>BMAW01014000.1:2142239-2235967 GCA_019974015.1 Nephila pilipes
ATATATATATATATATATATATATATATATATATATATATATATATAAAAAATACATATATAATACATACATAATACATACCTATATAATACATATATAATACATACATTGATACATACAGTGTATTAATGTATTACAGAGTGTGTGTATATGTGTAAATTGTAGCAGGGGAAATCGAAGTAATAAAATTTGACTACAAAGAAAATATTGATTAATTTTTTACGAGCATCGTTTTACATGAAAGTCTTGCAACACAAAAATATGTTTCTGTCTCCTCAGCGTCGTGTATAACGTTTTTCACTGTATTTTCAAAAATTTTGAAAAAGTAATGAAAATGTTATTTATTCGACACAAAAACATTTAATATATTCAGGGATCATACTGACAAAAATCCTCTTTATTTATTATTCTAAGCTTTGCATGATATTACATCAGAAGATTACGCAACACGTTGTGAAATTAAATAAATTTAAATCAGTGAAAACTAAAAATGTCATTTGTTAAAGATTTATTTTCATTATCAAATACACATGCATATAACATCTTTAAACATCAATTAAAGACACAAATTCTTAATATATATATATATATATATATATATATATATATATATATATATATATATGTGTGTGTGTGTGTGTGTGTGTGTGTGTCTATATTTTTAATGATTTTCTAATAAAAATGCAGGAAATTTTTATTATTATGTAAAATAATTTAATAATGAAACATATTGTTCCTAGAAGTTAGAATGTTTATGTGAAAAATATTTCAACCAAAAGCTGCTAAAATTGTAGATTCTAAGTATTTCTTTTTATCATATCGAAAAGATTATTTCTTATAATTATTTAAGAAGCTAATTTTAATATTAAATAGAAACTAATTAGAGAATATTTCAAGAATTAACTTAAATTTTCAAACTAAATCAAAATAGAATCGACTAAGAAAATATTTCTGGCTAGAATTAATGAATATCAATAAATTCGAGAAATATTGTTCATTTTGTAAGATTTGTAAATAAATAACAAAACAAAGTAACAAAAGATGTGATACATAAAACATGCATAAATATTTTATAAATTCCCTCAAAGCATGTTGTTTTAAATTATTATATGAATTCGTAAGATAGTTTTTAATATTTTTTTAGTATACTGCTACCGCTGTATTGCAATTTTAAGGACTTTAAAATCTGTAACAAAATCAGGAAATTAAAGAAGAAAAAAAAAAAAAAGAGTTCTGAGTATTGAACACCTCTTAGAAGTAAAGATATTTCAAAATTAAAAGGCTAATGCATTTTCCATGTTGCAAAAAGGGAAAGAAACTTGTTTATAGAAAAATTCGGCAATATTTTAACGATTTTTTTAAAATTCTTATTCTTTAGAAATAATGATATGTTTTACGGAGGATTATTATACCTTATTTATGCCTCTTGCCAAAATATTGAATTAATGATAGTTAATATTTTTTGTCCAAATCAATTTAAATCAAAATTTTTCTTTTCTGAAATATATGAAAATTCAAAAACGAAAGTATTTAGTGAAAATATTTAACCAAATTAAAATTTACAGTAATATATTAGATAAAGTGTGCTTGCAAACACATAAACGCACTATTTTCTACTAAATATGCACTATCTTTACCTTTAGATTGCTGTTAATCTGAATTATCTTTTTGTATATATATATATATATATATATATATATATATATATATATATATATATATATATATATATATATATATATATATATATATATATATATATATATATATATATATATATATATAATGTAAGCATTTAAAAATATGCATAGATATATGTGGTACATTTCGTCAAAACAGCAGCATCAGAACAAGCAAACGAGCGTGAAAGAAATATCGCCAACAGCGATGTGAAAATAAAAATACAAGGAAAATCATTTTACACACGAATATCTCTGTAGCATCTTTTAGCAATGTTTCGGATTAGCTTTCTTTATCTCCCGAAAAGTCGTGAAATAAATTGGAAATGTGAGACCTTTAATGGTAAATAAAAAAAAAACCAATGATCCTCAGAACATGCTTGTCAAACATTTTTTAAGTTAGAAGATCGCACTTAATCGTTTGTAATCCGATAAGGATTCTAGAGTTATTGAAATATTTCCATTGTTAAGATTGTATTATTATAATAAGATTTATATTTTTTTAAATTTTATTTAATGGCAGCAAGATAGTTATGTGTCCCTTAATATATATATTAAACAACTTATCATTTGCTTTAATTTTATATCTAAACAGAACATTATCTATATATTTAATAATTCATTGCCAATTTTAGTACTGTTTAGTCTGCTTTAATTTTAATTTTTGAATACCAGTTTGAATTTTCCATCGAGGAATTGTTTGCCTTGATTCTTTTTGTTGATAAATGTTGGCATCGTTATTGTGCTCTAGAACATTTGTATTTTTCGAAGGATTATATTAATATTCCAAAAAGAATAAAAGATGTGTTGGTGGAGATTGCTGTTAAAGTTTAATTTAATACTTTTACCCACTATTTTTCTAAACAATCTTCTTCGAAGTTTCTCGCATATTTTTATGCAAATATTTAAATTCTTTTATTAGTTTTCAATAAAAACTTATTTCATTTGGATTTAATTTTTGCAGATTCATTTAACATTGTCCATTTGCAAGTTTTCTCTGCAAAAGCCAAGAGATTCGATACTTTTCTTTGAAGATTTAATAACCAGCTCAAAGTACAAATTTTTTAAGAACTTTTTTTATGCGTTCTTTTTTCGAAATTTTTCCTTTTTAACTGAGGAAATGTTACACTGCTGTTAGAATGGTGACCAGAATAAGGGATCTATTTATATTAAAGAGATATCATCGGTATAGGTGGCATGCTAGAGAATTTTAGATGTGAACACCATCAAATTATAGATAGATTTATAATTTAGTACATATTAGTTGAAACTGACAATTAGAGACCACTTATCAATGTATTACAATGGTGATGAATAAAAATGAATAAAGACTTTTATAAATGGTACTTAATATTTCTTCTTCATAGGTTTCGAGAAGAATAAAAAATCGCCTGCGATCCACTTCCACTTTCTCACTACCATTTCTTCACTCCTATTGAATGTTGCTGCTTGTGGTTACATGTAACAAGTGACAACGTTTAAGTGAGAATGTTTCAAAATACTTTCAAAATTTTCCTCTATTGATATCATATTTTGGGATATTTTCCCTAATAGCCATTAATATATATATTTTTTTCATTTAGCCAAAATTCAAAATCTCTCTCTATATATCTGGTGCCGAAGATAATTGGAGTTCCTATTAAATTCTAATTTATGAACATCAATTAGCTGCATAGAGGACAAAGAATCTGGTTATGCATAGTTGTCTTCTAACTGAACAATGATGAATCTTCTTTTGTGTTGTGAAAATTATGAATCCTCGTTAACAGCATTAACTTTTAATTAAGTAACTTTTTTCTGTAGCATTGCGCTGGAATTCCAAAACGATTAATTCGTTTTGAAGCCGGATGACATAGAAACTCCGGAAGATTGAAAGCGGATTGTATGATGGTCTTCCTTAAACTGCTTGCCACCTACTCACTATGCCGTGAGGTGGCAGAAATCCCCTTACGCCCTCTCACCTAACCATGAGGCGGCACTTTGGAATAACTAATTTTTGCATGCAAATTACAAATGTTCTACGTGCACACCCGTCAATCCCTCTTAATAGTATTTATATTCATGCAGTTGTCCAGCAGAAAAATAAAAGGAGTTGTTGCCATGTCTATCCGAATGCAGTCCTCCCCAACTCATGTATCTGTCCATTGTTCATATTCTTCATTGGTGGCCCAGGCCAGCGGAGCTCACTCTATAGAATATCACTCGTTCAAACTGAACAATAAAATTAGTTTGAGTATTTACAAAAATGGATAGCTAATGAAAACTGAAAGGTATATAGTTTGTATCATAAAGTTATGGAACATAATGTTGAAGAACAACTGGTGAGATACGAGCAAGATTCGAGTATTCAGAAAATTGCAAATTTATTCGTGCGAGATGTAATATACTAATTTATTATGAACTCAGTTGGCCTGGGCCACCGATGAAGAGAAGGAATTATGGACAGGTCCAGAAGTTGGGAGGACTGCATTCGGATAGACATGGCAACAACTCCTATTGCTCTTCTGCTGTGTTCTTCAGATAGCTGCAAGGGTATAAGCATCGCAAGTGCGCACGAAGAATGCTTGCAAATTACAAGTGGAAATTAGTTGTTCCAACCCGGCGGCTCATGGTACAGTGAGAAGGTGACAGTTAGTTTAAAGAACACATATTTATATGAAATATATGCTCAAAATCTATCACATATTGATTTTATTAAATGCATCAATCACTCTTAATAGAAACAGTGAATTCATTATCGTTCATGATGGTAAATTACGTTTAAGATTTTTGCTCTTGAAATATTTTAATTTCTTTGCATTTATTACAATCAACCATATTATATTAGCATTGTCAAGGGATTCTGTATAAATTGTAACATTCGTACAGAGAAAACAAGGATAATATAAGTTAATGCATTCTTGAAAATACACCTACGCTCATTAGAATTTAGCGAGAATAAACACTACCTATCAGAAATATACAAAAGCAGTATAGTTTAAAATCTGATTTATTTCAAATTTTTAAAATACTGTCGTATTAGAATACAGATACATTAAAGCAATTATATTAGTTTAAAAAAGAATCTGATGTTAATTAAATTAAAATAATCATATTAGATTAATATGATCTATTGCAAAAGTAACGTAAATGGAACGTGTTTAATATTCTTAAAAAGATTCTCCTTTAAAAGTTTATTCAAATAAAATGTAACTAAAATAACCATAGAGTGGTCATATACTTGTATATATGTCTATTAAACACGCGTTCTTTCATACATTCTATACATTTCTTTTATGCGCGTCATAGCTTGAGGGAATATATGGCGTATGGTGAGAGAACAAAATAATATTAATTGACTCGCTTCCCTGCACCCCATTCAACACAAAAGTAAATATTTTTAGGTATAAAAACACTCCTCTCTATTCCAAAACTTTTTTCAAAGCTCTCCCACTATTTCCTAATAACATAGAAAAGCTGACGAAACTGTTTCGAGGACTGCGAACATATGGGGAACCCCGACACACCCTTGAACTTTCCGTTCAATGGTCCCCATTCAATCCATCGGAAGTCTTGAGGGAAACCGCAACTCAATATGCATCTGGAGCCATTTCACAATTCCAAACTTGGCGACCATTTCCGTTGGCAGCCCTGGTATTGTGTTGTATCTACGGCGCCCTCTCTGTCATTTGATTATTTTTGAGAGGGTGGTCGGATAAGAGATTCAGCTCCCCAATGCGTGAGAAGAACCCCCTCCCCCCCAAGAACTTTTCCCTTCAGTTCGTTTCTTCTCGACGCAATTCCATCCTTACCCCTATATATTTTTACTCCCCCCTTTTTGCACCCTTCAGCTGCCACCCCCTCCCCCAATCCATAGTTTCTCGTCCGGCTGGCTTGTAATAGAAGGGGGTGGGAAGGGTCTGCACAACCAGAATTTCCCTAAGGACGTCTTCTCATACTGATGCTTGATAAAAGAAAAGAGCGAAAGGCATTTTTCCATCTTCTGCAGTAAGAGGAAAGAAGGGGAAAAAGTTTGATTTCGTAATTTTCTTCTCTTTTATTGATTTCTCTTTTAAATGCGAGCGAGCAGTTTTCCGTGAATGACGACTGTATGCTTCCAAAGCGAGTAAATGAAGGTTTGTGACTGTTGATTATTCATTCAACAATCAGTAGCCTTTGTTTCTAGAGGCTCAGGGAGTTCTCACGAGTTTAATTCGTTATTTACGAAAGCAATATTCTTCAATATCAAATCCTAGAGAACATTGTAAGTAATTGAGTAGTAATGCTGATGCGCTAGTGGCAATCACTTAAGGCAAATACTTTGCATGATGGAAAAGAGGAAAAAGGAACTTCTTGAACCTTAATTCATAGAATGACTCGTACAATGTACCATTAAGTATACTTGGAAGAAAATAAATTGAAATTTTAATGTTCCTTATGAACTACTTTTTAATAGATGCTTGCGTCTGAAATGCTTATTATATAACCAGACTTGTAACGCCGCGGGTTTATTTCCTTCACTTGATTACTCCATCACTATAGTAAATATCTAAATAGTCACTGATAGATGAGCGAACAAGAAGTCAGACTGTTGAGGAAACCAAATTATTTTATTCGGAACTACTACTATACAACATTAGATATCTGTATTGTTATACCTGCGCATAAAATGCCTACACATGCCTGAAAATTAATTAAACAGCAACAACAACCAGCAACGATTAAGTACACGCATCTCTTGAATAACACAACTAATTGGTTCCGTGTTATTTGTGGTATGCCCACAGATAGTATATTGAGCTAACTATTGTGTTGTTGATACACAACACGGACAATCAGTTTTCCTTGTACATGGATGATATATATGAGTACATATATACTGTGCGATCGAGTTAATTTTGAACCGTGCTATTCGCGTCTTTGTCCAATTCAAGTACCGTGTTATTGGAGGGATGCTTATATTTCCATACCTGTTGCTGACTCATCGGGTCCGAAAAAGTAGTAGTACTCTCTCCCCATATTCAGATCTCTCATTAACTTCTAACCCTTTATCTCTTTACTCTTTTCAGTGTAAACACAGGTCTAACTGCTTTCGGAATAACTTCCGATCACACTCTCTTATCACTCACTTTTATTATTAAATTCTCCATACTTTTTGTGAATGTATTCTCATCAATTCTATTCTCTACAACTTATTTTGTTTCAATTTAATTTACATAATCATCATAACTTCTTTACAAAAAAATGGCCCTCAAATCAATTAAAGTCAGATGAAAGTCCAAAATATTAGTTAAAAGGAAATGCGTCAGAGAACCAGTGAAAAATTACATGGTGACACATTAAAAAAGGCACTCTTGTGACGTTGAGTTTTTCGCAGTTTTCTCTTCTTTAACCTCTGGGACTTTAACTAATTTGAAATGAACAAAACTTACAATTTCTTCCAAATCCAAATGAAACATGATCAGGTAATTTAGATAAAGAGAGAAGTGAAGTGGAGAAAAAGAAAGGAAATAGGATTAGTGGAAAAATGAAGGGAAATAGTGAATAAAGACTTGTTATCAAATAAGTGTTTTTCGGATTGAAATTCTTCTGGATTAATATATGAGATTGAGAAATGGCACAAGTGCCGAATAATGACGAACAAAAGTCACACTTTTAGTAGTTTGTATCAATTTCCACCGTAGCTTTGTAATGGGTACTCGATAATTTTCATCTTCTAACAACCTCTTGTGCTACTGCATAAGGTTATTTGGTTTTTCTAACCTCGACTTGTGAACAAATTGTTATTTATGTAAATCAGCATTGTTATATACATAAAAGTGTAATGAATATGAAGAGAGAGAGAGAGATGCTGGACGTTCTGAGAGGCGATAGAAAAGGATTAGAAAAGATTATAGTGTCACAACCTTAGCTCATGAAAGTTAAGTGATCGTCTATTGCTGGTCCCAACTTGTAGGTATTCTTCTTCGCTCGGATCAGCTTTTGCTATTTTTTAGATAAGTAGAATTTATAATTATAAGCTTTGGTTTCGATCGTGTGAGTAAATTTTCACTACACAAACTACTGTTGATTTATTGGGTCATTGTAAGAATTATTTACAGGGTTATTCAAAACAATTCATCCTACTTCAAAATTCCGTATTTTCATAAATAAACAATACAAAATCATACGCAATACATGAATGTAATGGAAAAATACAGAATTTTGACATAACTTCCTTTAGTTACACGTGTAGCGTTAAGACGGTATGCAAACTCCTTTCAAACACTTATTAAGTGTCAATGGTAATCGGTAATACAGCAGCAGATACCCGTTGTTCCAGTTGAAATTCACATAAATTTGTGGGTAAGGGGAGGACGCATACACTATCTCTACTACTAATCCCTAAAGGAAGATATCACAGGGGGTCATATCAGGTGACCTAGGTGACCAGCTGTGCAACATCGAGTCATCTGATCCTCTGCAACCGATCCAACGGTGATGTAGCTCCATGTTAAGAAGACCACAAACTTTCGCAGTCTAGTGGGGTGGTGCCCTATCTTGGAAAACGAAGTGGGAGAGATCTTCCTTTTCTGGGGGAAAAGTCATTCGATTTCGTTAGGCTTCGTAGAAAAGTGTCTTGCTCTTACTACTTTTTTTTTTTTTTTGTATATATGCCGGGCCAGCTACTCTCAAACTGATGATACTTTTGAATATTCTGAGTCGAATTAGGTTGATTAAATCGATACTTTATACGAAATTCACTCGGAATCGTAATAACACACCCACATCACGCAAAAGACCACACATAAAAGGCCTTCTGCTCATTAAGCGCCCTTATCACTTCTACAGCTGAAAAGCTTTTAAAACAGCTTTCGTGAAATAGCCTCATGAAGAACACACTATCGCCATCTATATTGTTCGCAGTATAAAACGTGCATGGCTTTCCTTGGTATTCATGTAGAACAAATTATTATGCGTCATTTATTTTGGAAAATATGGAATTCTGAAATCAGATAATTCATTATGAATAACCTTTAATAATCCAATTAAGTATTCGCAGCTGTCAATTTTATTGATCGATCACTCGATGAGTTTCGATGGATCAGAACATCAATAACACAGCAGAGGTGTCTTTTTTTTTTTCGAAATTGATTCACCTCAATGAAAAAAAACACAAAATTTCGTAAAATTTTGCTTAAAAGTTTCTGATATATAGGAGATTAAAATTACGTTCCTTATATAATGTTAAATGAGACTCAGATATCTGACAACATAAATTTTCTACTCGACTCATTTGAAAGATATTTTCATCAATCAATATATCAATATTTTCTGATTCTAATTATATAAAAAAAAATCGAAAAAAAAAAATGTTTTTGAAAAAATATTAATTAATAATCACAGTTATGAAGAAGAAAAAAAAAAAAAAAAACTATTGCAACATTCAAAACTTTTTAAACATTCGGATTCTCTATATTCTGAAACCTTAAATCCCATTTTTTTGTGCCATATTTTTCTAATAGCTTATAAAATAAGCGAAACCTATCGGAGTCCGATATTGAAAATGATCTTCCTGATAAGAGGCCTCTTACTCGTTTACTATTATTAGTCATCGGCTTACATACTAAGCAGCGTTTGAAAACGGAAATATATATTGTGAATAATCTATTTTACTTTTGAGCCAGTAATTATGGTTCAAAAGCTGTGAATTAATGATAGAAAAATTCTCAAAAACTGACTTATACTGTGTAAAATAAAATAATAAAAGTATAAATATAAATTGTTATTTAAAAAATGCTTTATTTAATCGGAAAAAAAATATTTAGCGGTTTGCAAAGAAATCCCTTGCACGATATAATCACGTATAATTTCCCTAATAGTTTTTTCCGGAATATCTCTAGATCTAACGATCGATTTTGAATCAGATTTGGATCACATAATCTATTTAGACAATTTTCCGTTTAATTCTAAATAAAAGCCGATTCCGATGTATATAAAAAAATTTTAGAAGTCAATTAACTATATTACTTCCGTTAACTAAGTGATCCAGTAACATTATAATTTGTGATATTATCATCGATATCAATTTCATCCAGTTGCAATAAAAATTTGGAAGTTATGAAAATCGAAAAGTTGCTGTATTGTATAGTTAATTCAGTAAAACATTTCTTTTTAAAACGTTTTTCTGAATTTCACTTGGTGTGTGTGTGTGTGTCATCAAATTTTCGATCGTTAATTTAACCAACTTCCCATCAAGCTAGAAATCTGAAACCTTGGGAATCGTTCTCACTAGCCTAACAATACGATATTTGGACATTTGCGACAAGTTTTAGCTAGTATTTTCTTCAATAATGCAGTTTATCCCAACCACTTGGCGCGATTTCAAAAATTGGCATCAAACTTGGCGATTTTTTTGTTTGGCTGAACTTTAAGTCCGTAAAACGGACCAGGGTAGCCACATTTGGCAAAATACTGCCAAATAATTCTTGTCGCCAAGAGTGATTGGGTTAAACTGCATTCCAACCATTTAATTTACAGAATTAATTAATTAATTTTAGTTACTTTTAACGTTTTTATGTATTTCACTTGGTTCGTGTTTCTGTGTGTGTGTGTCATCAAATTTTCTATCGTTAAATTAACCAACTTCCCATCAAGCTAGAGTTCTGAAATTTCGGGAACCGTTCTTACTTGCCTAACAATGCAATATTTAGATATTTGCGACCAGTTTTAACTAATATTTCAATAATCTTTCTTAATAAATTTTGCCACTATATAAAAACGTTGTTTTTAAAAACGTTGGTTTTTATCTCGAATTATTATTCAATCACATTATAAAAAGAAATCTTTCTAATATGTTTATTTCATACTCAGATATAGTTCAGCAAATTTCCATCACGTGAATTACAGATGGCGTATAATTAATTATTGAAGATATAATAATTACTGGAACAGATAGAAAATATATAATTATAAAAACAACACAAGTATTTTAGACTGTTTTGAATAATTTTTTCCGCTTGTGTTGAAGTGCAAACAAAGATCCAAAGAAAATCAAACCAAGAACTTAACATCGACTTTTAAATTATCCAAGGACAAATAAAATGACGTTATAAAAAGCGTGAACTTGGCTGAGTTAAATTGTGAAACTTTTATTCAGTATAAAATGTTAGTTTAGTAATGCATTTTCAGTCGTGGCATTGTTTAAGACTAATTGAATGCTTATTCCACTTTACTCCTTTTATTTGGGTTAAAAATTGGTGAAAAAAAACTATCATTTTTTTTATTGTTAACAAATTTAAGAAAGGGATCTAAATTTGAGTCCATCGGATTTCGATCTTGAGTTCCATTTTTGTCTGGAATTAGATTGAGTTGTTTTTCAAATCTACATATGCAGAATTCCATTGAATTCCTCACACACAGAATCGATTTCATTATATTATACCATACACAGAAGTGTCAAAAGTTATGTGATACCTCCTTTTATCAATTGAAATTGTTTTTGTCAAAGTGCAGCAACACGATGGAGCATTGACTCAACAAATCGTCGGAAGTCTCCTATAGAAATACTTAACCATGCTGCCTGTGTAGCCATCCATAGTTGAGAAAATGTTTCTGGTGCCCGATTCGTGCATAAGCTGACTTTTCATTTAAGTCTCATATATATTCAATGAGATACATATCTGGTGATCTAGGTAGTTACATTGGTTGGAACTGTCTAAAACAGGGATGGGCAAACATTTTTGGTTGCGGGCCAAAAATCGAAAAAAAAAAAAAAAAGTTTGACGGGCTAAGATGAATTTTTCTAAAACAATAAAAACAATAAATAAGTTTTACAATTTAAATATGTTAATCAGATGAATGAAATTACAATTTCATTTTTAAAAGTTCCTTATATTGAGGTTCGAAGGGAGATGTACTGATTTTAAGGAACGAGGCTAAATGCCTATCTACTTTTGAAATAATTCTTTCTAAGGTTCATAGTTGAAAACACTTGTTCACATATGTAAGACGAAGCAAACATAGAATGATTTTCTGGGTGTGAGATATCAAATTTGGGAAACTTGATTTTGATAATTTGGGAAAATTAATTTGTTAGACTCTAACTTTAGCATATTTAGAAACAACTGCTTGAGATGATTATTAGATTGCAACTCAATTAATTCAAACTGCAAGTCTAACATCGCTGCTTCACGAAAATGAGACAAGTCGTTCTTAGCTAGCTGCTCAGCAAACAAATTAAGTTTTAGTTTAAAAGCTTTGAGATGGGCTCACAGATATCGTCGATAAATTGATTTTTCTCTTGCATCTTGACATTCAAGTTGCTCCTATGACAAAGGAGATTTGTGCAAAATACAAAGTACGAAAACCATTCTGTATCTTCTAACATTTCGCACTCCGCAGAACACTGTTTCTCATTGAAAAGCGACACAACGTAGTCTTTCAGCTGCCAAACTCGCTCAAAAACACATCCTGCACTAAGCCACCTTACTTTCGTGTAATATAGTGCATCAGAGTATTCAGATTCAAGAAAATCTCGGAATTGCCTGTGAGTAAGCCCATGAGATCGAAGAGTATTTACAAGTCTCACGACTACATCAAATATGGGTTTCATATTCAATGCAGATTTACACAGAACATCTTGATGTATAACACGATGTACAAAAACAACATTGTTCCCAGGATAGTTCTGATTAAAGAGTCCAAGAAATCCAGATTTTTTTCCTATCATATTTGGTGCTCCCTCGGTTGTAATGTTACATATATTTGTTATAGGCACTTTCAAAGTTAGAAGTCCTTCCAGAAACTCACGAAAAATATCACATATCGTCGTAGTTTCCTTTAAAGAACGCATACACTCCAATTCCTTTAGTTTCAAAGTTCTCATCAACACCTCTTATGAATAATACTAATTGAGTCGTATCATTTATAACAGTGCTTTCATCCATAGCTATGCAGCAAAATTTAAACTGTCCAATCTTTGACTTTAATTGTGATGTAAAATTTTTATCGAGGGCTTCGATTCTAGAAGTCACCGTTATTCGAGACAAGCTTACAGTCTCAAAATTGTTTTTCTTGTCTGGATATTAAACATCACAAATTTGGAGCATGCATTGTTTAACGAACTCCCCATCACTGTGAGCTTTATTCTTTTTAGCAATATTGTATGCTGCAATGTAACTTGCATTGTAGCTATTTCTTGGATAATGTTTATCTTCTTGAAAAAATTTTGTCGGCCTGATAATTTTTCACAAAGACTTTTTACATTTTGTTTTCTTTCATATTCGAACACTGCTTCGTAATTGGAATTCTTATACTTAGATGTGAAATGATAGGAAATGTTATATTCTTTGAAGACTGCTACAGTTTCATTGCAGATGAAACACACTAGTTTATCTTTTACAACTGTAAAAAATATTTACAGGTTCATTCATCATCAAAAAAACGGCAGTCTGAATCAACTTTATGTTTCTTAGTAGCTATTTTGGGGCTAAAATATTTTACGAATAACCCAAACAAGCACTGGCTATGCTATACTGTTAATAATTTCACCACTATTCACAATGATGCTATATGTCCGCAATCTTTCCATGCGTATCAATAATGTTAGAACTTGCGCCAAAAGAAAAAGCTGGAGCCCTAAATGCGCTGTCTGCCACATATGAGGTCTCATTCACCGTATGTCGTATGTCTGCTCCCCGAAAAAGAGATAAGGCTTGTTGGCGCCAATAACTAACAAAAAACTTTCGATTTTAACACTTTACCAATTGAAAGTTGTCAGCGCTGGCTATTTCTGTCGATTTATGTTTTGTAGAACAGAAATAGAGAAAGTAAAAAGATCATCAGTCCTTTGTAAAAATGAAAGAACAAAAATAATATTTTAACAAAGTAGAAAAGGAGATGGATATACGAATATATATTTCTTCATATTTGCCTCGGAACGGCAAATTAAAATTCTATCTAAACCTAATAAAATTCTTCTAAACTAAAAATAAAACCTTCCGGCTGGCCGTAGTTTGCCCATCCCTGGTCTAAAATGTTTCTCAACCCGGTTGCGAATGATTTTGGTCTGGTGACATGGAGCATCGTCATCCTGAAAAATTATAACATTGTTTGGGTACAAGAAATCCATGGAAGGTTGCCACGTAACTGAACATAACAATTGGTGGTCAATGATAGGTGCAGTTTGGTCATCATGCGATGTATCAACAGTCCAAACCAGTATAAAACCAACACCACATTGCACAGTGTGGTTGGCGATTTAGATCCCTCGCCTCGTGGTGCCTGCACCTCACTCGAATTTTACCTTCAGTTCCTACCAACTGGAATCGGGATTCATCTGACCAAACAACATTTTTCCCGTCATCTAGGGTTCCAACAAGTATGTTCTCGAGTCATGCGGAGGTATTCATCCCATAGCGTAGTAAAGGCACTTGAGCCATATTCGATCGACATTAAATTTAACTGCACTGTTCATACAAATACGTCTGTTGTACGTACCACATGGATTGTTACTGTTATTTGACGCATAGTTGCTTGTCTCGTAACACTGACAACTCTACACAGACGTCACTAATCTCGGTCATTAAATAGGCCAGAACGTTGTCTACGATGGAAGATAATGCCAGAAATTATATATTCTCGGCACACTCTTGATACGTGGATCTGGGAATGGCGAACACCTGAATAACTTCCGAAATGGAGTGGTCTATGCGTCTAGATTTCAAATAATACTCCGCTTCTATAGTCTGTTGATTCCCTCCATACGGCCAATAATAGTTTCTGCAAATGTTTCACGTCAATCATAAGCACAAATGAAAGTGCTGACAATTCACGACCCATTTATACATTTCTTACGCGATACTATACTATTGGGATGTTGGCATAAAGCTAAGGCATAATTTTTGGTACGTGAGTGTGTATAATAGGGATTGGCTACTATAAGATCTATTCCGGCTTCAGAAACTACATTTCAAAAAGGTGTAGTTATTTGAAAGGACCGTTTATTTGGTGTTCCCAAATTGAAATTGTAAAATTTTTCCCAGAGAAAACTTTAAATTCCTGAAAAATGACACTACTTTGTGAATTTCCCCCTGGACAGTTTTTTCTATCTCGCAGTTTTCGTCGTAACAATGGCCATTATTGCAAATCATACAACGAGATATTCATTTTCAAACGATAGCACTATTTAATTACATGTTCCCTAAACAGAGTTATTCAGATCACGTGATTACGATTTTTTGTTATCGATTGTTACTTAGAAGTAACATGAAGCTATTGGCGACGGACCTAATCATTTTGAAACTCGGTCAAGTAACGTGAAAATACTCGGTCAAGAAACTCAACTCTTCCATCATATCAAAGGACGAACTTGGAACTTTGACAGAATTAACGTGAATCGAAATCCTCTACACAGCCAGTCTTTAGTGGCGTAAAGTCTCGAGCTCACGACAGCGGACAGCTGAGATGGACAACTTTCGTAAGACATCCGCAAGCAGTTCTAACTTTTAACGATTTTCTTTACAAATATTTTTATAGAATCAGCATATAATTTTTTTTTATGTTTTTTTATGACTTAAGCTTATTAAGTTTATTAAGTTTCTTAATTAACAAGAGAAATAAAATAAAATAAATTTCTTTTGGATATCGATCATTTTAATTCACTTATGAATTTGTGAAAAGAAATAAACTAATTGCTTTCGGTCATTGATTAGTTTACTTTATCATGTTTCATACATACTTTTTATATGCACCGCTATCTGCTAAAAGAGCCATGCTATGGCCATCAGTGGTACGTAACTCACGCCAGCATTCGACTTATCAACGTTAGCGACTAATAAATAGATCTGCAATATCTCTTACACGCGGCATTAACTCAAACTCTTCTCTGTCAAATTTGAGCCCTCAGGAGTCTCATTTTCTTTTGATGAGAACGGGCATCACGCACCCGAGGAACCCCCAGTGATCTTTATCTCCTTCTCTCTCTCCCCCCCTTCTCCATTTTGAGGTCGATTTTTAAATCTTTTTACCTGGAGAAGTAGTAGTAGTTTCGCCTTGTGTTTGGAACAATGTTTCCCATGAGGAGTCAGTTCCAAAATTCATGCATCCGACCAATCTGTCAAGTTTGACGTTTTGTTTCTCGGTTTCTTAGCGAATACACCTATATAGGCGTATAATATAGGCGAATATCCCTATATAAGAAAACATTGGCTCTGTCGAAGTAATAAAATCGTCAAAATGGAATGAAATTATACAAAATGAGGCAATAAATGCAAGAGCGAATCTCGCGTCAATAGATAAATAGGAAGACTGACTCTTTAGGAAATTCTCTTTAATAATTTTTTTTTATAATTAAAATTAAAAATATTTTTATTTCATAATAAACTGTTTGAATATCTGAGTTCTAAATTTAATAACAATTGTTTCATTGGCTTTAATTTAAGGCATTATTTAAATTTTGCTGTGAGGAATAAAAATTTATATGTATCCAAAATTTACCCGACTGTTTATAATTGATTAAACTCGTATTATTTGAGCATTAAAGCGCACGAAACCCTGAAGGAGAGAAATAGAGAATGAAATTATTGTGTATGAGCTCAAAGAAATTAAATTCAGCGCGAGAAAAAATAATAAATTAGATGGAAATCACTTCTCCTGCGTTTGTGATATTTCTGAAGAGAAGTTCGTATTAAATGGCTTCTAAGAAGGCGACAGAATCGAAAAACAGTTTTAAAAGATTTTTTTTTCTTTTTCTTTTTTCAAAAAAAAGTTTTCATGCTGATAGCAAGAAATTATGATAAAGCTAATTATAACCAAATTTGTATCTTTTTTTTTTTTTTTTTTTTTTGCTGAAGAGACCTCAAATGTCATGCTATAATTTCAAATCTAACGAACAATTGTTTCTATCAAACACTATGTTTTGAAAACCGACTGATGTCATAATTTCTACTTAGGTGAAATATTTTTATTAAAGGTACTTACTGTTGCATGTAAGAAAGGTATCTACTTGAAAGAGAAATTCTAATTCTTCTCCTCTGCTAATATTTTGAATATTATTACAGTTTTCTGCAATCCAACAACAACCGATTGACACCAGAAATAAACGAAAGCAAGTAAAAATGCAGTTATACTTAAGTAATGCCGTTAAGGAAATTACACTCTGAAGTAATTTTTCAACAAATTGTAAGCATTTCTAATTAAAGAATCTTATTAAAAACGAGATCTGACAGTATCAAATTCTATTTCTAAGAAAGAGATCATATTTATAAAACGGTTTTGTCATAATACGAGAACTATGTAGTTATTTCCTCGTCAAGAGTTGCGAAAACTAATTTTATTTTTGTGTGTCAGTTCTAAAAAGAATTTAATTACGTTTCAACTTTCTATATAACTTACCGACTTTAAAAATGCTCAACTTTTTCGTGCGTGATTTAAATGACCGATATTAAAGTTGAATCATGAACTATTGTAATTTTGCTGTCACATGTGATGAACGCTTCGCTGTTTCAATTATTCATCGCGGAACACTAAAATTATGTAAATTAGAAGAAAGAAGAGTAAGCATGCATTATAATGTTTGTCGGAATAAAACCATTCTTTAAACAGTAGAGCGTGAGCACGAACTCTATTAAACGATGACTAATATACATAATAAACAGCGTAATTATATTTTGAATTCAGGAGTCATTTTAAGGGTCAAATTTTAGTGCTTTTAATATTTAGTTACAGAAAAATAAGAATCAAATATCCGGCGGCTGCGCAACTGAAACTTCAGCGACAAGGTATAATTTTAGTGCGAATGAGAGCTGATATTAAATAACTTAAATGCGCAATTTTTTAATAAATTTTTATCAATATAAAATAATACCAAGTTAACGCTAAAACAACACGAAAACTGCTGAGAACGTTTCGTAATTCCTAAGTTTTGGCAAATAACAAAGATAATAATATACTTCTGTCAATCGATTTTGCTCCTAATTTCCACACCACAAAAATACTTTAAATCTCAGTTTCATTTAGCATGCAGTCGCAGTAGCTGGAGTTTATGGTAACGAACACATGACCGGCGTTGTTTCAGTCTAATTATGGGTTCAAGTCATGGTGCAACTAAAAACTCGTTGTATAGAAGATTGATGGATGTTAAATTATAGGAGCCCATTGCTTTTACATTGACTTGGTATGGAAGCAAGGAGAATAGATTGATTGCATATATGTTGTCCTCGTCACTTGACCGCAGCTCAGAATTACGAAGTCTGTCGCCAATATTCATCGTGTTGCTTCAAATTGCGACGTTAATGGACATTTTTTCCATTTAGCAAGCAACATCCTTCGTCATTCCGTTTGACGGATTAGTAATGGAATTAAAACTGGACCCGGGGGATTGAGACTTGAATATTGCATATCAGAAATCCAGTGAGAGTAACATGTTGGTTACCACATCTTATAATTTATTTATGGCAGGGATGAGCAAATAGCGTCTCGCTAAGAGTTTTCTCCCCCCCCCCCTCCTTTTTTGTGGTCCACTAAGGGAGTCCAAAAAATGGGCCTTGAAATGAGATTTCTTTTCCTTGAGTACAGTCATTCAAAGAAAAAAAATGTGTCTATTTACAAGGCAAGCGGGAGAAGGCAATTATTAGCATTTTCCTTTATTTAGAAAACAGAAAGTGCATGAAAGTGTTTCTGCTAAGATTAGGGATCATCTGTGGAGAGCGGAGGACGAGGTCACAAGATTTCTGGATTTGACGAAAATAGAGCCTAAATTCAGTTCACTTTCTAATCCCATCCCTGCTGATATCGACACAGCACCAGAGGAGCTTCGGATTGAACTTGTCGACATGAAGTCACACTGTGAAAGAAATGTTTAATGCTGTCACATGAGTTGATTTTTACACATCTTTTCCTTCCGAAACATTTCCGTACATGAAGAAATTTTCTAGGAAAATGTTTTCCATATTTGGGTCTGCATATATTTACGAACAAAACTTTTCTTGCTGGAAAATCAACAAAAGTAAATATATAAGCTATTTGACAGCAACTAACTTGCAGGATGTGATGAAAATCTTAACAAGCAATTTCACACCTCATTTTAAAAACATTGTAGAAAAACGTAATTTACATTTGTCTCATCAAACTAATTTTAAAATTAAATGTACTTGCCGCTATAGTGGATATGAAATTAGCACAATAAATAAATTGAAAAAAATGCCACTATTTCATTTAGCCACTATTATTCATTTTCATGGTACAATTTATATAACTGCTCTGAAATGCAACGTTAAGTAATGAATGCAATCATTTTAAAAGATGCGGCATGTCTCTAACTTCCACTTCCAAAAAGTGGTCTGCAAGCCAAAATAATTGTCCTCCTCTATTCTGGGGAAATGTTTTTTAAAAATATTTTATTATTCGTATAAAATCAGAAGGGTGGGTGTGTTTTCTCATGATAAGTGATACGTGGAAAAAATTGTTACTTTTATTTAAAAATTAAAAAGGTGGTAAGCGTTTTATATCGTATATATATATAAAGCAGTGAAATTATTATTAAAAACACATAAAAATAAGAGAACAATTAAAATCCAAAATCAACCAAATATATATATATATATATATATATATATATATAATGATTTAACTTTAATTTAATAATTTATCTAAATAATAATTTAATTTTCTATTCAGTCCCATGCATACACACAAAAGTAGAGTTCATTTTTAATTCCTGAACCAATTCCAAATTATTTTTTATTAGACCAAAAATATGTTTAATCCGCTTTTCCACGGTCGTAAATCAATCAGAAATAATCCCAAATTGACTGTCTGTCTTTTGTGAGAATCCCGACATCTAGAACTGTGAAATCATATCACTTGACAATATGTCCCTAGAAAATCCCTCTTGATGCACAGTGAATAAGTTCTATTCTCTTATGCTCTTCTGACCTCTTCTGCGATTTCTTATGGCGTTTCGATTAGGCCTTGGTGGCCGAAGCCAGGCTAAGCTCATCAGAACGTAACGCTCCCTCTGCTGGAATCAATAAATAATCATTTTAAGAAAAAAGGACTGTTCATTTCAACCATGCGTTCGGAATGTTTTACTAATGTTAGAACAAACTTTCAAATATCACACACACACATATCTAATGTAAGTGTAATTAGTTTTTCAGTGTTAATATTTTGAAGGAAATTTACTTTATTTTTCTTCTGAAATTAAATATAAGTGTAGACAATAGTCGAGATATCGTACTAAACATTCAAAATAAAGTAATAACAACAATAAAAATTCGTATTAAAATGTCATGGTTTAAGACCCCTCAAGAATGTTCGATTTTTTATCTAATTTTTATCACGCTATTACACACACACACAGCAATCCTAAAATAATTGCTTTCGATAAGTCACATATGTTTGGCTAGTCGCATATCCATCATTTATTACCTCTGAAAGAATTATTACTTCTTGTTAAAACAAAATAAAACTGCATCGCAGAAAACTAAAAAAATGTGGAAAAGTTATAGTTAAATATATAAATACAGACAAACAAAATATCGCATCGCGTGTTTTAATTATAAATCTTTATACTCATCACCATTTTGTTCGTGTCAAATAATTATTTCGTCTCGTTTGTTAAATCGAATTTACTCACTAATTATTTATATTTGTTGACTTACTGATTCATGTTTAGATTACTGGTAATTCAAGCAGAAATATGTACTTATCAAAAGACATATTTTTATTAGTACAGTCTCATGATAATGCTTAGAGTTTTAATATTTGTCATTTAATTAAGCGTACCACATTATCATGCATAATTAATTGCAATTAATGATCGCATGTCTTCTTCGTATTCCCTCTGTCTCTTTCTATTGTAAAAAGCCGATCGATAAGACAAAAGCATTAAAATAACAAAACATGGACATTAGTTTTCAGGGTTAATAAAATTACTCTCATGGGAATAATGGATTTATTACTATTTACTCACAGATTAATCTTTACAATAACTTTGAATATATATCACTCATTGTAGTCCACCAATAATTATTATGATTTGATGCTTAACTTTATTCTTAGGATTGCTGTGGTCCTCTCCCACAAGTCGCAAATAACAACGTCAGGAATTAAAGCGTTTAATAACTGGCCATGTTGGGAATTTCTTTCTGGCGTAATTGTCTGAGATTCGACAACTGAGCCAGAAAGGAATTCCACACTGGGCCAGTAATTAGTATAACGAAGGTCTGATGACCCACAGATGCCTGGTTCAAGCATCACTACCAAGGTAAATTGACCTTCGCCAAAATTGTGACCCAAATTTCGAACACTGAGGGGCAATATTTCCCAGTTTAACCCTACAGGTCGAAAATATCCCTTTCGAGAAATTGCCTTAATGTGTTCAAGGCACCCCACTCACAAATCCCGACTAATGACGCAAACAGCAACAACGCATGCGTCAAATGGACCATTCATCTCAACTAGAGACTGCCGATGACGTCAAAGGAAATAGTCAAGTAGTATTAAATATGACAGGGAATGCATATCATTTGCAGTAATGGAAAGAAAAACAATTTTTTTCTGAATAACGTTTAAAAAGTATCTTAACTGTAAAAAAGATTTTACTTTCTGGAAAAGGAGTGAGCGAAGGACCTATCCCACAATGAACGACGTCATTATAAATGACCCTTCAGGACTTAGACTCAATTGCAGCATAACCAATGACTGAGGAAACCACAGATATCCAGTTCAAATATCCCTCCAAATACGTCAAAACCAACAGCTCTTTTTTGTCGAAGATCTATTAATGGATCAAAGTTCATCCTCATTTAAGTCAAAAGAAGAATCAGAGTAGATCTTTTTATTCATCCAAATGATTTTACAGACTCTCGACAGAAAACAAAAGTAAATTTCAATTTGTAGTTAACAGGATATGAGTATTGCATGTGAAACTTGTTAATCCAGATATTTATCCTATGCCAGAAGCTCATTCTCTACGTTAAATCCATTTTAGGCTACATTGGTATTTAACGACTATTTCTTTTTAGGAAGCAGCAAAATTCTTGACACAAGTTTCTTCTCTTGATTGCATCTAAAAACTGCGTTATATATTACCCTGAAAAATATAGTTCACTTTAGATCTTGTATGTTTGCATAAACAAAGGGGAAAATAAACATAGGTGAGGTAGAATTGGTAAGATAGAATAGACTGATTGAGTGCTTTTATTAACATCACACTAGAAGCAATACGAGGGCTATTGGCGAAGGACCTCGTAATTTTGAGCCTCGGTTAAGTGACGAGGGCGACACCTGAGCTTTTGCAACTCCCTCTCCTAACTTACACATACCGCCAACGGTAGGACTTTGCAAAGAGAAGGCTCGAATCCAAGACTCGACGAAAACCTCCGGCTGCCACCATGACCACTAGGCTATCGCAACCAGAATAGAATAGGATAAGTATGCTTACAAAGTGTTAAAATTAGTGACAAATATCCTACGGTTTCTTTGCACTCGGTTATTTTATTTGGTATATTCGGAAAAATAGTTTAGAATTCAAAGATGAGCCCCATAATTCTTAAAAACAAAATTCTTTTGCATAATTTTGTAATAACTGCTTGTATGAATAATAATATCAATGATAAAATTTAGTAAATATTCAAAACTCTATTATTAAACAATCTGCAGTATAATTTCATATTTATTTTAACTTTGCCTATTATGTATAAATATTAAAAATGCAGTAATTTACTGGAGTACCTTATTGAAATTATTTTAAAATTATATCATGAAAAAAACTGGAATAATTTCTAAATAGTTTTGTTTCGAAGAGAAAAAATTCTTTTTAAAAACTATTTTCAGTTAAAAAACATGAGAGTCAAAAACCTGAGCAAAAAAATACTAAAATGTTATTCCGTTTTATATTAGTAAGTCGTATATGCTGCGTTATTTATAAAAAAAAGAACCTCAGTCAAACCATTTTACCTTTAGTTTTGTGTGAGCTGAAAAAAAAAACAAGAATTTTTTTTTTCTTATAAATTATTTAACTTAAAAATTCTCTAAGACTTTTAAACACATAACTTTATTGATAGTTCATCGGTATTTATACTCTATGCCAATTTTCGAAACTTTCGAAGAATTTCAAAATATCAAATACTTGAGAAAATAAACGTTTAAATCCATAATCTTCTAAGAAGCATTCCATTTTTATATCTATGCATTCCAATAAATTCTAAATAACCAACCGTAAAGTAAAAAAATATCTGTCGTATCCTCCTTTTTATCTTAATACTACAGATTTTTCAGTCTTTTACTTTTCCGACGGGTAATTTCGACGCATACTCAAAATTTTATCATTCGATGAGGTACATTTGATTCCTATCACGTCCATCTACTGAACCCTGTTTCCTTACAACGATGTGGCTCCGATTCTTGTGAAGAGAAACTTTCTGCGAAAGGAAATCAGTAAATTTGTTACGCTTTGGGAATTTTCAAAATCATTTGGCATGAAATTTATTTACAATGCTTATTGAACAAATTCAAACCATTTTAAATGAGCATCTAATCCGTCTGAAAATAAATATAATTATATTTGACACCGAAGTTTATGAATCGTAAACATGGGAGATAACGAAAATGTAGAACGAATATCAATTCCTTCTTTTAAATATGAGAATTAGCATTTCATTTACGTGGTCGTGTTTTTGATTTTTTCCCCCTTTGTTTAAATTGTTCTAGAATATATTTCTCAACAAATTCTTTTTTTGTTGTTGTTGTTTGCTTTGCTAATGATTAATTGACAATGTAAATAATCAGTAATTTGAATAATTACAGAATGAGTCTTTTTTAGAAAAAAAATATAAGTTAATAAAAATACTCCTTTATTTATGCTCCGCAGTAACATTTTATTCTATCTGAAACTACAATTCATATAAGTTTATTTGTGGTTGAAGTACTGAAATGAAAAAAAATGGGTCTTTTTTATGATGCCAGAAAATTTTGAAATAATTTAATATAGTTATGATTCCTGTATTTATTTCTCGGTGACTGCACAAAAGCTTTACATACATAATAAGTCTTCAAAATACCTTTTTTTAATTAAAAATACTCCAAAGTTAAACGTTTAATCAATTGTTTTTCAAAATTTCGAAATTCTGATTTCTATACAATGTTTAAACATTAAAGATTTGGTTTGGTTTTATTAACGTCTCACTGGAAGCTACGCGGGGGCTAATGGCGACGGACCTCTTAATTTTTAATCTCGGTCAATTGACGAATTTATACAATACTTAAAATTATATAGTAACTAACATTTCAAAGAAAGATGGTCAATTCGGATGCTTATTTGTACTAAGTATATTTTTAGAAAAGTGTTCTTGAAGAAGAAAAGGACATTTATAGGTACTAAGTTTCTAAGCATTAAAAATATCCTTCTTCGATCTATCATTTACTTAAAATGTATAAAAATAAAAATAATAAGATAGAATTTTTTTTATAATTGCGTTACTTTTTCCCCTGGTTTTGTTCAAAATGTATGAATGTATGTGTTCTTATGTTAAATCATTTAATTCTACTTTATTTAACATATTCCAAATTTTATTTGAACCACAAGTATTGTTATAGATTTAATTTCTCTTGCTGTAGCCACAATGTTATCACAACTGATAAAAATAATATTAGTGAAGCAATTTTTTAAAAAGGAAATTTATAAGAAAATACACACAACTTAAAGATAATTCATTTATTATCTTTAAACATTTTTAATATTTATTATTTTTATTCATTTGAAACGTAAGAGAACTTTTTATTAAAATAGCGCTGCATTTTGGAGGGATGAAGTTAGTAATTGATTGCTTAACAACTTGATGTAAAATATTTTTTTGCGCCATCTGATTATAAGTTATAAAAGACAGGTGTATATAAGACCGTTATCTCTAAAAAATGATACAGAGCGAAATCTCAACAAAGTAAAATGTTTGCTTATCAATAGCTGGTTAACATTAAATTAGTAAAATGATTTCCATCAAATTAAGACATGAGTTTTGCACTCTCATAGATAATGTTTTAAAGTACACTTTGAGGATTGAAATGTTTGCCTCTTGCAGCATTTTCTGGTAATTGGGAGACACGAAATAGAACTTTAGATTTTTATTTATCAATCTTAATTAGAATAAATGCTCTAATTGTGTTAATATATTATATATAATACAATTAATTATTATTTTAAATTATTCATACGTAAGATTTTTTCAATTCCATAGAATAACCAGTAAGATTGTCACAGAGATGCTTTTGGTTGCATATTTTACATATAATTAGAGTTTCCTAAAAATATTCGTGAATATTTACCAGTTTTCATGTAACTTTTGCTAAATTTTCAGGTACTACACATGTAAAATGGTATAAGAAAAGTAAATCGTACATAATTTTTACAATTAAATTATCATAGAATTTATTTGTAATGGATATGATCTAGTTTTTCCTTTCAAATTGTTAGAGCTTGTCTATCTACATACCAAATAGCAATGCAAACATTTTAGAAATTGCGTGCAAATTAATATCTTGAATAAGTCAACAAAATAAAATGGAAGAGTTGAAATTTTTTTATTATATATACTTTAATAATTACAAAGATTTAGCATTTATAAAGATATACCTAAGCACGCTTGAAATTAAAAGGTACACGAGGATCTTTCAATGAGTCCCTAAAAATCCAAGAGATGGCACTCGTAACATCGAAAATGGTTTGTTTTTAATCAGCATCAAGACCCATTAGACAGCTGTCTAAGTCTCAGTTACTCGTGTTCGTGATCATGAGGACTTTTCCACCTAAATAATTCTTCGTCATAACTTTTTCGCCCAATGAGATCCTTCTCGCCTTCTTTGGAGCAGATTCACCGGAAACAACCCAACGATTTGATTTTTACTTTGTTGACGGTGTATAACGATGAATCTATTTATCAGCGATGGTGACAACACGACGTGGCAGCAATCCAATTTTAATACAGAGCTAACTTCTGAATCAATGTCAAATTTGTTTCAGCGCCGTTCAACAGATGGCAGCACCCAATGGTAACAATAATTTACCTAAATGAGGCTCTCTCTCTTAAAATACAAGTACTCTTTGGACCACCCTCGTATATAACATAAAGTATTAATATTCATATTAATAAATAATTCATGAAATTTGTTATAAAGTAAGTAATATGCAAATAAAAGTCGTAAAACTGCCTCAAAATAACGTAAATATATGAAAATGTTGTAAAATTTATAAAATAGATTTCATTCTTCTTTGGTTCTGACAATGACAGTTTTTTCCTCTTAATAAGAAAACGATTATGATTTTTTTTTAAAAAAAATCTCAGACAGAGTTTGGCTAAAATAGCCTCCTTTAACGAAATATTGTTTTATAATATTAACAGTCAAATAATAGTACCATACATGAATTTTTTTTCTTCTCTGCTGAAGTTGTAATCCAATATATATATATATATATATATATATATATAGCCCGTTTTTTCAAGATACTAATAGTTATCAGATATTAGTTGAAGTCATTAGATTAACCATTAATTAAGCGTATCTATTAAAAGTAACAATTTCAATCAGTCCCAATACTCGCGTCTTGCAGCTATTTCCACCAGCCCAAGTCCCCTTTTTATTCGGGAATCCTAATTGAATCCGAATCTTATGAGAACAGTTAGATGAATCGAAAATACTTCCCAAAGCAGTGATAATGAACGCGGGAAAATCATTTCCGGATTACGTCTCCTTCGAGACACTTACGAAACCTTCTACGGGAAGAAGGGGAGGGGTTGGCAGTTGAAGGCCGCCGAAGAATGAAAGCGACGTAATGGACTCAAACATTAAGATGTGCTCGAATGAGATGTTGGTGCCACTGTCTAAACGATGTTTATCATCATTAAGGGTCCTGGCTCTATGCAGAATTCTGCCACTAAGCAAGATGCATTGGAAAAGTTATTTTGCACTTTTAATGATGCCGGGGTGGTGGGTAGGCAAGTCTGGATATTTGGCGAAGCTCGCAAGAATTGTTACTCTTTCCTATACGCGTATTGTGGTTTTGTAAAAGCAATGGGAATAAGATTAGAAGTATTGTTGGTGTTTGAGAACAGCTTTGTGTAATGGTTGTAAAAACTCCTTCTCTTCAGCGAGTTTTGTTTTTGTGTTTTTAAAAGCCGGATTATCAATTCTTAACACGGGTGAGTTTTAAAATAAAAATATGATGAATAATTTGTCGTAGGCAAGATAGACACTAGGGAGTCGCTCATGCGTGTTTGAAACATTATATGTGTCAGAGTTATGCCTATTATAATCTTCAATAACAGAGGGAGAGAAGAGACGAAACCGTCTAAGCTTGCTCCCTGATTGTATAATTAAAAAACTGTATAAAATCCACATTTTGATGTTTCACCCTGTTCTATTTTTAAATCGTTTGTAGCGTACAACAAATTTTTTTGGGTGGCTTGATCTAGGATGTACATTTGTCTGAAGAAGCAACAATTAAACATTCATTTTTATAATAGATTTGGTCAGGAACAAGAACTAAACTGGCTCCATAATTCTTAACGGATTTCAAGTAATCAAACTGCGGTAAGAAAATTATCAAATTGTGCACCTCTGTATGGAAATAAAATTGAAAAACGATATTACATCTACTTGAAAATAGGGGGGAATGACAGAAGGGTGATTAAAAAAGTATAACTCCAAAAAAGTTTTGAAACAATTTTTTTTGGGGGAGAGGGGAGAATATGGTATGCATACATCAGCAAAACAACCTAAAATGTTTTGACTGGTATGGTCAATGGTGTGGATTTACGTTCACAAGCAACACATTAACAATGAAAGGTTCAGTTTTATATTAGATTTGACCAAGAACAAAAACTAAAGATACATCATTATTTTTAACCGATTTCCAAAAAATCTAATTGTTTTTTAAATGATTAAAATGAACATTTCTGAGAGGAATATGTATGGTATCTGCTGGAAAACACAGAAAAATGGTGAAAAGAGGGGAGAGAGCTCGAAAAATATCACCAAAAATAAATCAGAAAACAAATTTTTGGCGGGAAAATGTTTATGGTTCTTTACACTCATCAACGATATAACTTAAGAAGAAAGAAGTGATGCGATCAACGATGTGGATTTGTGCAAAGGACTGACAAGCAAAAACATTTCCAAATTTAAATATTTTAGAGAAACGTAATATTTAACATATTATTAGAGTTGTTGATTCTTATAGATTGTATGGATCGGGTAAAAATTCAATACATTTTCTGCATATGATAATTTTGTTTTTGTCCAGCCAGAGTTATAAAAATAGTATTTGTATTTTAGCCTTTTTGAAAATAAAAATTGTTCGAGGTTGCGGAATAACATTGGAAACATTATAAAGTTATTATACAAACGATAGAACAGAGCAGTCAAAAAGAAGTTAAACAATTGAAATGGAATCGAAACTTGTATCCTTAGTATTAGATATTATTCGGAAAGTAATTTCTTTTTTTTCCCCAACAGAGAACATAACTGCATTTTTCACAGCCAACTTCTCATTTAAGCCGCATAATTATTATATACTTTGATAGCTAATACACCAAGGCTTGCTTGTGAAAAAGTTCGATTGATTCTGCGAAGTATTTTTTTGGTTGGTACTATTTCAAATATGGAAGCTGATAAGCAGCATTTTCCGGCATTTTTTACTTCTTTTACTATCGAAAAGGTAAAAATGCTGTTCAATTTAGAAAAAAAATTATCTTATGGGAACAGAGATGTATGGACAGAACGCGCCAGTGCCCACATTGGTTTGCAAAATTTCGATCCGGCAATTTTGATGTTGAATATGCACCACTTTCTGGAAGGCTAGTTGAAGCTAATGAAGACGCAATAAAGGAATTAATTGATGCAAACCGGCAAATAACAGCTCATGAGAGATTAAATGTATCGCATTCGACCATTCATGGTCATTTGAAAAGCCTAGGTTTAATCTTAAGTTCGACATATGGATATTCCTCACGTTCTTTCGGAAAGAAATTTGTGCAATCGCGTTGACATCTGTGATATGCTTATCAAACGTCAAAAAAAAAAAAAAAAATCAATTTTTTAGTAGTAGAGTTGTGTTTCCCCAAAATAATGCGAGACCTCATACAAGTTTGTTAACGCGCCAAAAGCTTTATATACTTTGAATAGGATATACTGCTACACTCACCTTATTCTCTAGATTTGGCACCTTCTTATTATTATTTGTTCCGATCTGTAAAATTTTTTTTTAGAATTTTTACTTCAAATGAGGAGATCAAAAATCACCTGGATCAGTTTTTTGCCAAAAAAGGAAAAAAAATCATGAGCGCGGTATCATGCTATTGACAGAAAAATGGCAAAAAGTAGGTATTGGATCAAAATGGATAATAAATTAATAAAATACTTATTCACTACAAGAAAGTCGCCTTTAATTTTTATTGACAAACATTCTAATAGTTGCAAACAGAGCATCCTGCAAATAAACATCTTATAAATTCGGTATTAATTGAATTAATACCCAACGTTTTTGACTAGATTAACATTTGGTTTGGTTACATTAATATTCAGCTAAATTGGGTTAATATCCCTTTAGAGTCAACTACAGTTTAATGATGATCTACTTTTATTAAAGACAGTAATCAAGAAGCAACTTAGAGAATAACGAATTCTCTAAATTTTTACATCAAGGTGAAACAAACACTAAAAACACACTCTACTGATATCTGAACATAATTTTGAAACTTTTTTTCAGATAGCCCGTAATAATTAAATAAATACTTTTAAGAGTCGAATCATAATAAATTTTGAAATATAATACTAATTAAATAAATGCAAATGCTTTAAGTGCTTAAATTTTTTTACTGATTGTTGTATGAATACGTATTTGGAATATTAATCTGTAAATTTAAGCTTGAAACTTTATCTGGAATTCAGATTGAAGATAAATATTGCTCAATGAAATCAAAGTAATACAGTAATTAAAAAAAAATACTTACATTTTTTTACAGTACTGTGAAAAAAACTTAAAATTGTTAAATAAAAGAGACATGAAATGAACAATAATAATACCTGGTTAGTAAAAATATAAGCATTTTAATAAACTGCAATTAAGTTATGAAAATTTTTCTCATCCCGCGTTTTAATTTAAGCAAGAAGATATGACTATTATTTGTGTGGAATATTAAAGTTATGCATTGAGATAACTCCCATTTATAAATTATTTAAAAAGACAGTTTGTTTATTATTGATGATTACTATATTATGCTACCCGTGGCAATTAATCTGACTATTTCTCCGTTAAATATAATTAATATGACGCAATTTCTATAAAAATTATTCATTAAACAAGCCATTAAGGGAAAAAAGCATGCCTCAAAATTGAATATAAACATATTAGTATTAGAAATGTTAATCGTGAAGTAATTCAAAACAATAAAAATGCATCTCATGAAGATTATATTAAATTAATATGTTTTCTTTATATCTGAAAGCAATGAAATATTGTCATTCAGAGCCTTAATGACACAAACGAATCTCTTTTTTTCAACCAATGTAATTCCACGTAACTTAACGACTTTTACTAGGTGAAAATAAAGACGTATGTCATGCTAGTAAATCAATAATTCAACTTAATATTTTCATCATATCCAACTAAAATAAACACCGTGTTCCCAATAAACCCAGTGAATTCATTTGGAACATCTCTGTTGATGACAACAGCTTACCGTGAAAGTGTCAGTGATATCCTTATCACGAAATTTATCATTTCAATATACAATTGAAATTTTCTATGTACAATATAGGTTTATTAAAATTGATTCTTCCGATTTCAAAGTTCATATTTTCAGAAATAAACAACAGAAAATGACAAGTATTATATGAATATAAAGGAAAAATGCTGAAGTTTTATAGTGTGAACAATAGGTGGCCCTCATGTGTTCTTCGTGAAGCTATTTCACGAAAGCTGTTTTAGAAGCTTACACGGAACTACCTCTCAGTTGGATCGGTCACAGTGGACCAGATGACTCGATTTTACCCAGCTGGTCACCTAAGTCACATTATGTAATAGTCTTATGCGACTTTTTCCTTTAGGGGTTTGTAAAAGATAAAGTGTTTGTGCCAACTTTATCCACACATTTATGTGAACTTAAACAACGGATTCCTGCTGCTATTCAAAGCATTATCACTGAAATTTACAACATGTTTAGCAACCGAATCGACACTATACGTGTAACTTAAGGAAGTTATATAAAACACTTGTAAAAAAATTATACATTTACCATTTGTACTCATGTACTATTTATCATTCTGGATCGATTATTTTTGAAAATATGGAACTTTGAAATCGGATGAATCATTTTAAATAATCCTGTATAGCTGCCATTACCACACATACTTTTTACGGAATAAAATTTAAAAACATTTTCGTAATATCAAGATCTTCTCGTTTTAGATATATTTCTTTATCCTATGCCCGTCTCCGACCTTTCAGTCATGAGTCGACAAGCAGCCCAATACAGTGAAGAATGATACAAGCAGTCAGCAAAAACATTATCAGCTACACTCAAAGATGATAAGTTAAAAGAGTTAAAAGCATTGAGGATGGCAGGACATAAGCCAAGTTGTTCTCCGGTTATGATCAGGCCATGGTCACAAAGAGTACAAGTATCTGTGCTCGCGAGTCCAGTTCTATACAGAGGGCTCTGTAGATAGTCATGGCCCATAGCAAGTCTAAAGCAGGTCACTCCAACTGCTCTAGGTAAGAAACAGGAAATTCTTGATGACTTATTCAATAGGGATTTTCATTTTTTCCCCAGAGGCCTTTTCGCTGTATATGCTGAGACGATTAGATTTGAGAGGAGAAGTTATATATCTTTTATATGTCACAGAGGTAGAGAAGGATTTGGTTGCATCATTTGAGATCCATCTTTGGCCAACATATCTACCTCCTCATTTCCATATATCCCGCAATGGCTTGGAAACCACTGTAGAAGAATGCGGTTCTTAATATTCAACAGTTTGTATATTTTCCCCGTGCAGTTCTTAGAGATCTCCCAGTTACAGTGGTGGAAAGTTGTTAAGAGGGTAATTGCCACCTTGGAATTAAATAAAAAGACAACATTTTTCTTTTTACTCTACTGTATTTTATCCAAAGCTAAGGAGATGGCGGCTATTTCACCATCGAAGTTGTCAAAGTATTTTCAAACGGCAGAAGACAAAATAAATTCCGCAGAGTAAGCCCAGCTCCAGCATTTTTAATAGCCCCTTCAGTTGAGCCATTAGTGTAGGCGGGGTTAACCATGAAACGTTCACGAATAGTAGCAAAACAGTGCATTTCAAATTAGAATCGAGAGAGTATTTCTTGCTAATTTCTGAAACAAAATCCAAATAATCTTCTGCAAGTTTAAGATTTTTCAGTGGATACCATGAATCAAGAAAGGGAAATCGAGTTGAAAAAGAAAAGGCGTGTGATGTAGTTTCTTTATACACACAAAAGTGAGATAAATTTCCTTGAGTTTTCAGACTCTCTCCAGCCGGTCAATAGAAATTCAGGAAATTATCCTTTCCTCTCAAGATTGTTTCAGTAAGATTAAGCCATTCTCCATCTTCGGTCACACAAGGGCACCAAACCAGCTTGGAGTTCCATAGGTGCAATTGGTGCAGATATTGTACCACCGGTAATAAATCTCAGGATACGATTTTGGAAAACATTCAATTTTTCGAATTTGTCTCGGAGATTGTTATAAGTGCCTCACAACTATATTCAACTGCCGGCCTTACATAGGTCTCATAAGAAGTGGTAAGGACTTCCTGGGTAGAGCCGCAGATAATACCAGCCAAACGTTTTAGAAGTTTAGACCTGCATTCGCCACGGCCAACAGTCTTTTTAATCTGACTAGTCCGGTTTAATTTTGAATTCAAGTCCAAGCCTAAGTACATTGTATTTTCAATTCTTTTTAATATTTGATCCCTGTAATTTAAATTAATGTCATGATATTTAGTGCTGAGCGAGAAGAGTTAAAAGGTGGATTTGTTCCAGTTTACTGTCATCTAATTGTCGGCTGTCCAACCCTCTAAAACACTAATGTCGATTGGAGTGTTAATTCCATGTGTTCAAAATCACAACCTGTATTCCAAATTCCAAGATCACCTGTAAAAAGCAAAGTCTGCACCCAGGCTTACGGTTGCAAAGGACATCAACAAAATCCTTTATCATGAGGCTAAGGAGCAATTGGCTCAGGACCGATCCCTGTGGCAAACCCTGCCTTATTTGCTTATATCCAGATATCCTATTTTTGTGTTTAATACGTATAAAATGCTGATCTAAGAATCATTTAATCCGTCTAAAATATATTACCAATTATATTATTTGCAATGAATTTTGTTAAAAGCCTTTTCCTCCAGACTATGACAAAAGCTGTCTTAAAATTCACAAAAATTACGACAATATTTTGTTTCTGGTGAAAAGCATCTTTTATTTCCTGTGATAGACGAACATTCTGTTCGGATGTATTCCTATGTTTTCTAAGCCCAGCTTGACATTCGGACAGAATTTTCTTTTTCTTCAGCAAAAACTAAGGCGATTTGAGATCAAAATTTCAGTAAACTTACACATCGCAATTGTCAATGATATAGGTCGATAGATATTTAAATATTGTGGGTCTTTTTTAGATTTCAAAATCAGAATCACCTCTTCTTTCCTGCAGGAGTTTGAAAAGCCTGTCTTCCAGGTAAAGTTTGTAAGTCTCAGTAAGGTATTTTTTGCCAAAAACTCAAGAGGAAAAAGAAATTCAGGCAATTTGAAGTCAGGATCTGGGCTCTTTCCCTTAACAAGGCCATTTAAACCAACATTCAGTTCTGTTTCGGTGAAGTTACTATTAAAATAGGTATAAGACTCAGAAGTCTCAGGGAGCGATGGTGGATTGAGTTCACTATTTTTAATTTTATGACTAAGACAAAAGCTAGAAATTTTTGCATAATATTTACAAAAAGCTTCAGCTCTTATCCCAGCAGTAGTAATTGATTTTGGTCCAACTTTTATAGGTTCATTTCTAGTTTCTCTTTGATTGTTTAATCGGGATAAAAACTCATGAGCCCTAATACCATCTCTCCTGAACTCCAGATTTTTCAGGAATGATCAGAAAGTGGTCCATTTGGATTGAATAGTGGCTTTCTTCAGGACCGCTTGACATTTCCTGAGAACAATACAGTCCTCCATCTGGTCAGTTTTTTCGCTTTTCTTCAGGCTTCGTCTCTGTTCTCCTTTAATATTTGTCGGTCAGAGTTCCAAAAAGAAGAATATTTCTTTACGTATCCTCTTGGGATACAGGCAGAAACACATCTAAGTAATGTTTTTGTGAAGTTATCTACAGATTTATTGATGCCTGAATCAAAAGAAAAGTCTTTAGCATGTAAATGAGTCAATTTTGAAAATGGGATTCAATCTGTTTTTTTTTTTAGATTCCAACGCGTATATCGAGATGATTGATGTATTAAATAAGTTCTGATAGTTATAAGCACAATTTGATGGGTGGATTATTTAGTTTATATTTATTATATTTTTCTAACGCGGGGTGGGAGAGCAACAAATCTGGATGAGATCTTTTTCCTCCATATGATAAGAACTTTGGATTAATCTTCGTGTTTTCATTTAAGACGATTGAATTATGTTAGAGTCAATGAAGTTCTCGATAGTGTTTCCCACAAAATTATTATGATTATAACCCTATCTACTAGAAGGGGCATAAAAATCGCCCATTATGATAGACATCTTGTTCCAATCACATAAAAGATCTTCAAATTTCGGATAAATAAAGGAAGGATTGAATAGAAAGGTTACATCATAATTAGAAGCACCATACCACATTTGGATCTTCGAGGCTTCCAGTTTATCTTTTGGTGTCATTGATCTACGGGACAATACGTTTGCAGTTAGGGAACTTTTCTCATCTATCAGAATTCAAGAAGCAATTTTTCTTGATCTTTCCAAAGAAAAATAATCTGATATCCCGGGATTTTGTAAAAGTCACGCTTACTAGTTGAAGCACCACATTCAGCAATGCCTATGTTGTGTTTAAAAGTAAAAATTTTCAGTTCAGGGAACTTGTCGTTGGTAAAACCTCCCACATTCTAAAATGGCACGCCAAAACACCACGTTTTAGATATGTCAAACTCTTTATTCTTTTTTTTTAATGTTAAAGCTTTTTCCACAGGAAAGCAGTGTCGTGTCCGCGGTAACCTAGTTGTCATGGTCAACCGGCATTGCTTTCATGGAACCGTGGGCTCGAGCCCTTACGCCACTAAAATTACCTAAGTAGTTAAATCTGGTCGAGGTCCTAAGTCCTCCAATTAGTGTGGTGGAGAAGCTAGAAAGGGAGGTTACAGCTCAGATGTCCTACTCGTCATTTGACCGATGCTCAAATTGACGAGATCCATAGCCAATAGTCTCGCGTTGCTTCTCTGAGCAGCGTAAAAAGCAATCAAATAATATCATAGAAACAGTGTCGTTGTTGGAGGCTCCTGAAATCGAAAATTGGAACAATAACGGTTAATTTCCTTTAAAATCTAATTGAGCCTCAAATCTTTCTCGTCAGTAATGTGGAAGTACTGAGAGAGAGTTGTTTAAACTGCAATTCTCATATCAAAGAATAAATCGAAAGTTCCTACCTGTCAGACGGAGGTCATCGTTTTTTGTATCATCAGTTCAGGATGTTGAATTTCAAATATACACAAATAAAGGCAATCGAATGACATAAATTGCTTTAATTAACGTTAAGAAGTCACAACACAACAAACATTAACTATAATTAAATATTCTAATTCGAGAGTATATCAAATTCGCTAACATAGTTCGCTTTCAACATCTTCCTTCTCTCTCATACTTAGAACTAAACACGACTCTTTTTTTTTTTTTCGTTCACATCTGGCACCTAGCGCCCTCTATTGTTAGTTTCAAAAAGAGGTACTTAATCTGAGATCTACTAAATAATCTAAGCATGACTAAATATTATGCTGGTCCTTGCAAACAGCCTCTGACAGTGGTAGCCGAGTGGTTCTGATCGCAATCCTGCGGACGACATTGTTTCAGTTCTAGAAGATGATTCAAGTCTTTTGCCACCAAAGATTTGTCGTGTGGTGGCGCTGATGCATGTTAAGCTCTTCGGGACTCATTGCCTTCACATTGACTTCGATTAAAAGCTTAGAGAAAGGGGTGACACAGCTCAGGTGTTACTCTCGACACTTGACCGTGAAGTTTCCATCAGTTGAAAAATTTCGACTTCCGTCATCCCTGATGTTGCTTTTAAATACAACGTTAATTATTAGTTGGTCAAGCCTGTAGCCGCTTCTTGATCTAGACATAATGAAAAGTTTATTAAATTAAACTAAAACAGTTAAATCAGTTTTACATTCTCTCTCTCTCTCACACACATGTCTATCATTTTAAATTCATAGAAACATTGATATAATAATTTAACTTTTATCTATTTTTCGTGTAAAATATTTATCTAAATTTATAATATACCAGCGGTCTTTATTCTATAAATTTCTAAGCACGTAGTCTAAAGCTCGTACAAAAGTTGTATTAGGAATTAGATAAGAATTTAATTGCTCTTTCATTCAAACCCTATTAATAGTTTTAGCCTGAAATGAATGACAATAGTCTCTACATGAGGTGAATTGAATTTCCTAAATAAGGAATATATATATATATATATATAAATGTAAGCATTTAAAAATATGCATTGACATATGTTGTACGTTTTGTCAAAACAGCAGAATCAGAACAAGCAAACGAGCGTGAAAGAAATATAAATATATATATTCTTTCTCTTTATTTTAAGTCTTATTACTTAATTCGCATCTTTAGCCTTTAGGTAAATAAATGTCTTTTACTTACGATCGGTTTCGGTACTTGCCCTCTGTTATTGGAATGTTTCATAAACAAGAACAATCAACCTTATATTACTGCTATTGCAACACGACCTCTGCAATAGATGCTTTGTAGAGGGAGCTATACATAAACTGTCAATCGCAACTACTACTATATTTAAAACTAATTCCACACATAGTTTATTAAAATAAACATCAATGCTTTTGTGCAATCGTCCCACTGGAAGCATTTAGCTTGGGAAAGAACTGTTTCCGATTGGAACTCCAAATTCTTGGCCTCACCTAAAGCTTTGAGGACTAAAAAGTTTTTCCCAACCATTTATCAACGGCTAAAATGTAAGAAAAATTTTACTGATTTTAAGTTATCCCAGATTCTAACAGGACATGGAAATTTTAAGAGCTATTTATCTCGGTTTAACTTAATTGGTAATGATATTTGTTCTTGTAGTCTGGACGCTGAATCCGCGGAACATGTCTTGTTGTATTGTAATTTAGATTTTTGTAAAAGAAAAAATTTTAAAAGGGAGTTAAAACGCTTAGGTATTTCCTGGCCATCTATTTTGTCTTTGTTGGTCAATTGTTCTGAAAGCCTTAATGTCTTCAGAAAATTAGTTTACTGTATAGATTTTTAAAATTTATAGTTACCTTCCTTTCTTTATATTTATATATTTCCTCCCTTCCTTTTATTTATATTTGTCTCTTTTGTGTTTTTTCCCCTTAATTACGTTTTTTTTAAAATTTTATTATTATTATTGTATAATGTTGTTATACAATAATAATAATCTGTAAGCCTCATGTTATGCAATGTGGAGCATGAGGAGTTTTGCAAATAAATAAATTTAAAAAAAAATAAGTATATTGATTTTACAATAGTATAACCAAAATTTGAAGATTTACCACCAAGAAGTTTTCTAAAATAGGATCTGACTTTCGTATAATATTTCGACATTAAACGTCGTATGAGTATATTGATCTCTGCCTCCTAGCATTAGAACGCGTTTAATTTCGCGGTATAAATTTTCCAACCTTCCCTCTTTCTCTCTACCGATGCCTCAATTTTTATTTTCTATTCTCTACACTACATTGTACATCAGAGCTGATCTATATATATCACAGTTCTGTCATTAAATAAGGTCGTATAGAGTTCCAAAAGTGTAGTCGAAAGAAAATATGCGGGAGAGTCCTGTTGCAATGAGTATAAAAAGTTTTTGAACTTGTATGCTTGGAATGCATATTTTATTAAACAAGTTTTTCAAAATACGCATAGTTCAAATATAAAATAACTGATAGAAATTCGCATGTTTTTTCCTCTATGGAATTCAATTTGGCATTAATAAACCGTTGAATCCTAAAATCACTTTCAGACCTTAAGTCTTACACATGTTTACATCGATGCAAATAAAACTGTGAAAGGTACACTATAAAAACGAGTCATTTTTTTTAATAAAAAATTTGTAATTGAAAGTTCATTAATATTATATATGTTTCGTTCAGTTAAAGTTATCTTACTATACTTCAATTAAAATAAAACGGATAAACATTTTAGTCACATTTACAAAACATTTATACTCATATATGTACACACATATACAAGCACCTGCACACTCACACACGTGTGTGTGTGTAATCAGATGAAAGGAAATGTATAACACATTTTGTACAGTCACACGCATAAACATATTTAGTTTAGAATAACTATAAGATCCAATTTTGAGAAAAACTTTGCCTTTTTCCATGTTTTTGAAAGAAAATTATTAACTAATGTCCTTTTAACCATACATTTTATATTTTTGTGGGTACTGGGTTCGACAAGAGTAAAAATTATGATAATTATATTTGAACAAAAAGGTGATTCGCGAGATAAGAAAATTTTAAAATATCACATAATGAAAAAAAATGTCCGCAATTTTCGATAGAACTGCAAATTCTAACTGAATAATTCCTTTAAAACAAAACAAACAAAAAAAAAACAACATTATACTGTATAATTTGTGTTATCTATGAATATAATATTGAGTAATTAAAAAACGCATCTTCAAGTCATAAACTTAACATTTTCATCGCAATCATTAAAAAATTCGTAATGCGGATGAAATTTTTATTAGAAAGTAGAAACGTTTCTTGTTTTATAACTATGTAAGGAACATTTAGTGATAATCATATATATTAATCAAAAAATTTGTGCCACAGAAGCATAGATATATTGGAAAATAGAATGATAGATTAAAATTAGGAAGGAAAATAATAGATGAATCGGCAAAAATGTCTTTTGTGGAGCCATATTTTGTTGAGTTATGACGTCTTCGTTTTTTATTATTTGCTACATAAATTTCACTAAATTATTAGGTACTTAAAGAACGAGACAATCGAATATTTAAACTTTTATTCCAGGATTAATCCAAAATCAATACTGGTATCTCGAATGTGAGGCGGAAATCTTCCCTCGTCCGCAACTAAAGATTATCAGAAAATTCTATTTATCTTGTAACTTGAGCTATTCGCGAAAATTCCGAGTAAAGTCCCATTTTAGCGCACTGCTTGGTGCGATTTTTAAAATGGCTTCGCACTCGCATCTTTCAAACTTGAAGCTATTACGACAGGAAACATGATGGTGTTTTGTTCGAAAGACAAGCGTTTACCATATCACATTTTCTTAACAAATAAAATCTCAATTGTGCCTAAATTTTTACCATTAAACCAAAACCAGTCTGTACATCATTTCTTTTATCATAGTGATTATCTCCTATTTGCTTCCTACAATGCTATTCATGACCATCTTTTGAACTTTTTTACGCCGTTAATTTCATCTGAACCAACATACACACTACACTTCCAGGCCTTTTTTTTAAGAACTATTTAAGCACATCTTTCATTCCTTTAGCTTCAAACAGTGTAACAAAGTGATAGTCAATCCATTATACGAGTAATGATCGATTTCAGAGAAGTATGCCCTCTGCAAAGTATGCAGAAGTCACATCAAATAATGAGGACCATTTTAAAAATAGGGTTAATGCCAAAACGGTTTACAATAGGTATATCGTCCCACTGGAAGCAGGTTGGGAAAGAACTGTTTCCGACTGGAACTCCAAATTCCTGGCCTCACCTAAAGCTTTGTGGACTAAAACGTTTTTTCCAATCATTTATCAACAGCTAAAATGTAAGAAATTTGTTACTGATTTTAAGTTATCCCAGATTCTAAAAGAACATGGAAATTTTAAGAGCTATTTATCTAGGTTTAACTTAATTGGTAATGATATTTGTTCTTGTAGTCTGGACGCTGAAATCGCGGAACATGTCTTGTATTGTAATTTAGATTTTTGTAAAAGAAAAAATTTTAAAAAGAAGTTAAAACGCTTAGGTATTTCCTGGCCACCTACTTTGTCTTTGTTGGTCAATTGTTCTGAAAGCCTTAATGTCTTCAGAAAATTTGTTTACTGTATAGATTTTTAAAATTTGTAGTTACCTTCCTTTCTTTATATTTATATATTTCCTCCCTTCCTTTTATTTATATTTGTCTCTTTTGTGTTTTTTCCCCTTAATTACGTTTTTTTTAAAATTTTATTATTATTATTGTATAATGTTGTTATACAATAATAATAATCTGTAAGCCTCATGTTATGCAATGTGGAGCATGAGGAGTTTTGCAAATAAATTTATTTAAAAAAAAGGCTTTTGTATCAGATCCGTACTCTTTCTTTCGTGGTTTCAACTCAATCCACCTGTAGCTTAAACCGCCATATTTTCTTTAGACTTTATAGCGAGAAAGCTTATAAAGAAAACTACAAAATGCAATTATTTTCTATTCCTATCTTTGTAAAACGAAAATGAACTGCTTCTCTGAAAAAAGTAGGATTTTCGAGAAAGAAATCCTACTTTTTTCGTCAAAAAAAGTAGGATTAACGGAATAAAATTTTATATATATAATTTTAAGAGAAAAATATTAAGAGAAAAAAAACCTACTTTTTTGAGGATTAAGAAAATAAAATTATATACAAAATGTCGTATTAAAAACAAAAAGAGTTACCATCACAAAATCTTGTGCAATTTCTATTCAGCATTAAAGATGAATTTCTTAATGTTTTTGTTTTTCTATTTTGATGTATTATTTATCAAACTATTATTAAAAGTGTATGAAATGTTTTGAGAGTTTATTTCGCTTAACTATATTTCTACATTTTTTTCAAGACGTTAAAGAAATTTCAGATTTCTTTCGTAAACAAATTCTTGAAAGGAATCTAGATTTACACGCAGCGGTTTACGATCTTGAGCTCTGTTTTTGTCTGGAATTATTTTGAATTTTTTTTTTTTTTTTTTTTTTTGCTTTTGAAATCTACCCGCACAGTATTCCTTGAAAATTTCTAACGCAGATTGAAATGTATTAACCCAGAAAATCGGAAAAAGTTTTCATTTTATCAAAACAGAATTTGTCATATATCTTAAAAAATAGATTTTTAAAAAGCTTTAAAATGGAAACGTTGTATTATTTACATAAAAAGTGTTGTTTTGTATTAAATTGATATTAAAGCAATTTCTGAAATTTGAAATTATCTTGATATTGACAATGGGTTTTTGATACTTTTCTAAACGTAGTATTAATAATTTCAGGGAAAGTGTAAGAAATGTGAAAACTTCGTGAATTATTTTTTGTGAGCATTTCAAAGGTTTTGAAATTTTTCAACTTCAATGAGATTTTCAAATTGAAATTTTCATATCATTATGTTCATCATTTGTGATTGGACTGATTATGTCCCTTATTTGGCATAGAATGGGAATTTATATTTAATACTTCTCCCTCAAAAAGCATAAATTTATTTTGCAGTCCTATATTGGAATTACTTTTTTTCAGCAGGGAACTAGAGAATCACATTCTCTAGTTCTCTAATGATCTCGTTCTCTTGATCTTTATTATATTATATGAATTATATGCATTTGTACGGGAAAAAATATAAATTACAAGAGACGTTAAACTGTGCAGTCAAGCGATTCACCTGACGTGGATGCCACCTGAGACAGCACCTCATTCTTCAAACATCGCGCCCTCATGAGGACTTAAAGCCTTGACACATACAAAAGTCTCGCATCATGTTTTTAGTGGCATCAAGACTCGAATCCAAGATAGAAACAACGCCGGCTGGGGGTTTGTGGCCAAGACAACTTGGCTTCAGTGGCCACTAACGCTGGATACAAGTAATGTTATAAGCTCTAATATCAAATAACTTAATTTATAAGATTATTATTTCTAAAAGAATTACTTAATTTTTGATGAAAACAATACGGGAAGTTTAAGTATGCGAAATCTGTTACTAATGAGAAGTCTTGATAATTGACTTATAATCTGATTGAACATTTTTAAATAAATGTAAATATCTATTCAGTTGTGTTTTTTTAGAAGAAAAACCACTTAAGATTGATGCAATGCCATTTTCCATCACTCCAGAAATGAAAGAATAACTCAAGATTCATATAATTAAATACATATAATATAAGATACATATAATTATTTCCATTTAAAAAAACGACAGACATTCGAATCTTGGAATATTGATATATTTTTTTCAATTTATTTGTAACAACATTACACGAATATGTATGTGTTCTAAAATCTAATAAAAATAACCCATAGCGATGAATCAATATTTCTGAAAAACTTATCTATAATTTTTTCAAATGACTAAATATCAAAAAAGGAAAGAAAGAAACCGAGAATAAAGTTATCTTCTGGCAGAAAGTTTTAACAGAAATAAATAAATACATAAAAATTAAAAGATTACCAAGTAGAAACTCTCAACACATTTTTTAACAATAATACGGATAAATATAACATTTAGGAATGGATTGATAATTCTTCTTTAAAAGAAAAATTAGCCATCCAACAACGAGTCCAACATCACGTTTCTAAACTACGAACTCTCCAATTTTCCCCATGTAACAAATCCCATAAAAACGTCATCTTCCGTACTAATCTCTAGTGTTTTTTTCTTCCTATCACTGGTTAGATTTACGACTGGTGCCTGAATCTACGTACTACACGACACAAAAGGAAACTCGAGTTTATTCCTTTGTATTAGAATCGAACAAGACTATCAGCTAAAAACGTCGTCCATCCTTCTAATCCCCATTAAAGAGGAAGTAAAACATTTTTATGATCTTCTATCAAGTGAGACTCTGCAGCTCTATAAAAAGTACCTTCTATTCTGACGAAAGCCGAAGGGAAGATAGTAACAGTATCGGCGTTTAAATATGGATACGAATCTGTCAAATCCAAGATGGAGGCTTCCCCTAGGTGCAATTCTGTCCTCTATCATTCAATGCCAAACTTTTCCATCCATCGCAGAAAGTGGATTCGCTTATTTTGAACTGAGCAAAAGGGAGACGTTTATAGAAATTTTATTTATTTTTTTAACGTTTAAAGCGTATGGAGATAAGGCTTTTACATTATACTTGAAATGTTTGTGTCACCTACCATACTGGATACGGAAAATATTCTTATTTTTTTGGAATCTTTCGAAAATTCAATGAAATTAGACATATATGTACCTTTTCGAAGGCAGACCGATATTTATATGAAATATTTCTACCAAGATATGAAATATTTCAATTTAATTTATGGAACATTTAGAATTACTTTGCTAATATCTTTTGTTATTTATAATAAAAGAAATGTAGATAAGCAACGGTAAGTATTTAAAGTAATTAAAAGTTGTTAAATGACTTAAATATGTATTACATGATTTTACTGTAAGTATGCTTTTTACAACATCTAATAACGATTCTAATATAATTACAATGATTTTTATAGGGAAAATAATCATAATTCCTTCGCATGCTACTGTTAAGATATTGTAAATCTTAAAAGATCTATATTTATCATAATTTATATTTTAAAGTTTAACGTTATTTATGTATGCATATTTATAAATGTTAAAAAAGAGATACTCACGCTCTTTTTATCTGTGAAATATATCTCGAATTTCTTCGGCAAGTTTTGAATATTAAAGTTAAAAATATTTTGAAAATTGATAAATAAATTAAAATGTTATTCAAAAATTCAATTTAAAGTTGTATAAAGTATTGAAGAGTTCTTTCTCCCTAGCATTATTACTCGTATAATAATGTTTTAGTAATAACACGTTTTAAGAAAAAAAAAGGAAAAAGAGTTATTTGTTTCACATTCAAAGTTATTAGATTCAATTAAGTCTTAAAAATTCAAAAAGCTAACAGATGTCGGAAACTTGTTCAACAAAAGTTTTTTTTTCAGAGAGAGCTTTTAATAATTGAAAACTAACGCAATTTAAAAAATATTATTAGAATCAACAGAGATAATTTTAAGAGCTTTGTTCTCATTCAACATTTCATATAACATGCTTTTGAGACATTATATTTGTACAACACCTAAGTACAAAACTATGCTCCGATACTGATGCAATACTTTTAGACCATAAAATAAAAAAAAAAAGAGAGAGAGAGAGAGAGAAATTTATCAGACGTTGTTTTATTTCAGATTTCTTAAGGCATACTAAAGTTGTAATCAAGTGATTTATTCATGTGCCAGTATAATTGGAGTATATAATAATCATTTTAAAAGTATCTTCAAGGAAAGTCGAAAGTTCATTCACATCTGAATAAGTTCATAATTACTTCGAAAAGTTAATGAAATTGCAAAATCTCTGATGGAAAGATTTTATAACATTTTAAAAATGCTTACTTTAGAACGCACCAAAGCTTAAACTAGCGCTAAAAAATTAAAAACATTAGAGTAAAATAAGGAAATTGAGTGTAATATCGACTTGTGTTAGTTATTGATTTTCGGCGTTGGATGGTTTTCGACCTCGAGGAGGGGGAGGATTGTTTTTGACTTTGGTTGCCAGCGGAGTTTCGAACCCTCCACCACTGGGTCCGAAGAAAAGTGGACCGGTCGCTTTTTGCTGCTCCTTTATCAACTAGACCAAAAGAGACCTCCCAACCGGGCTGGTTAAATAGCGTTTGTCATTGTTGTTGACGAGAGCCGTCTCAAAATATAAAAAATCAATTTAAAAATGTCAAAATATATTGATAATAAGATTAAGTATTTTTGTAAGCTACTTTCGAACGTGTTTCATAAAATTCTGTTAAAATTGTATTTTAAAAGAGCTAAAACTTAGAACATTTTCCAAAAAGGAGGGGGGGGGGGGGTACTAATTTAATATTACAAGAGGGATAATTTTCCTGGCTTATACTCCTAAAATTGCTTGCAGTCAATTTCAAATGATTTCGTTATAATGCCGAGTAATTTATTTAATCAGGTTTTATTTTTCGAAAAAGTACCCCTTTTAAGTTAAAGCATAAATCTGTTTAATTTTTAGAAAATAAGAGATAATTTAATTAATTTATTCTATAAAAAAGAAGTCGATAATAATAACCTGTATCAAACGTTAATATTTACCAAAAATCAAGAAATATCTATTCAGGAAAATAATAAAAAAGTTAAATATTAAATTGAAATAAAAAAAAAGTTTTCAAGTACTGAAAATAATTATAATGAAGTATTTTTTATCCTGATTGCACAGAAAAAGGTATTATATAAATACGAATAAAAAATAGAAAATTAAGTTAAATACCTGAAATATATTAAATCCTCTTTCATTCAGGTTAATACTTGGACTTAATGTTTCATTTTTAAGGCTGAAGAGAGATGAAAATTTAAAAAAATGCACTATTTGAGAAATCGGCAATTATTCACCGCCGTCGAATTCAGTAGACTGCGATATTTTAGCAAAAGTAATAGTTAATTATTAAAAATACCTGAGTAAATATTTAAAATAGTTAATGTAAAACAAGTTACAAAGCTAAAAATGCATATTATTGCATGGAAAAAATACTGTCATGAAAACAAATTTTTTTCACAAATCTGATGTCTTTGCTGAAAAATCACAAAGTGAATTCAAAGGAATGCAAACAAGAGCAAAAAGAAAGGAACAGATTTTGAATAGAAGCAAATAAAATTGTATAAAAGTTGTAACTGCAAAAACAAAATATTTTTATATCAACATATAAATCAATGTTTGAAAAGAAAGCAGTATTACAAAAATTATTGAGTCTGATGCAATAAATAAACATAAGAATAAAAAATGCATGAGATGTATTAAATACATCATAAGAAAATCTGACTATAACAATATCAAACTTATCGGAGAAGTTTCCAGTGACAATGAAAAAAGAGGTTTCTTTTCAAAAATTGTATTTTTTGTAACAATATTTAGTTCTTAACAGTTATAACAGTAAAAAAAATTATTTGTGCGAAAAGTGTTTTCTGTAACTAGTTTTAAAATGCATTACTTCGACAACAGAACGGGGGGGAAAATATTTTTCAATTGGGGATTAAGATGCGGAAAATAGGGAGGAAGTAACACTGTAGTACCTCACTTTTAAAATTGTATACAATATGTATTCGTAATTCATTCAAAATATTCATTTCTAAAATTTTCTGTTCCTGAGACAATGATATTACTTTCAATGAAAACTTAAAGTCTACTATTTGAAATATTTCAAACTGCTTCAAGTGTAATGGAATTTTTTTATATATAGGCCAATGAGAGTGTCTAACTAACTGTCACTGTCACTAGACATCAACCCTGGGCCCCGCCTTGAAATGTGATTGACAGCTTGTTTTTATAACATTTTATATGGAAACAACACGAGGGCTTTTGGCATCAGACCTAGTAATTTTGAACCTCAGCCAAATGACGAGGTTGATACCTCATCAACAGAGGATTTTAGACGTCACCAACTCTGGTTAAGTACACCAACTCTGGTACAAGGCTGGTCTTTAACCAAGGTCAGTGGCATAACGTGAGGAGTGCAGAGAGTACCATGATCCCAGGCGGCACAGATGTGGAGGGGGTAGAGAGCTATTGAGCCCACTAATCCAGTTTGCAGCATCAGACCATGGTTATCAGTTTAGATGTATTGTAATCGGGGCTTCATAGGTATTTTATAGAATTTCAAGGCGATTGAACAATTGGAAATGGTTTAAAATAGAGTTGTAAATTCTGATCTAAACAAAATATATTTATATTGATGAGAATTTAAATAAAAGCTTGCCAAATATTTTATTCAAAATAAGAAAAGGAATTTAAAGTCTTTAATTTTTCGAAATGGACATGGCCGGGCCACGATTTACTGTTGCCACGTAACCAATGCAATTAGTATGTCGTTTTAGATTTTTGAATTATTGTTTTTGAAACACTCTGAGAAATGGCAGTGAGAAAGTGATATTTAATTTTTCGGCGGCCTGTGGTTTTTCCGACTCCGAGGAGTGTGAGTTGATGACCTTGATGTGGCAGCTTTGTTTCGAACCCTGGTCCAGTGGGTCCAAAGGAAAGTTGACCGGTCGCATTTTTTCACGTTCTTACCAATCAGGCAAAAAAGACATCTGGTGTTCAAGTCCTGAGTCACTACTTCGGTGGCCTGTGGTTTTCCAACCCCGAGAGTTGCTTGGTGACCTTGAGTGCCGCAGCGTTGCTTCGAACCCGGGACTAGTGGTCCGAAGAATGTCCTCCTACCAACCAGGTTGAAAAGACATCTTTTCTGGCGGGTTAAGTTTAGCGTTTTAACTTCTAACGTTGTTGTAGAAGAGAGTTACCGCATATTCCTCCCCTAGTATCATCGTGATGATGCGAAGAGATACATTAGTTTGTACAGAAAGGTTGCTTTTCGATTTTTTTTAGCCATTATTGCAATTGATGTACATCCCCTCCCTGTTGAATTGAGTTTCGTTTGGGACAGTTTCCATTCGAATCATCGGCTGTCTTGTGTTGAGTGCCGAGTCTCGTCGACACGTGCACCAGAGCCGGAATATCACTAGTCCTGTTTTGTGTGTACAGATACAAGTGTTTTGCGTCGGGGGCATATGCAATCAGTAGGGATAGGCTGTGCTGCCATCTAGTGTTCAAGCTCTGAGTCACCACTTCGATGGTCAGTGGTTTTCCGACCCACAGGAGAGGGAGAGAATTGATGACCTTGATGCGGTAGCGCTATTTCGAAACCTGAACCAGTGGGTCCGAAGAATGCGCTCCTACCAACCAGGCTGAAAAGACATCTTTTCTGGCTGGTTAAGTAAGGCGTTTTAAGTTCTAACGCTGTTGTAGAAGAGAGTCGCCGCAATTTCTTCAACTTTTTTATTATTTAGAAGAACGGCGCAGCGTAGATATCGTTCATTTTGTACTTTGATAAAGTTTCTCGAGTATCTAAATTTATTAATTATCGTCAAGTCCAGTTTATTTGTATATAGGAGTGTAAATATAGGAATGTAAAGCTGAATGTTTGTATTGTTTGTTTTTAAACTTTTCCATGGCTTTGCGGTTTTACCCTCTTTGACTGTTATTTATTCGTTTTAGTGTATTAAACTACAGTAATTTAATTTCGCACGCACCCAATGCATTCGCGATATAATTTTTTATTCACATTTGGGGAGGTAAATTTTTGTTTCGCACCGAGTGGCAGAAATCCAGGCTGCGTCACTGATCTGGACTCGAGTCCACGACTCAACGTAAACAAGGCCGGCTGCGATTTCGCAACCGTGACAGCTGGGCTATTGCAACCCTTGGCGGTAGTTAATTATTACTTCTAAGATGTTCGAAACCATAAGAGCTTGACGTAGAGCCCAACACCTCTTCTTCACTATTTTATTATTATATACAGCTGGTAACCTAAAACTATTAATCAACAATAAAGACAATGTGAAATATTTCTACATATGAAAATCACTTGAGCGAAGGAGGAAAAGAAATAACCCAAAAGATTTCATCGCTATGGAAAAAAAAAATTGAGTCACTATGAAAGAAAGCCGGAAACGTCACGACTAGTGCCGAAATCTATCTTCATACAAAGTCTCGAGAAGTTCGCTGTTAACATGAAGCTTTGGATTAGATATTTGTGAGAAAACATATTAGATAAAAATAAGTTTCCTCTGGATTAAGAATTAGTTTATATGCAATGTAATATTATAATTCCAATAAAAACACTAAATGTTTGCAGATTCATATCCAACTGAAATTCTTTATAGCATAGTTACTTAAATTATTAACAAAAGACAAAAACAGAGGAAAAACTACTTTTCCTAATAATTTTAAAAATTTAATTAATTTTATTAAATAAAAGATGTTAAAAAACTGTTTTCCAGAATTGTACTCACTTCGAAAAATTTTATGAACATATAGTAATTGATAAAAAATATCAGATTCTTTTAAAATTTGTCATTGTTATAAAATTATTCTATCAAAAAAATAGGCCTGGAATATTATTTTTGACTTTGTTAAAGTATTTCCACGAAAAGCTTTTTCATTAATTTATTTATTTTACGTATGTTTTTGAAATGTGTATCAATTTTCCGTTCAGGCAATATGAACGAAAAACAATGTTCTCTAATTTTTTATTTTACTATGTGATGCATTTCCATTATTTAATTCTATTGTCATCTTATATTCTAACTAAATAGTCTGAAGATACATAAGCTTGAGAAAAAACATTTTATTAACTTCCGAAGAATAGATAAAATCGTTCTCTCTCGAATTCAACTCGACTCAGTCAACCTTAGTTTATGTTCTAATAATAAAGTCTTTTACCAAATCATTCGATCTGATTCAATACCTCTGATAACAGCACATTCAAAGCTTAATGCTTCAACAAGGAGTCGTTTCAATCCAAACCTATTCACAAAGATGTTTTGAATCAATTTTCAAAAACCTATCAGCCTGTCATTATAATCTCTCCTCAATTTCCTTTCAATTCTATTTCGCTTATATATCACTATCTCTTATTCAATTCACTACATTTCTTGTGTTTATCTAATTTGCTTAATCATCTTTCATTTTACTTGGGAAGAAATTGTAACTTTGTGCAATTCAAATCAATAAAAGTTCTCGATGTCAATGAAGAGAAAATCGTGCTCAGACCAAAGTCATCATTATACAAATTAACTGAACGAAATCAACGTTAAACACAAAGATAATTATATAATTCTTATTTCATATAAGATCCAACTTGTTTCGGATAAGTTTATAAATTCAGTCATTGTCAGAGAAAGTACTAGCTAGGTTAAATTTGTCCAATCCACGATCAAAGAATGAATCCGGTCCATAAAGAATGGGCCTTTGAATGATACAATCTTTATGAGATCGAGACTAAAAATATTAATAATAATACCGCAAATATTATTTTAAACCACGTTTAATTTGTAAGCCATTATTTTTTGAGTTTAACTCATTCTTTAACAATGAGGAAAGTGCAAAATTATTTTCAAACTAATGCCTTTACTTATCTCTCTCTCTTATGCGCAATGGGCTCGTTGGATATGTTAATTTAAATTTTCCACCGACATGACTACTTATTTCTTGACATATTAAATAGAACAGTTACTCTCTTGCAACAGGTGTTTTTCTTTGTGCGATATCCTGTTATGCCTTTCAATGTAGAACTGCGACACAACCCGAGACAAGGAGGTATACATGTCTCTTTGTAGCGTTTAGAGAGTAAATACAATCTTATACAATACACACGTATATGATTGTATACAATTACTTGTTACAAATACAATAATATACAATACATATACACGTATGGAATCAAAACGAAAATTTATGCAGAATTTGGCGAGGTAAACTAGCTTACAGATTTGACATTTTTAGAATCGAATCGTTCATTTAAATGAAAATAACATCCGAATGCCCAAGATGAAAAACAATCGTACTACACTCAATAACACTACACTTGAAACTATATGAGAGGGAAATTGACACTGTGGCTATTTCAAACCAAAGCAGATAATTTTATACAGATCGGAGTGTTAGTTAAATGAGGATAAAAATGCAACTATACTTTTCTATTTGATACAGGAATTTAGAAACTATCTTTTTAATAGATACGCGATTCTCTTTTTAGACAATATAGATCTATTTCACGTCAATTTTCAAATTAAATGCATTGAGTTATAATGTGATTTGCAATTTAAAGAAATATTTCAGTGGGTTTCTTACACCACTTCTGTTTAATATATTTTCTTACGACTTTTGTAACAGGTCTTCTGTGAAATATATATTTTTAGAGGAATAATTAACTATCGCTTCTCAGTCATGCCTTAATTATATCAACACTTTGTTATATTGAAAGCATCTACATTTGAGAGTAGTTATTTTCAAAGAAGAAACGCATGAAAATTTATGTTTTCTTTAAGAACTTATTATTACTATTTCTGTCGAATTAAATAGCATCATAAAGCAATATAAAAATGGCACTAATTCTCTGTTCCTTACTTATATACTAAATAAATTTTCGAATTGTTGAAAAAGTTTACATTACTTATAGATATATTGAATTTTGTATATTTTGCAGTTTTTCTCAGCTTATCAGCCATCGTTAGGATTAGTAGAGAGATCAAAAGTGGCCCAAAACAGTTCATCTTTTTTCTAACGGGACTCAGAGAAATTAAAATATCAGAGACTTTTGATCTTATGTAACATGATAAGAGATAGCTGTTAGGCGAACGGGTATATAGCTAAATATTTCTAACTGCATGCTACATTCAAAAAGTTTCCACGAACGTTTATTATTACAAAACAAATACTTCAATTACAATTTATTGGTCAAAGTCCTCTTGAAAATAATCTCTTTCCCCAACGATGTTTTCGCTTTTTAAAACAGTCTTGGAACATTTCTTTCGGAATGCACTTAAGCTCATCCGTTGAATTTTTCTCTACCTTTGAATGATGTCAAATCATTTTCCTTTGAGCTGAAGCTTTGGTTTTGGGAAAACGAAAAATCTCATGGGGCCAGGTCAGTTGGGTAGGGTGGGTAATGAAGCACATCAGCCTTGTTGTAGGCCCAAAATTCACGAGTTCTGAGAGATGAGTGAGCTTAAGCGTTTTGAGGGAAATGCCACTGGCCGCTTATCCAAAGTAAGTGCCGTTTTCACCTGATTCTGTCTTTTAGGCATACCCAAACTTCTTGTAGTATTCCGTGTTGACTGTCTAGTTTGTAGGTAGGTATTCGGGATGCACAACTCCTTTTGTGTCGGAAAAAAAGGCAATTTAACATTCGAGCGAACTTTTTTTTTTTTTTTTTTTTGTGGGGGGGGGGGGGTTATTTCACCATCCATTGTGAAGATTGCATTTTTGTTTCAATGGATATGAAGGTTTCATCCTCTTCAGCTCGATCATACAGGTTGGAACTCGATGTTATTTCTGGTCAGCTGTCATCAGGTGAATTTGGCGACTGGATGCATTCTCAATTTTTCAGTCAGGAACTCATAGTACGAGCCATTCGATATGCCACACTATTCTGAGAATTCCCTGATAGTCAAACGTTGATTATCACGAATGAATTTGTTCATTTTTTCAATATGGGGGTTATCAGTTGATGTTGATGTTCTTCCGAAACGCTCGTCGTCTTCCACTAGTTACAGCCGTTTTTCTTAAACGGGTGAACCACTCACAACATACAGTACGTTTCACCACAAGCCTTGGTAATCAACTCAAAGTTTCCAAGAATGAATTGAAGAATTTCCCACAAAAGTTTCACAGAACAACGCTGCTCCTTCAAAAAGCTCATTCCGGGGATTCAACTTTTCACCGCACCTAACGAATACCCATTCACATAAAAGGTCGCAACTAACCACTATAACACGAGGTCAACAAACTGGTTGGCTTCTGCGGACACAATGCTTCCAAGCAGATAAAAAAATTAATGTATTCCAAAAGATTCCGAACTTTATGAGCATACCTCATATGTGTGTGAGAGTTTGATACAATAATCAGTACAGAAATATCGAAATAATAGTTAGGACTGGAAAAAAATTACAAAAGGACAATATTTGAGTGAAGCTAGAATATCTAAATTCATGGAAGCATCTGACAGTGAAGTAGAAGAAATGCCATTCAAGCGGAGAAAAGTTAGAAATTTGAAGAGGTTTACAATATTATTACTCAATCTATCCATGAAGTGGAGACTCTCAGAAAATGAGACAAGCTCAACAGCTTTCTTAATGGCCCATCACCGCTGTTAAAAGTCGAAGCGAGTGTTAATGACTTAGAGGAAACTAAACTATGATGATGATGGATTAATTAATTAAAGTATTTAACGTGATTAATAATTTTCTAAGAATAATTTTTAATTATAAAATCTAATTTGTTTACAAAATGACGTAGAAGAGGGTTTTAATTAGCTTTTGTTCCAAATTTCCTTCGCATCTGCTTATTTGTTCCGGGGATATTAGGTATAAACTGATAGGGGGGGCTGTCATTCTGAGCAAACGATTTATGTTATTTTTCCGCGTGATTACGACTGTTTTATTAATGTCGCAATGAGAAGCAACACGAGGGCTACGGGTGACGTAGCTCGTATATTTTGAGCCTCAATCGAGAGACGAGGACGACACCGAAGCTGGCCTCTCTCTCTCCAAACTTCCAAACCATGTCACTGGAAAGACTTGGTACCTCGACCAGACACGTGGGCTGGACATTAGGCCCGCCATACAGTGGGTCTTTATTAGCATCAGAGCTCGAACCTACGACTCGATGAAAACAACGCCGGCAGCAAGTCCATGACCAAGATTAATAGGCTCTCACAGACCTGACATTTGAAGAGCAGAGACAGTTGACTATGTATTTTTACTCTATACTCGTAAATGAAAACATCAGTGGGCTTAGACATGGTTACAAGAGAAATAAATTTTTACTACTAAATCAGGCCTCTTAAGTCACCCCCAGTGTCCAAACTCAATTTCAAAATAGAATATTTCTTGAACATTTTGCAGAAAATTACATCAAATTTTGATAATTTTTAGACATAAAAATTCCAAATATTTAAAGCAGTTAATATGTTAAAATTTAAATTTTCTGTAGCAATTTTTTGTTACTCATATTTTTTTGTAATATTATTACTTTTCAAATTTGTTTGTATTTTTAGAATTGGGAAAAAAATCTTTGGATTAATGTAAATATCTTTAAGAATTTAAGTGGAAAATTTTATACAGCCAAATGCTTCAATTAACATTAGGGACTCATTTTCATAATCCACATAGATAGTTCCGTGCACAATGTTCACAATGCACAAATTTGTTACGTAATCTCTAATTTTAAAATGAGAAATCACAAAAACCAGTTAGTTCTTTAAAAAGAAACCTGTTAGAAGTGAATTAATCTGTTAAAACTTCGTAATTTCGATTCCTCAGAGCTATTGAAAGTGATACCCATTTTGTCAGGATGCGAAAAGAATTGTAAAAGTTCATGCGAATGTCTCATTTTTTGAGTAAGCGTGCATCATATTGAATCCAAACATCGAAATATAAAATGATCCTGCTCGGTATTATGGCTGTATGAAATCCACTCATACTATTACAAAATAATAAGACAGAGCTTTAAATGTTCGTGGCTGAGAACATTGGAAGTGAAATGTGAATTAGAAACTGCACTCAGTCCTATAACACAACATGAAAGTATCACAAACATTAAAGGTGAATGAGTGATTGGTTTTATTAACGTCACACTAAAAGCATCACGAGGGCTATTGGCGACGGACCTTGTAATTTTGTATCTCGGTGAAGTGACGAGGATGACACATGAGCTGCCATGCTCTCTCCTAACTTCCATAATCACGCCAACGAGAGGATTTTGAGCATCGACAGACTCCTCCATCAGCCTCGGCGGGTCATCTGAGGCATCAAGGTTTGAACCTCCTACTCGGCGAAAATTGCCGGTAGCGAGTCCACTAAGCTACGGCGGCTACATAAATAACTATTAACCTCAGATTTAGTTTTTCGCTTAACAAGTTGTTCCATTTATTTCGTATTTATTCTGTGAATTCCTTGTAATGCTAGTAATGTCAACATTTTGTTGAAATAATTCATTGAGAGACGATTGCGAAGTCTTTAATTATCAGGAATGAAAGTTTAAATGTAAAAGATGTCTCGCATGCCACGAACAGAAGTAGAAATTTATTTCAAATTAAATTATTTTGTAGAAATAATACATCTTTAATGAAGCTAAATTGGATAATTACTCTCGAAATGGAGCGGAATGTGAGTAATTGTTACACTTATCATCCGATTTAATGGAACGCACTGAAACAATGGTAAGTATGGATAAGAAAAAATAATTCTTTTTCATGTATTTATTCAGCGTTCGTTGATTGAATGCATTATAATTCGAAGTATTTCTAGCAGTAATCCTTGTGATGCAGTAACCTTTGTGTGGTCAAGTGTCGAGGTCGACACCTGTGTTGGCTCCTCTGGCCCCTGAGGACAGCACGCCAACGAGAAGGTCTTTGAGCCCAGGCAGATTTAACGAGCATCAGTCAGGTCTTTAGTGGCATCGAGGTTCGAACCACGACTCGGTGAAAACTCCCTTGAGTCCGCGACCATGACAGCTAGTCTACCGCGGCCACTCCCAAACATTAAAGATGAAATGGTTTGTTTCAATAAAGAGTGTCAAACTCCCAGGGTTCGGATTAATTTCTAACAAGTAATAGTCACGCTGCTTGCACTATACCTAGTTACAGTGTGGTAGTTTTTTTTTTCTTTCCAAAATTTACTTTCGCAGTGGGAGTACTTATCATTTGTATCATAATTCTCGTGTTACCCATAGCGACGTTTTATATTATATAGCTTCAACACACTAATAACGTTATTACTTATCGAACGGATTGTTTTATCTCTTTCTTGTTGAATTACCTGCCATTTCCTAAGATCCCGGGGAGACTGCATTCATATACGAACTTCATAGTCGCTATTTTTAGAGGTTCCTGTGAAACTTTTTGTCTCGATGCTAAAAAACTTCGATATTTTGCTTTAATTCTTTTTCTGTTGATATCACTTGGCAACACTTCGAGAATTTCTAGTAAAATAGTAGAACGGATTCGATTACTAATAAAAACTATTAAAACACCGCTAACAATTTATAGGGTGGTTTGACGGAGGGTTCAGATTTGAGTAAAGAAAGAATAAACCGACAAATAAAAATTCAAATTTAATATTAGATTTGATCTGGAACAAAAACTAATGTGACTCCATTATTTTTAATTGATTTCAGAAACCAAATTGCGTTGGGTAAAATCTCATTAAAATGTTCCTATTTTGAGCAAAAAAATCTGGGTACTGAAAAATGGTGACAAAATGTTGTCAAAATTTCGAAAAATATCACCAAAAATAAATTTGAAAAGCTCGTTTTGCGAGAATATGCTGACGTCTCCTTAAACATATCAACAAAGCCTCTTAAAAAAATTGGAGTGTTACGATCAACAGTGTAGATTTGTGTTACGGATAAAAAAAAAAAAAAAAAAAAAAAAAAAAAACCTTTCGAATATATGTAACGATTTCACTTAAAAATAATTTAATTTTCTAATTTTTCCCATTCTTTAACTCACAGAAAATAGTGCATTATTATTTCCTAATAGCATTCCAATTGAGCTTTTAATTCATGTAATCACGCGCTCGTAAAATGTGTCAAATCAGCTTTTCCCACTATCGCAGACCTGTAAGGATAATCCCTACCATACCTTTCATCTCTAGCCAATGTTCCTCAAAATTCCCTTCATCCAATATCACCTGATTACCACATGATTTGAAGAAAATCCCTCCATATTAATTCGAAGCAATCTAAAATGAACTCTCTTTCGCTTCGGTCAGGATGGTCGAATCCGCGCTGCTGATCTCCTAAAAAAAAACGTAAAATAGCCTCCGTCTTCATACAAAGGTAATCAATAGATTTAATGCGGAAATAATCTTTCGATTCCAGCCATGACTTCTAATGTGTTGTTTCTATTCATCTATTAAATTTATTTTATATGTATATAAAAGGTGTCACGGCAAAAATACTCCGATTTCCAGTTTTCTTGGAAATGCTGATGTGCGTCAGCATTTTCAGAAACAGCATTTCATTAAGTTTTTCAACTTTCTAATTTCAGTAAAAACAAGGGCTTAAAATCTATGAATAAATGAAGACAAAATAATAAATAGGTTTAATAAAAGTTGTTTTTTAGCATAAATTTAAGTTCCAGACATAGAGTAACCACATGAGTTAATAATCCTGATATTAACTCCCTTTTTTTCCTTCTGAAAACGGAATAAGTTAACGAATCAAGTGGAAGTATAATTGGCAGTGTAAATATTATTGTACTATAATCGCTGGCTAGGCGATTCAATACGTTCATTGGTGAAGGTTATGGATCATTATAAATACGTACATGATATTATATTATAATGCAAGTAAAGGAGTTTTATAGATTCCTGGTTAAACTTTCAAGTACGTGCATTTGTAAAAAGAGATCTTATCGACATCCTGATTCTATAATATTTGATGTTTACAAAAGAATATACCATCTTATATAAAAAAAACTATAAAAAACACATTTAATAACTTGCTTTTAAATAAAAAAAAAAAAAAAAAAAAATTGGGATTGGAAAACATGGTGAAAATAGTACATAAATTGATTATCAGAATAACACTCATAACTCAAAAGTGAACAAAAATATCATTATTCTGTAAATTTCATCTTATTCATCATTACATTTTTTTGGGCTGGTACTACTTTCATAATGAAAATCATATTACTACAATTTTTACTGCGTTTCGAGTCGAATAACAATGAAAAAAATCAAAAAAAAAGTTGTAATAATACATGATTTACACCTTTGTTACTAAACCCATATCAATTTTACAACCATGAAAGTAGTAGAGGTTCTTAAAAACAGTTCAAGGAATATATCTGCAAAATTTAAGTTAATTTGGTTCATAACCGTTTCTGATATCTACGTTGCCATACGTGAATATGTCGAGAAAACTCAGTTTGACAAAAATCATAAGCAAACCTTCAAATGCAATTGAAAATTAGCCACCGAGTACAATTCAAATCTCTGTAACTTAAGTTCTAAATAAGGTTTAAGCAAAATTCAAACACTATTAGAAAGAAAAAAGTTTCAATTTTAAAATGAGATTCAAATTAGAAAAACGAAAATTTTGACAAAAATGTCGTTTTAAAGCTGTACGGTAACCTTAAGTAGCCCCGAGGTAAAATAAAATCTAAGATAGTTATTCAGGGCTTCTTGGAGGCCATTAATTAAGATCAAGTCTGTCGTCTGCACTGTGATCAATCCACCTTGGCGGAAATTTGTCATTTAGGTATCCTCAAACCGATTGATGCCTTGGAAAGCGTCGAGAAAAAGACCGAGTTAGGAATCATGCAAGTTATAGCTGGCACACGCTCTTACCCAGTATAATAACGAACAGAAAATTAATTTTTGCCAGTTTGCTCTCAGTGAGCTCGACTGAGATGATTTCTTCATATCTGAGCAACAGCGATGGAGTGTCATTTCATACCAACTGTAAAGGTAGCCTACACAATGCTGACACATGCGAGTCCAGCAACCATTGAAGTGGGAGGCGATTCGCGGAAGGTTTAAGTGCTTGGTGCAATATGATTCAATTTTCGGTCGATTATTTTTTTCATGGGTCTATTTTTTTCCCTGGCATTACTTGGATTTGCTACAGATTTGGCTGCTTCTACAGTTAAAAAATATTGGAACTTTTCGACTATCTGTTGGATATCGTTCGTGTTTCTAGTGGAGGTCATCTTGAACATTTATAATTTCATACACTTTTCAATTTTATTTTTTAACTTAATTTGTTCGAAAGGGCTATAACTTCTTTAATTTTGTAATCGTAACACTTCAAAATTGGAATATTCCTTTATAAACACCCTGTATATTAGATAACTTTGCTAACACACATCACCTCCCCAAAAATAAAGAGTTATGTAATGTAGTAAAAATCATTCAAAGTGTAAAAGTCAAAATGTATTGGCAACATTTGCTGCTGATTTACCTAAGAATAAATAAACGAGCTCACAGTTCTTTCTGTCCATCAAATAATAATATTAATATCACAAAATTGATGTTGCATGAATTATAAGAAATAAGTTAGCAAGTTCCGTGAACCATCTAAGTATTTTAAAGTCATTTTTATAAAAGATGATTTAAAAGATTACGATATTAAGACATTTTTCATCATCTTGTTAAAAAATTCGTGATTTAAGTAATAAAATTGCTGCTAAAATCAAAGATTTCAAAACTTTACACATGTGTAAAAATTATTTGAACAACAAAAATGTCCTCGAACATTTATTTCAGTTGAAGACTAGTAAATAATTATCAAATGAATATTTAAACAAAGTATAAAAGCGATAAAATAATCGTAGCATAAGATTTTCAGTATTGGTAGAAATCACGCATAATCTTTCATTTTATTCAAAAATTTATAAAATGATTTGAAAAAAAAAGTAATTGCTTGTTTTCATCCATGAAAATGACTGAATTCTACTTTAACCAAGATTTCATGAATTAGTAAAATTTCTTTCGAAGCAATGTATAAAAAGAACATTTATTGTTTTCTGAGAAAAATATGTTTTTTAAATATAAGTACTATATAAAGAATCTTGTGCTCAAAAATATTTTTTAATTTTTTATATTGCTGGAAGTAATCGATACTTCATATCTTAATAAATACAAGTTCTATTTCTATGATGGACTTTCTTTAATAAGTATGTTGTCAACTGCATATAGCTATAAAAATGTTCTTATTCAAATTTATAAAATGTAACTGAAAAAAAAGTACCGCAATGCAGACCTAGCAAAAAACCTCGCCAATTTAAAGACGTCGTGAAATTGCATGATCTGCTTAGTTGTGCAGACGATTTTTATGACGTAATATGTTTGAACGGTCTGATCACTCACCTCGAGCAGAAAACTACCTTTCCCTCGGGAGTTTTAAATACGTAAAAATAAAACTTATTTCAAAAAGATTCAGACAAACGGAGAAAAAATTATCTTGAAATATTAAACGATAATTAAAACTCCACATAATAGTACGTATATAAGTAATATAAAGTTAAATTATTAAATTTATAATGCTTATAATATATTATCAAAATAGTAAATATTTATTTTGACTCGGTAAATATATAATTTTCCTTTAATTTAAAATCTCTTGTCATGCATGTATATTTCCTTTGTTACTTATTTTTCGTCAACACAACTCCCATTTCATTAAAAATAAGTATATAGTTCATACCTACATAAAACACTTCATACTTTTTATTACCATGTATATACCAAGCATTGAATAAGGCTTGTTTCATTTTCTCTTTTTTACCGTTTTATTGTTTTTCTTCCCACTGTAAACAAGCCTTGATCTGACACAACAAAAGTACGCTCTTTGTATGTTTTATAAATGGAAGAGAGACAGATATTCTGCTTTTTCTTTTGTTTCCTTCTGTTGCGAATCTTTTCATAAATTAATTCTTACACAATAGTAAAACCGAGATGACAAAGGATAAAGGAATATAATATACAATGTACCATGATGTATCTTCATACATTTAAGAAGTATTAAAAAAGTTGTTTTATACTGTGTAAAAAATAAACTTTTCCTAGTTAGAAGTAGGCTTTCTACAAGCATTATAAACAATTTTTGTATCCTGTGTTATTGACATCAATTCAATACTAGAAAAATTAACCGCATAAAAAATCGAATTTTAATTAAATTAAAAAATCGAATTTTAATTAAATTAAAATATCAAATTTTCTTATAAAAAATGTAAGTTTAAAACATAGTAGCACCAACACTGTATTATAAATGTTTTCTTTAAAGGGAATTTTTTTAAATGTATGACAATTTAGTTTCGAAAATAGCTACTAGAAAATCTACAAAATACCCCTCTATATATACATACGTGATTTCTGATACTGAATACACAGTGGCCTTCAAAAGTAAAGACTAAACCATTTTTTTTTTACTTTCACCACTAAAATAAAGATTAAAAATATGGTTATAAGAATGATCAAAAATATAATTTGAATGAAACTTTATGAAAAAATTATTTCTTAAATATACCTTTAATTGTTGGCCATTCTCAGGAGATGTCGTTTGCTTCATTTGTTGAAATGACGTGCAATTTGATGGATGGAAATGTCATCACAAGCTGTTGCTGTTAGGCATTTTATTTCGTTTTGTAGTATGATCAAAATACTGTGGTATCAATTTGATATCGAAAATTTAGTTTCAAGGAAATCCTCTTTTCGGGTCAAGTACGGGTTACAATCCCTGCCCAAAATGTCTTTCCAGTTCTTTCAGTTCTAAGGAAGAAGAATACTATCATGCATCTTTCAAGTAATAACGATTTCCAACACAAGACAGGCAGCTCTACTCATCTAATTTACACTTTTTAAAGTTTCTCTATGGACAGGCAATAAATCACTCTTCTGCTATTATTTTCATCTACATCACAATAGAAGCACAGCAGCAGAATCCAATAGGATAGCTACCTCTCAGAACAATCATTGCAGCATGTTTTCAAAGCAGAATACCATAATTCAACAACTGCTTTCAGGATACGAAGATATCTTCTCACTCGTGGGCTTACGAAAGACGACAGCTTGTGCGACCCCCTCTAAAACGAGTTGTCGATTTAGAGGACGAAGCACAAGCCCGTTTACGTTGGACAAGATCTGGACCAGGTTGAAATGGACTTCTGCACTTGTCATTGACAAGTACCGGTTTACTTAGAAGAGCGATTCAGGTCGTGTGCTGTTCTAGATAGACACTAGACATTATTGAATGACAACACAGCCGTAGAGCAAGTGGAATCATGGTTTAGGGTGGAATCTCTCTAAGTGGGTTACACTAACTCTCATAGTACCCCATAGAGGAACTTAGGCTCTAGTGAAATATCGGGATTAGATTTTTTCTACATATGTGTCACCATGTACTGATACTCTCTCTCTCTCTATTGGGGATAAATTCCTCCTAATGGATGATAACACCCGACCTCATGGAGCTAGGCTTGTTAATAAGTATCTCAAGTGTCAAGGTTTGGAGCGAATGGAATGACCAGCTCGATCTCCGGACCTCAATTCAAGAGAACTACATGGGTGGATAGGTGGCTGCTGTAAGCTCTCTTCCAAATTAAGTTTTCCTTAATTGAGGTGAAATAAGATTTGCTTCACGTATGGATATTCATTCCCCTTAATGGAAACCACTCGCGTACACATTCCTTATAAAATCCATTAATTTAATTGTTTTACATAGAAATCTGTGATTTATTATTTTAAATATAAAAACGGACTTTTACAAAAAAAAAAAAAAAATGTAATTTTTTTTTATTCGTAAATCATACCTGTGATGTTAAAGTTATATAAAATTCAATAAACAACTACTTAAAGCAGAATTCTTCCATATTTCATGCTTTTTGTTAATTTATTTTCAAATTAGACATAAAATACTTGACGCATCTGAACTTTTGGAGACCTATATTCTTAATGCAAACGATTTCTTTTTAATAACGTAATGTTTAATTCTCATTTGTAAGCAAAGTATTTAAGGACAGGAGTATGTTTAAGATTTCGGTTCCTGTACTCAAATTTAAAATAGAGTCCTTGTAAAAAGGAAACGATTAAATTCTTACGTAAAGTTTTTATATGAAATAAAGAAAAATATATTTATCCAAATTTATATAAATAGCAATATTACCAAGTTATACAATAATATCAGCATCAAAGATCCCATTTAATGTAGACTTATTTTGTTTGCTTTCTTTTGACAGCCTTGTATATTGATATACTTATATTGAAGCCTTCGTTGAAATTATTTCTACTGATAAAGATGATATGTTGGACAGGCCTTTTTTTTTGTCGTGAATTATGGTTTGAGTATCATAATACATAATATATTTTCATTATTATTTTAAGTTTAGTTTTTGCAAAGATATTTTTATCCATATGTAAAGCTGTAATTGGTGCAGATATTTGGTGTGTTAAAATTAAAAGTAAGCGTTATATTTATGTACAAGAGCTTGCATCTAATTTTGGTCCCTCAGTCTATTTTATTAAAACATGAGATATTCATTGTATTGTTGATTTAAATAAGGTAGTTCGGTGTGGGCCCAAGGACATCATCCAATGCATCAACCTTATGGAAGCTATTGTTGAAAGATGTAAGGAACGCTTAAAAGGATTTGCTGTTAAAAATAGTGTTTCTCGTAAGAACAAAAATTGAAAAATGCGGGGAAGATCATTGAACTGTTACTTTTTAATATCGAAGTGCAAAAAAAAGAGAAGATATTAAAATATTGCGTGAAAATAGGAAATGATAATTCGAAATCTTTTACAGGCCAATGTTCCAAATTGGGAACAACAAATTAAAATTTTATTTAAAATTTAAATTTCATCAATATTTGCTTGAAAATATTAGCAGGTATATTTAAGAGATGACTTGAGTTTTTGAAAAAAAAAGACCACTTGTCTATCCGTAATGAGGAAATGTATAAAAAAAACGTAAAAAAATATTCATTTTTATCATTTTTTACAGAGCACAGCTTCACATATAAATGTGGAAAAGTCTGCAGTACGTTTAAAACTCGGCTGGTATACTTATAATGGCTCTCATTATTAAAAAGGGAATGAAATTCAATAATATTAGTCAGAAACTCATCCATGTTCCCAATTGGGAGCATTAGCCTGTCGCCACTAGATTGCTCGGACACAATATCCTGTATTGAGAATTTTTGTTGAAAGGGGAAAGAAAGGGGAACCCGTTTTTAAGGAAAGAAAAAGAAATTCCATAAAATATTTGAAAGGGTGATATCCTTTAGAAAGGAAGAAAGTGTAAATTCTCTAAATTTTTGAAAGAGGAATCTCCTTTTGCAGAGAAAAGGGAACCCTATAATTTTATCAAAGAACACGAGTATTCAAAGTTTATTAACAGACTGGAGCATTCGCTTCGCAGATTTTCTTTTAAAAGGTGTTGAATGTGATTTTGTCAGTGAACCAACATAACATGGAGACAAAATTTAAAATTCTAGAGACAGCTGTTAACTATTTTATAATAAATAGGGATTCTGGTGTATCGGAATTTTCGGACGAAGAACTCGAAATTAATAATCTCCCTGATGAAAGTGATTGCATCTCAGAAGAAGAGGATAATTATGACAATATCCTCAATCTTCTTCAGTCCTGTTCTTAGCTGACTAAATGTTAAGGCTCCCACAAACATCTGTTATCAAACTATTTGGACTTATTAACATTTTACTAGTTAATACGCCAAAATAATTTGGAAGAATCCAAAATATTTAAGAACGAAGAAATTTTTTAGTTTTAGAGTTAAAAAAGTGAAACCATCTACACCCAGATGGAAAAAGAGGGCTGTGTTTAGCTCATCAAAAGTGATCTAACAGAGGAAATTGCTAACTAATTTCCAGAACTAATGGGAGCAGAATATATGGACATTTTTTTTTTGAAATTTCCATTGCCTAGGAATATATAAATTATCTTGACGAAATGACATTAATTTATGCTGCTCAAAAGAGAACTAGCTTACAAATTGAATGGAAAGACATAACTCAGTTCTTCGGGTTGTTTTAACTGAGTGGATATCATTAGGTATTATCTTAAAATGATTAATGGAGCATTTCTGAAGTCATATCTGTCCTTATGTATTACCTCTACTGTCACGCCAAGAAAGAAATTAAAAAAAAAATGAGAATAAATTTTCATTTGATGGATAATACTTTATTGCAACCTGTAAATAAGTTGGATAAAATTCCACTAATTTATAATGAACAAAAGGTTAATTAAAGTTTGGATTATTTCTCAACCAGCTTAACATTGATGAATCAATGGTTTCGTACTGCGGCCACCATTCCTCTAAAATGCTTATTTGTGGCAAATTTGTCCGTTTTGAATTCAAAATCTGGATGATTTGCTCTAATAATAGATATTCATGTAAGACGGAAATTTATACAAGAGAGAAGTCAAATGAAATAGTCATCTTGGTACTGGGGCTGGAAATAATCTTCTGGTAGTTATAGTAAACCCTTTTCAAGTAGAAATATTTTTAGATAACCTTTTCACTACTTATGTTTTGATGAAGGATCTCTCAAGTTGAAATATCAAAACTATTGATGTTCCCAAAATAAATGAAAAAACTATGAAGAGATTCATTAGATTACCAAAAAGACGGATCGGTATTTTTATGTCTCTGGACTGACATTTCTGTAGTGACGATTTCTTCAAATTATTGCACTCGTCTCACAATGCAGTCGACCGCAAGATACGTAAAGATAAGGAAAAAAAAGTGAACATACAACAACCCAATTTAATGCACAATTATAATATTGGTAGGAGCGGAGTTGATCCCTTAGATAGAATGTTAGTTAGCTGCTGTTCAACGCTTCGCAATACGAAATGGTAGTGGAATGTATTTTTAAAGCACTAAATATGGTTATTATCACTGACTGACTTTTGCATTCAGCATTTCTTGAAAAATACCGAACTTATTCATCTATAATTTCGCTAAGAGATTACCATCGCTTTTCGAAGAATTGCAACAAGATAGCATGAACTTCAAACATGACCCAAAGCTCATCGCCATATACCACAGAGAAAGCAAGTAATTCCTTACGCAAACAATACAGAAAACGCAAGATTTGCTTGTGAGGAGTGAAGAAAAAAAATTGATTCCATAGTTAAATCAGTGTAAAAATATATTTAGAAGTGGTCAATGTTCCCAACAGGGAACATCAAGAAAATTATATATAATTTTTTTTCTCCTATTTCAATGATTAATATTCCTTAATTGAAGCACTAGAAGGCAAAATATGCGTAAGAATGATTTAAAATATTCATGGATCGAATATTGGCCTGCAAAATGCTAAGAAGAAATTATAATTCTATTCACGTATCACATATAGCGCGATGGTAAGTCTCGCGACCAATGAATCATGCGTTCGAATCTTGATTCCCCCAAAGACTATCATGTATCATATTAAGGGACTGAAAATTTACTGTTTTTTTCTATTATCAATAATTTGATAAATATTTTCAAACAAAATCGGTAAGCTACCGAGAATTATTTGAAGAATGTATATAAAATTCCCATTAATAACACATTTTATATGATTCTTGTACACAGTGACAAAAGTATATAGTAATTAATTATATTATGAATATAAATAATATTGGAGATTTTTGATAAATCATATAAGTAATATTTAAAATTGAATAATGCCTCCTAATGAAAACAATTATAAAATTATATATAATTTACTATATGTAATATATTTGTCAAAATGTTTTAAAACATAATCTACGTTATAAATTTGAAACATAAGTGCATAGTATTACTCCAAAAGATTGAGTATAATGAGTCATCGAACCACAAAACTATTGTTTTAAGAATAATAAATGATAGAAATACCTCTAAAAAACAATTTTTTTCCCATTAAAGTTTCTACAATTTTAGTCACAAGTGAGGTTTGAAAAGGCCCACTTCTTTTATATTTTTAAAACCAGAAATAATCCTATTCATCCAACATTTAATCTCTTGATCTATTCCACTCCGAAACATGAAATAAATAATCGATACTCTCCTAAAAATAAATTTAACGAAACTCATAACGAATTCTAACACGTAAATGTGAAAATCATTTCAACTTTCAGCGGAATCGTTTCCTATTATTCAGACCATTGTGAGAAACTTGTAAGAAATGGAGTACGACGAGTGGAAAATTCGATACCCTTCCAATAGACGTCTGAACGCATGGGAAATGCTTTTGACAGTGATTTATCGGAAAGCAGTTGTGTAATTGAAAATAAGAAATGAAGTCAAATCATTCGTGTTTTTTCCCCGTTTCTTTAGTGCATTCATTCTGGTCGACTTCTCAGGCAATATTTCACAGAAAAATGAACTCAAAACTAATCGAAAATATAACTTTGTTCTGTTGTATATCAGAGAAATATCGTTCGGATTAGGTTTAAAATGTATGGAGATTATCTGGAAGTGAGCATTTTATTTGTTCAAATCGTTTATTTCAGCAGATATTTAAAAAAAAATTAATCCAGTAAATGAAAAAATTGCATATTTCAAATATTTATGTTCTGCTATTCAGAATAAATTTTACTTACTCGAGTTAAAAATATTCAAATTAGATAAAAATGATACATTTACTAAATTAAGAATGAAGAAAATCCATGTATTTTTTCATTATAATTTAATATTACTTGAGTAAAAGCAACTGAATGCTTCTGATTTATGAGCAAACAGATTTCATTCTGTATTATGTTGCAGAATATTTCATTGCTTACATTCTCAGACATAAATTATACGAAAATAACGCAATTCTTATTCATTTCTTGATGCTATTGAAATGTTTAGTAGCTTTTATAATTTTAAATGTGTTAACAACTAAAAATAAATATTATGCTTATGATATTTTTGAGTGATACGTATTTTTTATGAATGGATATTTTTATATTTAATTATTTCGAATGATTACAACGCATAAATTATAGAAATCATACGAGCAAACTAAAATGTATGAAATAGATTTCTTTTGAATTTCTACAATAAACATTTATGAATTTTGGATGTTTTTTTTCCCAAATTAAGTAATAATTCAAAATATTTATGTTATCAAAGCCTTATTTCTATGTGCAGTAAAAATGCAGATATTGGAGAGTAGTCTTGTTCTTCATACAATACTTTCTATATATAATTGAGTTTAAGGTATAATTTTAACAGCAATTTTTTCTTTGAATAAGTAAAATGTAGCTGATAATATATGTGCATCACTCATATAGAAAATGTTTAATAATTTCATATTCGAAGTTTTACAGAAATACGCGTTTCAGTCAGTCTTACTGAAAGAGCATCAATCTCAAAAACTGTGTTTTTATCACCAGTAATTTATATTATTATTGCATGTTTAAATTCAAGGAAAGCGTGAATACAAATCTCAGACAGGCTTCTGTAATGTTTGACTTAATAGATCATCATTTGTGAATTTTTGCAGAAGTGGCGTTGGAATAAGAAAGATTCACAAATTATGTTATAAACATTAAAAACGATGTTAATGTGAGTATATATTATATAAAAATAAAATTGAATTCTAGTTCCAGTAGAAAAATATCTGATTTATATGCGTAATTTTTTAAATTTCATTGTTTCTTTACTTATGGGATTTTTATCATTAAGAGTTCAAATTCAAATGTTTGTGTATCCATGAATATTCTTATACAAAACTGATTTATTTTACAAGACTGAATTTTCTGGAAAATATTTAAGTTATGTATTCCATAAAATAAAAATTTATATAATGGTGGAAAATTTTGAGCATCGAATCAATTAAAAACAAAACTTTCGAATCTTACTTTGCAAAAATGTTAAAATACTGAGATTTTAAAAGACTAGCAAATATGAAATTTACCATCTTATTACTATCCAATTTAAATGAAAGGGGTAATAAATGCTATATTTTCCGACGATACGCTTGTGAAAGGAACGCGTTTGTGTTAAAGATGACATTTTGTAAAACTAATCCATAATTTAAATTTACGAAGTGCATTTCTAAAGTTCTTTTTCAGAATAATTTTTAAAAAAATGATTAAATTACGAAGATCAATTAAAATGAGGAATAGCAAATTATGACACATTTTAAAGTTCTCTTAAAGTAATAAATAACTTCCTTATTCAGATCAACATTCTTTGAAAACCATGCTTGAATATAATTTACTCATTAAATTAAAAATTGAAAACTTACGCATTGCGAAAGTAACAAAACGCTATGACGTTAATGTAAATTTTTGAATTTCAGATTTTGTACAATATTTATTGCGCATTAATTATATCAAGAACTTTTTAACCAGTTCTCTATGGGATCTTGATTAAAATTTTAATAAATATTTCGAAAATACTTTTCTTCCATTTGTATCATAGAAATTAATTACTCCATTTATTAGAAAAATCATTATATAATAAAATGCACAGAATATGGAGTAAAATCTATTACTTGTTTTCAATTATTTAACAGAAAAATTGCGAAACTCCCATTGGAATTCGTAGTCATAAATACAATAAACGACAAACAACTTGAAAGAGTTATTGTTGTTTCGATGTGTAATTAATATAAATTCAAAAGGTTTCTGCCCCGTAAATCTTAAAGATATTAAGTTAATAAAAATTTATTCTATAAAATGTTTTCATTTAACAAGTATTGCTCATATTAATATAATATTCTAAATTCTCCATTAAATATTAACATAAACGATTGTCTAGACAACAGCTAAAACAAATAATAATATACTAAGTGATTGATTGTGAAGTTTTTATTTTATTTTTTGTCTGAAAACTATTTGAAAAAAATCTCTTTCTTTAAATTCATTTAATATTTAGTAAAGGTAACGAATACGAAAGAATTGGACTCATACACACACATGCATGATGTGATACTGTCTGGCATTGAGGTATACAAGTCCCGTATGATACCCTGTGACACCATAGTTGCTTCAATTCGCTCAAACTCGTAGGCTGTCCAATTCGCCGTTTTAAATGATCCCAGATATGCTCGATCGGAGACAAATCTGGGGATCGAGCAGGCCAGGAAAGGTGGGAAATGTAGCCTTGTGAAACCTTGTGTATGGACGAGCATTTTTCTGTTTCAAAATGGCTACTGAGAGCCCTGGCAGGAGTGACAACACATGTGGATGAAGAATGTCACGAACGTACCTTTGGACTCTCATGGTACCATGGATCATTATTAGGGAGACCGTGTGTAGTATGCGATGACACCCCATACCATCACACCAGTTGTGGAAATGGTGTGCCGCTGTATAGCAAAGACAAGATTTAAACTTTCACCACGGGGCCTCCGCACATGTACACGATTGTCATCACTGCTCTAAATCAATCTGGATTTGTCTCTAAAGACGGAGGCGATGGTGAGTGAGTGTCAAAGGCAGTACACGTATTGGGCGTCGCGATAACAACTGTCCTTTAGCCAAGCGCCTTGCAATGGTACGGACTGACACAGAGGCTCGTAGTGAAGGTGCTACCTGTGGTGGACAATGAAAAAGTTGGAGCTATGCGTGAGTCGTATGGTGTGACGATCTTCTCGACTATTGGTCTATCGAGGACGTCCTGAACCTGGTCACCATATAACGAACCTCTTTCTTGTCCATTGGTCCCAACACCTCCTCACAGTAAAGTCAGCCTAGGTGGCGAGATACTCCCTAGCTGACCACCCGGTTTCCATCATTCTTATGATTATTCCCCTCTGGAACTCTGACAGCTGCTCATTTGTCTCTGATGGGGGCGTAAATGCTTGTCTAGTTAAAAGCTTCTCTCGGCAACAAATGAAATATACGCAAACAAGCTCCACTTACCTGTTTTATAATCCAAGGAGAACGAAGTTAAACGCCTCTATTGGCATTACACAATGCGCAATCATGCTGCATATCCGATGATTTGCATATCTGCCTGGCACGTACCTTTATTCCAAGTTTCGTAACAATCCCACTGTTATTTTTTGGTGCGCAAATTTTTATGGCAATGAGTATATATATATATATATATATATGTTATATATAACTTTTGGAGAAATTCTGCGCTGCTTATAAATCCGTTAAAATATCAAACATGTTCACGATGCAAAATTAAGAATTGTAGCAACAGTGAAATAATTTAAGTGCTCATTAATAATATAAAATGAACTAATAAAATGTGTACCTAAAATTTTTCTGAATTATTTTTATTAAAATATGTTGCGAGGAAACTCTTCTTACCGCTAATATTAAGTAAAGTAATGAGAAATAGAGTAAAATGGATTCATATTTTAATAAATTTCACATATTACTGAATATATGTTTTAAACATATTCTGGTTGCTATAAATAATTGTTCACCAGTTTGTAAATCTCCCAGGGGATTTTAAGAGTATTGTTTTAATTGAAATTCTCGCTGAACGAATGAAAAGCGGCTTGTTTTGGGTTAGATTAGAACCACGAAATGTTGCTAACAAGATATATGAATTTCCTTCATAAGCAGTGAAGAACTTATTACCGAAGTTAGTTAGAGGTAGAGAATGGGAGCTGAAGCAATAAACAATAGAATATCGAGCATATTGCCAAATGTGAGGTGTTAACGGTTTGATTGATTAGTTTTGTTAACGTCACACAAAAAATGCAACACGAGGGTTATGTTGGCGACGGACCTCGCAATTCTAAACCTCAATCAAGTGATGATAACGACACCTGAGGTGGCACATCCATCTTTAAACTTCAAACAACGCCTTGGGAGGGCATTAAGACTCGAAAGACATAACGTTTTTCAACTTTGCAACACTGAGGGTCTTTAGTAGCATCAAGGCTCGAAACCCCAACTCGACGCCAACCTTTGGCGCGAGTCCGTGTCTATGACCACTGGGTTACAGTGGCCACAAGAAGTTAGGGGATCACAACTGGGAAAGATAGACAAAAGGTCAATGAATCAAAACCTCATCCATAAATCGGCTAAGGATTCGACTCTGGTTCAGTATTGATAAATATTTAATTATTACATTAAACGTCAGATCTTGACACGTATATGGAATAACCAGAGACGTAGGTGGCTAGGGATTAGCTATTTATGGATTTAAGTAAAATAAGGTGATTATTACCACTGTGTGATTTTTCATTCATTGAAATTTTGATTGGTAACTATTGTAAAGTAGCTATTAATAATGGCACAATCTACTGTCGGAAACAATACTAAGGCATCATTAAATTCTTTTCAAAATTTTCATGCTGAAAATTTCATGTTTGCAAATTTCGGAAGCACACACATAAGGTCATTTAAGAGTTCGAATTCAACTTACGCATTCTAAAATCTGAAATCAAAGCTGACTTTTAAAGGTTCAAATTCTTTCAAGACTGTATAAGTATTAAAAACAAGAAAAATTTTATGTTATGCAATTACAGCTAAAATGTTTCGTAATTAACTATTTTTAATCCTTCTCTACATGAAAAAAATGAACAAACGTGTTCTTTTCCAAACTTAATAGAATTCTAGTAATATTACATGCAGCTATTTTACTTTGACAACTAACCATACGTTGTTGGTGGAGGGGGGGGAGGAAAAACTCGACACTAAATTAAGAGCGCCATTAATTAGACACAATATTTGTTAAACTCAAGCTGTATACGACTCTCGTACTATATCGTAAACTATCTGCAAACTCTATTTATCTAACTTTTAAAGTTGACAGCAACTCCATCTCTTTCATACGTATTCGAGCCCCACCAGGTGGTCTCAATGCACCAGACTCGTAACATAATTCAAAAATTTTATCGGTTATTTGTACTAAGTAAGTTACTTAGAGAAAGTTTTTAAGTGCAATTTTTTGCAATAAATATGCCATGAAGCATGTACTGTGCGGCCGGGTCCTAGAGGTGAAGATGCCATCCGGCCATTTGATTTCAGTCGCCTCTTTCGCTCATTTTGTAAGCCAATGAAGTTAAAGTTAAAAATTTTCGCAAATTCCTCAGTTTCAAACAAATTTTAAGAAAATTTTCATCGCAAAAAAGAAAGTGATTTAACATTTATGCACTTAAAAAGTTGGTGATTATTTTTGTTCATAAGTAAAATGCCGAATATAAGAGAGTGCTATTTGTAGATTTAATTTTCTCAAATAAAGAAGTTATTTTATTTCCTCATAAATTCAAGATTTATCAAAAGTCATTTCTTCACAACACACCCTAAAAAAAGATAGGAAAGCAAACTATGAATATGTTTTCGAGGTGATGCTATTAAATAACAAGATTGACGTTGCTACAAAAGAAGTTTGCATACATCAAACACCAGCGACGTACAGCTGCTTAGCGTCAAGCCTTTTCTTTCGAATGCAGTGCCTCTCATTTCTGTAAGAAAAATCCGTTTAGTCGTAGTCTTCGTTCGCGTTAGAGTTATATTTTTGTTTCGCAGGAAAAATAATATGTGAACAACGAATTGTTCTGAAATTTCACATGAAACTACAAAAAAATTCACTTCTGAAACTTGCAATTTATTAAAAGAAGTGTAAGGTAATGAATGCTTATCGCGTCTGTATGTTTTTGAGTGGTTTAAGCGTTTTCATGATGGCCGAGAAGACTTTGAAGGTGATTCAAGCCTTTTCAAAAATGGATGATTATATCGAAAAATATTGGTAATTTGGTTTGATCTGACCGTCGACCCTTTTCGGAGAATGTAGGAATTGATGAAATATCCGAAAAGCAAAATTTTCCATCAAGGCAATACGCTGGCTCATTTCACATTGCCAATCAAGAGATTTCTGACATGTGAAAGAGAAAGCGCATGTATCTTGAAGGAGCTGACAGAAGATTTCCAGCATTGTTTCGAACAATGAAAGATTCGCATGGAGAATTGTAGAGATAGAGAAGGGATTCATATTGAAGGTAATTAATAAGTAAATTTATATGACAATAAAATATTTTACAACATCAGTTCTCATTATTTAATAGCCACATCACGTATATAGTGAAACAATTTGAAAATTATAAATTATAGGTAAGCAAAATTAGCCATTTGGCACTAAAATGGGGTTACTGAAAACTTTTGCGAAAATTTTCCAAGATTAATTTCGGAGGGGAAACTCTTGTTGAGCTATTTAGTGAAACTCTGTATCAATTTGAATCATTGCGAGTTTCGTCAATGCATTTTTAAAAAATTATTCTTGTGATCATTCCAGAATGCCCCTTTTAAATATATTTTTAAGATAATATGATTAAAGATTGAAATTATATGGACATCAACAATCATAAGGTTATGCATTTCGTAGATTGAAATTAAATGTTTTAATCAAGTCTTGGAATAATTTCAACAAATTTAGAAGTGAAGGTATTATAGCTGAGATACACGTGTCAAAATTTCGGCTCAATATATACCATAGAGTCCCTAAAGTAAATAGTTTCTGGATTTTTGGTCTTGTTGAGAAGCTTTATCAAAGGGAATATACTTGATTCCAGATGATAGAAAAATTGGGAGACATATTGTAATGAAGAAATATCTTCATGAAGAATCATCAATTCATTCTGATTGCTGGAGAGCTTATAATAATTTTTAACTTTCTTTATAATAAAAACTTTTCTAAAGGCCTTAAAAATTTATTATTTATTATTTAGACATCAAATTAGAAATAATAGATAAAAAAAATTTACAATATTTTTGTCAAAAGCAAATCTTTTATTTTTTTTTATCAATGAGGACCCTTTCTGAAATAGCTATATTAATATTTCTATTTTCAGATATATAATATTTAATTATATACTAGGCAATAATAATTCAGTTTCGAAAAATTTTGAAAAAATTGAAAATTGTGAAATATTTTACAATTTTTGAATAGAAGCTTTTTATCAAATTATTTTTTAATAAACGTATGTAAATCGCAAGAATTATAAACAGAATAAATATTATTCGCTATGTTGAAAAGTTCAAAAATTTACTCTGTGTTAACTTTCTCTTGGTGGGAGAGGATAATAATAATAATATATATGTATATATATATATATATATATATTATATATATATATATATATATATATATATATATATATATATATATATATAAGATTAAAGGCATTTTAATTCGAAATACGTCCAATAGATGGCTATGCGAGTATTTTGTTTCGAAATTTAGGTAATTTAATATATAGAAGTTTTTTATAATTTTTTATTGAAATAAGTATTTTTTAAAAAAAGTTGTCGACCTTATGCAATTTACGCTTTTGGTTACTTTGTAATAGAATTGACGCCATTTTATAGATGGCTAAATTGGAGAAGACGAGAGTTGTTGCTCAATATTAATTGTATGATTAGTCAGCTCTATTTATAATAGGATTAGAGTTTTTGAATGGAAATTTATTTGAAGCATATGTTGAATTAAAATTTTGATCTTGCATAAATATTTTTTACCTAAGTATTCATTTTTGGATTGTGGTGTCCACATTTTAGGAATGACTATCCTTGTTCTTTTGATTTATGGTTTTTACCAAATTTTATTTTCGGTAATTTGTCTTGTTTAAAGTCAGAAATAACAATTGAAATTATATTCCCTACATTTTTTTTGACTCTGCCTTCTTAATAGCTATTGAGTTATAAAAATATTTTATATTGGATTAGATTAGCTTATTTCTACGATTTTTCGGTTCATAATTAAATTTATATTTCTTAAAATACATATATATTTATGTATACTATTTTCTCATAATACAAGTACATTTATTTCTGCAAGTTTTATTATTTATATTTTATTTTTAATTACAATAATTGTGAAATTTAATTATTAGTATTAGATTATATATTCATGTTTCTTTTGTTCTTTATCCACTGATTCCAAAAGGTAAACTTGTGACGTTGGGCTATTCGCGGTTTTCTCTTCACTAACCTTGGGGACTTTTAACTAAGATTAATTGCTTTTTTTAAACAACTTTTGTCCAACCAAAAATGAAATGTGAATTTTTAAATTACAAGCAGGCAGAAATAAAGTGAAGCGAAGGAGATAGGAATTATATAAATTAAACTTGAGATACGCGAAAGAGGTCGTGTTGTTCTAGCTTTTGGCAATTGTTCCAGAGTCAAAGTCGGGGCCGAGAATTGTTACGAGTTATCAACTGCATAGTGAAACCTAGAAGTCAAGATTGCCTCAATTTGATATTAGTGGTAAGACTCTGTTAGTTTGATTTTGGTGGAACAAGTTACTATATTTAGGACATTATTTGGGGAGAGCCGGTTACATTTGTCGTTATATTAGTAATTTGTCAATAAACATAGAGTGTGAAACCTGTGTAACGTCTTCTCGAACGCTTTATTGACTTTTAGTGTTAATACTTTGAGTTTAGCTATGGCACAAGAGGCGAATAAGAATAGTTCACCATCACAAACTTATTGTGTAAAATGCAAACCATGTGAAGAAATATGGGTGAATTTGCTCGAAATAACTTGCGGAGAATCATCTGTTAAAGGAGAAATTTTTTTCTATGCAAAACTTTTCTGATGACATTTTCATGTGCAAAACTCCTGCGCGCGTAGAGCGTGGATTAACCAGTTCTCTAGGCATAAGCAGTCTGTACAGATTTCGTACAATTCATGTGCGAAGGAAGGTTTTTAAAGATTAAACAGAACGGTTGATGGCCCAAAGACGGCAACTGGACAGGTTTGTGAAAGTTGGAATGATTAGAATTCTCGATTCCGAACGATCATACCCTTAAGTATCTAGAATTCTGAATGTGCTTTAGTGTGTTATTTCAAAACTATGACAAAGTTTGAAAGTGCTGGAAATGTGAACCAATGACCAGTACCAAGAGAGTCAATAGTCACAACATTACACCAAGACCGATATCTGGAAATAATTGCGTGACGTCAGAGGGGAAGTTGGGGCAGAAACATGGGTTCAGCACTCTCAGTCGCCACATAAGAACGAATTTCCACACAAAGTCCTTAAAGGAAAATCGATCACATTAGTCTCTGTGCCAGACGACCAGAAGTTTGCATTTCCTCCCATCTACGTATAAACGTGCTCGTTTTAAATGATGTATGGAACATCAGTGCTGGAGCTCGGGCAGTTATTTAGTATGATGCTCAATGTCAAATCTCGTTTTAGTTTGAAAACTAATATCCACCGGTTAACGATATGCAAAGAACGTGGAGCTCCTTTTCACCTTGGAAACATCATGGATCTTTTTCGTGAAGGGGTTTGGTTTGGTTTTATTAACGTCGCACTAGAAGCAACACGAGGGGTATTATCGACGCACCTCACAATTTTGAACCTTGGTAAAGAGACGAAGACGATACCTGAGCTGGCAGCCCCTCTCCAAACTTCCACACCATGCCAACTTTGGCACCGACAGATTTAACGCATCAGCTCCGGCTACACGGTGGATCTTTAGAGGCCAAGGTTCGAACCCGCAACCCAACGAAAACCGCCGGCCACGAATCCGAAACCATGACCACTAGGCTACCGCGGCCACTTTTAGTGAAAGGGAATCATGGTGTGAACAAACATCATGGACGATCGAACAGACTTCCGTATCTTTGATTCGGGGTCTGTGACTGCTAAAAGATATAGAGATGAAAGTTTTGAACCTTATGTTCACCTATTTCGCAAAAATTTCAGTCCTGACTTCAGATTTATGGAGGATTACGCGCCTTGTCACCGTACAGACCTAATCGACAACTTCCTTGAAACGGAAAATATACAAAACATGTCGGGGCCTCATTTGATCGGACATGTGTGTTCAATGCTCAAAAGACTTCTTGCAGAATTTCTCTATCTCCATCACAAGCACCGTTCTGGAACAGAAAAATTTCTTCATGACGTTTGGATCTCTGAGACCACTTTTCATCCACAAAGTGATACAATCATGGGAAATCGTTGTGCAGCGTAAAACCAACTTTACTTTCATTTAAAACCAACTCACATCTAAAAGCAACTTACACGCGTAAATCTAGTTTTCCGATATTTCGTATTAGATTTCCTTCATCATTCATGTAATTATCAATTAACTTTAACTTTAGTTAATTGACAATCGAGTTTAACTTATATTCTTTAATTTTCAAGGATTATAATGCATTCAAATAGGATTATTTGCCAGATATTGCATTCATCTAAAAATAGTGTTATAATTATAGAATATCTATTATTTAATGTTTTAGTTAATTATTCCGTACTAATTCCTGAATATCAAATGTTATTTTCAATAATGAGAATTTTAAATATTTAATTGTAGATTCCCAAAGAAAATACCTTTGGGCGAGTGCTTTAGATTGAATTTAATTATGATAATTGATTTCCTCGTTAGATTCACGAATAAGTCTAATAAATATTTAAAATAAAATTACGGGTTCAAATTGCTTAATCAATCTAATAAAATTACCTTTATTTTTCAATTAAAACTTTTTGAACAAGTCGGAACGCATAAATTAATCCTGATGTGACTCTTCATAATACAAAAAAATGATATAACTTACAACATTTATATATAAGTCATTTTATTTTGAATATCCTTTAGAATGCGTATCACGAAACTTTTACTTATTAAATATCAAATCTGTTTCATAAAAATCCAATCTTAATCACATGATTAATTTCATTTCTTCGAACACATTGCTTTCAACATTTTATTTCTGTGACTTTTAACATACTAAAGTCAATTAAAATTGTTTTTTTTTTAATCTACAACTTTGTATCATTAAATAATAATACTAATAACAAAGAAATGTTTAAAAGTAAGTCGACGAAATCAATCAAACGACTGTTTTACTGAATGTAAAATCACACATTTTTTAACGTAATACTTGTATTTTTTTTTTTTTTTTTTTGTAGAAAAATGTAGCCAGAGCTCCATACCCACCCTCCAATCTTTTCAATCACGCTCAAAATTTATGCTCAACGTAAATAAAATAGAATTTTGATATAAAAGAAAAATTCCAACATTTTTATATTCCCACGAATTCGGGCATTTGAATATTAGATACACTGACAGTGCAGAAGCTTCCAGAGAGCAAAGATTAAAGAGGGGGAAAAGGGAAGAGCTAGCAATACCGGAGGGAAATGTTTGACATTTTTCCCCTGCTCGACATAAAAAGAAAATACGAAAATAAATGCAATACAGCAGACCGACTCCAGTAACATCAACTGTCCTCTTTATGCCTGCATCAATTGTTGCCAATTTGCATACCGGGTTGTGGCAAAGGGTTAGATGCATTCGTGGAATGTCGACGTCAAATTTAGCCCGAAATAAACTTTAAGCATTTTGGAATGGCAAACGACCTCGCTTTGGGGGTTTGGGAACAACTGTCGGGTAGTTGTGGAATTTCGTTTTTTCCTCCCTTCCCTTCTTTTTCGTCATCATTGTGGGAATTTTTTTTTCTTCCTAAAAAGGGGAAGGAAAATTGATGAAATCAATCTTTTGGCTAATTCAATGATTGAAGATCTGACATCTTAAGAAGTGGATAGAGATAAAAGTTTTAGCGTGGCAAGCGGTGAAAAAGGAAGAAGCAATTGATTTCTTGCTCAGAGATCTTATTTCTGAAATACTGCAATTTTTCATAGTGGCTACTGTCCAAAGGATGATAAACGAGGAAAATGGAAAATTAAAAATATGATATGAAAATCCTATAAGAATCAATTCCATTTCTAAAAATAAATTATAATTTTGAGCGGATTATATTTAAATATTTTACGTATATATTAAACAGACTCTTTCTACACTTAAATATCATCACATAGTACACATATGAGCGGAAATATTCTACTTTTTATACATAAAATTTGCAAATACTGACTTCGAGAAAGAGAGAAATGTAGTCACTCTTTAAAGGAGCCATAGAGTTGAAAATTTCATTTCATGTGTATAACCAAAAATACCATAAAATTCTCATTTTTTGCATGGAGAAAGGATGAAAGGAGAAATCGTCAAAATACGATATTTAAAATTTAATGAAAGAACATTGCTGATATATTTATTTATACATAAGACGCTCCAGATAAGGTACTTCTAATGTTTGTATAAACTTTTCAATGCCTCTCCTAAACATTTACTAAACCACTCCCGATTCTATTCAGATATAGGTTAGAAGACATGGTCGTGCTCTTGCATTCATCGAAGCAAATGGCTTTGGTTGGCTAATTAAGACTCCTGAGAAGCCCTTCAAAAAAGCAGTGTTTGTAGTTCCACTAAATCTAAACGCAATCCAAATAAAGGAACATCTTGCTTTCTTTCAGATGTTGATGAAATACAGTTCATGATTTTTGTCTCTTATCATGTATTTACTCTCTTCTGTCTAGACTACAGTAAAAAGATTCTCACTAATTGCAATTCATCATTTGTCTTGTATTTCTTGAGCCCTTAGACGCATATTCATCACAATATCCTAATTTTAACTTCAAAGTGAACCTTGTTCCATATCTATAATTAATTTGGGTCCCATGCACCTGTGTGGATAAGTTATCAGTGTTGCTCGCTTTATCCCTCATAGCGAATTATGTTATGTCATCTAATTTGGTGCAAAAGTTTACATTAATGTCTTTTGATTTGTAATATAGAGCTTGGATATGCTCGATTATCTTTTGCTGTTTATTTATATTCGGTAATCTTGCTCTTGGTGTGAAGCCTTCAAAATATACTTGTTGGACATATTTTTATTGGCGTGATTTTGAGCTTTACCCGAGCCAAGCGGTTGTACAAACTTTGATGTATACTTTATACTTGAACCAGAGGCAAGAGCATCTACTCATAATTATTCCCTTTCAGATATTTTATTTTATTCGAGTACAATAGGCTACCATTTACTTTCATTATACATCGTTGCACAAAGTATAATTAATGTTTATAAAGGAGTTTTAACTGCCTAGTTAACTAAATATGTCCTCCGCTTAGTTGTGTACATATGAATTATATCGTAATACTCATATTCCGATTATTGGAAATTCTTGTTTATTGTCTCGATTTATTCATTTCACTGTCTATTGTCTTTCATCATTAATTACTGTTACTAATTGTTAATGGTACAGTAAAATACCAAAAAAAAAATATTATGACTCTCGAAATAATTTATGATTTTTACGACTTGTGGTATTTCTTCTCCCTAGACAATATATATATTTTTTATTCTACAATAAAAGTGATATCTTGTTTCTTTAAGATATCAATGACGCGTCTATTTGATATCGATGAACGCAATGAAAACGAAAGTCTTCAATAGTATTTTTGTAAGGATCCCGATCTCAAAGTGTCTTATGTTGTTGCTGTTTTCAGTCTTTTAAGACACGGAGGCGGCTTGCATTAAGTCCTGAATAGAGCCTCATGGAAAACACGGAGAGAGCAATGAATAAAATGTGTATGAAAAAAGTTGGCAATAATCAGTTCAGAGAGAGAACTGTTTTCCTCAAAACCTGGTATCTACAAACTATGCTTCAAGAAGTAGATTTTTGTATCCTCAAAGTTAATGGAATTTGATTTAAAATTTACTAGTCGATGCAATATTGACACAGGATTTCCCCCATTATTTAAGTCCGCTGCTATCTTAAATGCTAATTCAATAGTCAATAAGTTCAAACCTCCAATTCAAGATAAACAAGAAAAGATCAACAAACTTTATTATCTATCAAAGAATATATGTAAGATCGCTCTGTTTCTCGAATCCCTTTTAATTCAGTTAATCCTAGTTTATGTTCAAATAATAAAGTTTTGGCTTAGCAAATAACTCGTTTCGATTCAAGCATTTCTCGATTATAGCAGGCTCGACTTCTATTATTCTGACCAGGAATAACTTCTAACTATTTTCTGTTGGTTTACGCTAGTTATACTCTCAAAATCTCCTCATAGTGCCCTATATAAAGAAAAATTAGAACTGATTGATTATATTACAATACCTTCAACATAAATGATTAATTATATGATTTACTTAAATCCACAACCTCTGGCTGCTTGTTGTTATTCTCTAGCCCCCTTCTCTTTTCTTTCGATTCGATTTCGCTTATATATCGCAATATCTAATTCATTTCACTACTCTTCTTATTTTCATCTAATTCATCAAATCACGGTTTATTCGGTCGGTAAGAAGTTGTAATTGTATGCAATTCAGATTACCAATGAATACCCGAGGTTAGTGAAGAGAATATTGTGAATTTGCCCTACATCACAACACTTTTATCACGCATAATTTCAAACAATTTCCTTTTAATTACATTTCCCCCCACTAAATTAGGAGAATTAAAAGATTTAACGAGGTCAAACACATACAAGAGTAACTAAAAAATATATATATGTCAATAGTTCTTTTTTTGTAAAACATTCACAAGTATAACGCACTTCGTATTACAAAAATTCGTCATCATAACTTCCTCGGCCGATAACAGAGCCTTCGCCTTCTTTACAGCATATTCACTGGTAGCAACCCAACGTTCTGATTGTTGATTTTTTTTTGGTATATATCATCCTCTGTGTAAACTCGACGCAAAATGGCAACAAATTTTATTTTGGCAGCAAATGGCTGTCAAATAAAAACTATTTCATGAATCACAAGCCACGTTTGTTTTGGTATCATTCAACAGATGATGGCCTACAGTGGTAACACCAACTTGCCATAGCAACGCCATCTGTTTTCAAACACAGGTGCTTTTTGCACCATCTTCGTAGCTCGAAAAGGTTGGTTACATGCATAAATTATTATTTTTATCTAAAAGTGCGGTTACTTTATTTTTAATTAATGAAGAACAAGGAATAGATAATAGGAAATAAAAATAATTTAAAGTAAGGATATATTCAATTTTTTAAAACTGTTTGTCGGCTTTTTTTTTCCTTCTTTTTGACTTTTAAGAATGTAGAACCACTACAGTTTGGGTAATCCTAAAGAACATTTTCAAGGACCTTGTTGGCCTAGAAAACATTTTAATCATCGCTTCTTTAACACTAAAAATACCAAGAATATTTATTTTTAAAATCCACACTTATATCAATGTTTTCATGAAAACTAAATAAATTAAACGAAGTAGCCAATTACTAAAATAATGTTTTTCAAAATGTAATTTACATGAATATTTTTTTTATTCCTATCTTGCGAATTCAACTGAATGGCAGATACTTATTATGTTTTGGTGAAACGATAGCTTGTATGCGTAGTAATTAAACTAATATCGATTTCCCACGAAAAAAAAGAGGAAAACAAAAAGAAAAGAAAGAACCGCGATACACCACAAAAATATGAAATTGTAATGAAAAATGATTATTAAGGATTAATAAGTACAATTTTAGAATTAGATATGCTGGAAGAAAATAGGCTGTTCATATTTCTTTTGACATATTAATAGTTCAGATATATTTTACAATATTGTTAACGCAAATTCTGGGAATATAACGATTGATAATTAGTCCAACACAGAAGATAACGACAAATGACGCTTTATTCACAAAGCTTCAGGATGAGACACATACAGCAGAGCTTGGACAATAGCAGCATAAACAGAAATTGCACAAATTATTGACACAGATATAGGAATAAATACAGCACTTGTACAAATCATCAACACAAACACATACAAAGCAGCGCTTATAATAACAATCAACCCACCAGTTTAATAGTTTCACTACGCACAAATCTCAACACTATTACTTAGCACTCGAAAGAAAGACTCCAAAAACGGACTGATCCACTCACTGAGCTCTCGGCGTATTTATAATTCTTCAGGCTATGTATTGAATCATGTAGAAAAATTCAAGAAAAGTCTGTAACTTTCTTCTTCAAGGATATATGGACTACATTCCAGAATTTTCGAAAACTTTCCATTTGTCACCAAAATCGCCAAGTTTCTCACCAAGTCACCAAAAGGTTCACCAAATCTGTCACCAAGGCTTAGGGTTCACTGCTTAAACTTCTTTGGTTGACTGGTGATAACTCTGTAAAAGCCTCTTTTCCTTCATGAGCGAACCATTGCAGGAAAGCGTAATCTCACGTTCATAACAGTATTTTAGGCATGCTTACTGTAACGTCGTGATCCCAGAATGCGTGGAATGAAGCGGTAACGTGAAGGGATCAAGAAGCTTAAGTAAAAATAATTTTTTATTTAACAAATCTATGGATTATATTCTAGTTAGGCGTTTCCACCTGGATTCTATTCGCACAAACTGCAAACACATATAACTACATAGCACAAAGTCCAAACGCATATAGCTACACAGTACAAGTCCAAACACATATAGTTGAAATACCACCAATAGCTTAATATCAAATGCAGTTCGATTTCAGTTCTAAAATCGCAAGGCCAGGCAATCGCCTCCAAATTCTAGCTGGAACGCTCTTTCGCTTCCCGACAGGAATCCCTCTACTTCTTTTTCTCCCTTTTTAAGACCTCGGGCAGGTTTGTCTCACGCCTCCCCCCCTTTCGATTTATTTTCATTTTTGAATGAACTATCCAATCAAAGACAAAGTCCATTTGTCCCCTGCAACACTATTCGCTCTTATCGGCCAATCGGCTTTCTCCACGTGCAACCCGATGTCGGCCGTCACACGGCTAGGCCCTAAATTAACATATATATATCAATGCCATATGTCACCAATACCTCACAAAGAGGTTTCAACTCTGCCACACCTGTGTAACAGAGTCAGATGTTCACGAATGTGGCTGACCCAAGCCACCTGATTTTGCTCATTTATGGCTTTTAAGCTATAAACTTTTTATTGTGACTTTGAATGGGAAGTTGGGAGCAAAATCGGGAATTCAAAGCAAAAGTCTTTGGCGGGGATTATCTATAACCTACGCTACATTACCAAGTTCAAGAAGCAGCTTTTTAATACATTTTTCTTTAAATATAGTTCAGTTTCAGATCCTGTATATTTGAAAGCTGCTGAATCCTCCCTCTCAGTTCTTCTTATATATCCTATATAAGCGAAACATTTAGCTACCAGGTAAGCATAAATCTGTATTAATTTTGTGCGCACACTTTTGAGATATCATTACGTTTAGAACATAAGCACTACGTTAGAGAATGAGTTCTGTTAGACACTTTACCTTAAATTATCATCTAAATGACAGCAAAATTCCTTAAACTTATTGATGAATTCTTAATTTCATTCGTATTTGATACATAGTTACCAATTTCTTTATGTGATAGTTTTCAGATCATCACATTACCATTTAGGATATATTTGAAAAGACATGATCGATGAATAAACCGGATCTTCATTCTTAAAAGTGATCGCCCCAGACTTTCAAAGACAAATGTAGATTAGTCTATTAAGATGGTTCTGAGTTTATTCTTTTCCATTCAGTTTCACAAAATTAAACCTTTTAACTGAGAAACATATAGTTAGTGTAGTGACAAGATTCAATGATAAACATTCGACCAATCTCATAGTATTTCATATCAAAATTGTTAAAAATGTTCATGATTTCTTAAATATTATGTCGATTGATCTTCTCTTCTAGTTATTCGTAGGTTAGGAATATACAAATGTTCACACCAACATGCGTCCCCTACTTTTCTCTTAATATTAAGTAGACCTAAATCAAGCTTTCTTATTTTCATTCTTCAAGTTTTCGAAGTCATTGCAATTCTCTCAGTTTAATGCGGCACTGTTGATACTCAAATTCTATTATCACGATAGAGTATCTTTTCGCAATCAATACTTTTGAGCAATTAAATGCAGAAAATTCTATTATTAGTGTTGCCTATTATATAGATCTTCTACACAAAAGCTCTATTATTGATATACCTTTTATGTAAGTTTCACTTACAAGAAAATCTCTATGAATCTTTCATTAGAGGGATTGAGAACAAAATTTCTAGATTAGTTGCAAGATCCAATAAGTCTCCAGTATCTTATCCCATCACAAATGTTATACTTTTTTAATCGGAAAATCTTAAATCACCAGCACTTATTTTCGCATTTATCAATAGTTGTCAAAATCAGTAGCAGTGCCAATACTCATTTACTGAAAATTCTGTGATGAAAATCATGTCAAGGTAGTATCATACGAAATTCGATCCTTATTGTGACAAAATTTTTTAGGGAGGTCTTAAAATCATAACGTATTGTTTCTTTAAAATAGGAGCTTCAAGATATATACGAATTTCTATGTTCGTTAGAACTATGCTTCTTAACCATGGCAAAATTTGTCACTCAAAAGTCATTTAAGCAGTGGCGTCGCTGAAGTGGTGCAGTGTGCATGAGCCACACCGGTAGTCACGCTCTAAGAGGGACGCTCGGATAATAATGTGCGAAGCGATTTTAAAAGCAAAAATACCCTAAAATAAACAAATTTTTGTGCAGAAATGTATCGATATAATCAAATGATAACTATACAAAATATTGTACACTTATTCAAAAAAGGTTTCGTGGGTTTAACTTTATAAGTTAGTGTCATTCAGTTTAACTGAAACAAATATCGGTATATTTTTCTCTATGTAATAACAAAAATGAAGGATATTTGGAGGAAACTACAGCTTAGGGAGAAAGGAGGAGTTTCCACGAGATTCAGAAAACCCTCAAATTCTGAAGGAAAGAATGACAAATAATCACATTTATCACAATGTCTATTTGAATTCAATTTTAAATCATTTAGTTTGCTCAAAATATGATTATTATTTTAAATGTACATTAAAATTAATAGCTTAAATAAGTTCTGTCTTAGTTAAACGGTTAATATAATATCCTCTAATAACTTTTAAAGCAAACACATTCAGAATACCATTCCATATATGAGAATTACATTTTACTGATGAAATTTCATGCATGATTGTGAAATGGACAAATTTAGTCTACCACGACAACATACAAGAGTTAAAAATCCTAGAATGAATTGAGAATTGTGCTTGATGATAAAACGGATTTTAGCAAAAGAAGCGGAGTTTCAGAGTGTGGAGTAGCATACAGGAGAAACAAAATTCATATCAAGGAAAATGTATCATTTGACCTTTTCAAGCAAGAACGGAAAGACAGTGTATTTGTGTTTACCTTGCCCAAACCTGTTTGGAATGCAAGCAAAAGTTCTGCGATGAATGTACTAAAGAAGACGAGGACTAAGTTTACTTCCAGGAAATCACTGAAATACTGATAGCTCAATTCCTGTAAAAAAATTTCTGGATTATGCTATATTGAATTTTCCTCTGTATTGAAATTTTCTTTACATATTAAATAAGTAAAATACAATTATTAAGACTTGTTAGATTTGTTTTTATTATTAATTTCATAAAATGTGCTGCAACATTTGATTTTCATGGAAAAATCTGAGGCTCTGACAAACTTTTCTGGGAAAATGTTAGATTCATTTTAAAAAACTAAAAAGAGATATTTTTTTTTCTGAAAGTTAAAAGTCCAAAGGGAATCTAAGTGAAATATTAGGATATTTTAATGAAAAAATTTTAAAAAAATTATAACAAAGTGCGATATGTAAGACTTCGCGTCTCCTGTTATATCTTATTTGTTCACCTCTCCTGTTATGGCTTAAAGTAGTTAAATAATGTTTTTTAGTTGCTTAAAAATTTTGAAATGATGATTCATAATTAATGTTCTAAATAATGAGTACATTTTTTTCAAATAACCTTTAAAATTGATGTATTATTGTTACATAAGCTTAAACTGCGGAAAATAAAAATTTGCAAAAACTCAACTGTGTTTCACTAAAGGAGGAGGTAAAGATGAATTTTATTATTCCATTCCAAAGTATGAAACAGTATTAATTTCCTTATTTCAATTATTATAAATTTTTGTTTTTCTAGCACTGGAAATCTTATGAGTTTTCAGTTACTTAATATATTTTTGTTTTTAAGTTTAATTCTAGTATGTTTAATTAATTATAATATTTATATTAAATTTACTTTAGTTTTTTAGTGATTTCTATAATTATGTAATTTCTTTCTCTTGCTTCTCTTAATTTTGTACACGAATATAGTATAAGACTAATACCTAACTTTCAAAAACCGAATACATCGTGTATTAAATTAATATCTATAGCTTTTTAATTTATCTTTAGTAAATTTCATAATATTTAATTTTGAAAAGTATTCTTTTAAAATTAAGAACAAGTTTTCATCATCTTCATGTAAAAGGAAGTCACGTCGAAAAAAATTTGTTTAATTCAACTTCGTTTTGTTAATGATATTGAATATGAAAATAAGAAAGAAGAAATAGAATAAGAACTTTGAAAAGAATAATTTTAAGATTTGAAGCTGATATTAAAACTTTTAAAGCTATTCATTTTATATGATTCTAAAAGAATTTTTAAAAGTATTTTTCAATATCGGTTTTGCTTCGTATTTCTTCTGACGAAGCAGAAAAATTAGCATGAATGTAATACTGAGGAATTTCTGGTAACAGGGGAGCACTACCTGAAAGTTTTGTAATACTTTAACGCTGGATTATTTTCATCAGTATATTCAGGATTATTCAGTGTATGCTGGATTATTTTCATCAGTATATTCAGGATTATTCAGTGTATGCTAGATTATTTTCATCGGGAGTGGACCAGATGCCTTTGTGTCAACAATATATCTTGTTTTCAAATTTCAATGTTGTTTTTGAAAATATGTTATCCTAACAAATGCAAAAAAATTTTAGTGAATTCATTTACAAAACTTATTTGCAAAAGCATCCAATCGCATATATAAATTCCTTTTATATGTCCTTAGCTGTATAAATTTAAGCTTAGCTTGAGAAATAATTTATTTCTACCTTGTTCAAATGGTGTTTTGTGATGATAGATATAATACCATCATGGAAATTAATTACAAAAAAAAAAGCTCGTAGATTTCAATTTATTCGGGGAAAAATCCCTGATATTTTTTGTTACATAAAATAGAATAATATTTCTTCTAAATTTTCATCACAAATTTTATTTTCGACATGAAAAAGTTACTACATGAAACATTTTCATATAAAAGTTAACATCTTTTTATTCTTCCCTGCGCCTCTGACGGGAGAATTGAAAATTCTTTTCAGGATCTTTGTCAAACATAATGAAACATTTCTTTGGAAGAATTATTGGTTGCTTTTTGTCCTTAAAGACATATAAGAGAACCTGCCAAAACTATTTTTAAACTAGATATTTTTCAGATGATTTATTGTTTACTCTATAAGATAGAACATATAATACATAATTTTCTTTTTGTACTAGTAATAGTAATATTAAAGACAAAATCGAACGAATAAAACATTTTCCGACAAAATTATGAGAATCATATCTAATAAGAGGAGTGCCAAAAGTACCATTTATACATATTTTGAAGATGATGTATTTATTTTAATTTCCGGTGAATTTTCAAAATTTAATAAATTAATTTTGTTAAAAGCTTAATCTGAATTTTTATAATACTGGGTTATTCAAAAAAATTTATTCGATTTCAAAGTTCCATATTTTCCGAAAAAAACGACTCAGAATAAGTAACATAAATACAAAGATAAACAATGTAAGTCTTATATTTCTTATATTGGCCTCCGTGTTATATTTGTTGAGCTATTTTGGAAACTTTCATGTAACTAGCTACCTCGCAGTTGGATCGGTGGCAGAGGACCAGATGCCTCGGAGTTACATAACTGGCTCCTAAATCATCTGATATGGCCCCATGCAATTTCTTCCTTTGGGGTTCGCAAAAGATAAAGTGTATGCGCAACCATTGCCTTCAAATTCATGTGAACTTAATCAACGGATTGATGCCACTGTACAATCCATTACCACTGACACTTGACAACGTGTTTAGTAAGAATTTTCATATCGAATTGACATTGTGCGTGATACCAAATGATATCGAGCACTTGTAAAAAGATCTTTCATATTTTACCTATGCATGCATGTATTACTTATCATTGTGTCTCATTGATATATAAAAATATGAAATTTTGAAATCGGATGAACCTTTTTGAATGACCTTGTATTTTAAAATCTATTGAATTTCAAAATATTCGAAACAATTGCAATTTTCAGAATTGAAAATATAGGGTCGATTTTGGGTTGCACGAATAAATTGTGCATTATACGTTAAAAATAAACCTCTTGATGTAATAACATTAAAGCTTCATTTGCATAGTATTAAATACACATTTTATTAAATTTGGTGTCGCCAATTATGGGGAAGAAACGTAATCTTCGAGAATATCCTAAAATATGGGGAATTTAATGAACTTTAGAAGTATTGGAGATGTTTGGGAGGAGAGATAGAAATATTTCGCTTACCTAAGAAATTGGAAGCAATATCAAAATTTGTCCTAAACACAAGTCCTATATAAATTCTATGCAATACAGTTCCTTTAAGTACTTTGCTTCCTATAAAGAGCCTTTACGTCCCCTTTTGTTCTTTCAAGAAAACTTTTTTATACACGAATCGTTAGATTTAGAAACAAAACTCAAGCATTTACTGAAAAAGGATATGCTTCTTTTTTTTATAATTTTTTTTATATAAATTTGTTTACTAAGCAAATGTAAAAGATTTTTTTTTTATAAAAACTAACTTCCTTGTAAAATTGAATAAAAAAATATGAATGTAAGTGATTTTCAATGCGTTGTCGCCTCAGATGCATGCAAAAGCCCATATATCAATTTGAAGGTAAAAATGAAATTTCGTTTCCGGTTTTCGTGGTCATCCACGTGGAAAACATTTCCAATGGTATGTACTATGAGTACAAAAATGTTAGCAATAATTTATATCACTAGTGTGACCGTAAAAACATGTTATGTCTTTATGCCAAGAATCAATTTGCTCTTTAAGCGGACTTTAGTATGTAAAATCAGAATTCATTGATAAAACCTCAACAAGTGTCAGCATAAAAGCTATACAATGAGCTCAAATGAATTTGGACTTTCAGAGTTGGTAGGCCAACTCGAATCTCTTTGATATGCAGACCATACAGAGATGCATTTCTTTCTTAAGCAAGGCCAATCGGGTACTTGATGACAGGAAACAAGAAATGTCAGAAGAACTGCATTTCAAACCATATTGTGCAGATAGAATTGTCTGGGTTGATGTCTGTGCAGATGGATTGATGGATTTCTATTTCTGAGGATGGCAGCACTACCAAGAATGATGGCTCAACACCTTCCTTGGTAATGCTATCAACCATTTCGTTAAGCTGAACTGTGTTTATGACAGAGCTGCATTTGTATTCGTATAATTTTGAATTGTCTTCTTCAGAACAGCGTGCTAGCATGAAATTCTGTATCTTACTGAAACAACACATAATCTGAGAATCTTCAAAAGGTGGAAATGGAAATGACGCAAGGAAGAATCGGCTTTTTGCGATTGATACGAGTGTTGCGCAAAGTGGCTCACTCATTGAAGATAGTCTTCGAAGTTGGTTCTCTTCTTCCTCTGAAGACGAGCGGATAGACAAACAACAGTGAACAAAGCATTTTATGTGGGATTCAGCTACAAGATGCGATGAGATGAAAACGACTTGAAAGATTGATTTCGCTAATCGGCAATGCTCCACTACATCGCACCCTGATTGTAAAAACACACCTTGTAATGACACAATGTCACCCCATTGGAACACCCTACCTACTATTCCGACCTATTACCAGTGAAAGAGTACCTATTTTTACGACTGAAAATGAAATGAAAGAGACGCCGTTTCGCTAATTCGGAAGAAGTGATGGAAAATGCTGCGAAGCAGGTGAAGGAATTTCTCCAAAATAGTTTCCAGGTCATATTTACGATATTTAAAAAAATGTGTAAATGCATTAGGGCAGTATTTTTAAGGAAAATATGGTACAATACTGCAAATAATTTTTTATAATTTTTTTATAATTTCGGGAAATTTTTTATTCTAGTAGCATTTCCTGACTTTTCTGTTTCTTATATTTGTGATTTACCGCGTAATTTTTTACTCTATTCCTATAGAAAAGCACAATGGATTGAATTACTGTAACGTCATGATCACGTAATATCTATATCACCGAATGTAAAAAAGTCTGGTTCGCGTTTGTTTTGCACTGTGTTTCTTGAAATGTGTTATGCATTATTTGAATTCAGAAACGAAAAAAGTTGTAGAACAGAACATAATTCATTTAAGTTCCTTAAGAATTCTACTAAATGCAAAAATATAGGTAAAATTCATGATCATTGGAATCGTTTTACGTTTTGACCACTTTGAAGTCGGTTTCATGTATCCTATTTACTATTGACAGTTGAAACTGGGATTTCTTCAAACACGCTTCTTATCGAATGGTTTTGGAGCTATCTGCACTGCAGAAACGTAAGTATTTTAAAGAAATTATTTTTCACTTGAGCCTTTGATAAAGAATTAAAAAAGAAAATATTTTAGTTCATTACATTTTTTTTTTATTTTCTAAAAATTAGTTTGTATCTTGTTAATTTGGACATTGATAAGAAAAAATCTAATTTACCATTAAAATAATCACAATATTTCGATAAGTTTAATCCTCTCTACATCAAAAAGTAGAAGGTTTTACGCTTTTGCTCTTTTTTGTCCTTGTTTTGTTACTCTCACATGTTATATCGGGTTTAAAATTTTGTTTATTACGTCTATAGAGTAGTTAAATACAGAATTATCTTTGTTAGTTAATTATATATAATTAGTACAAAAGTCTGATTTATATATATATATATATATATATATATATATATATATATATAACATTTACTTTACAAATGAATTTAAAAATTAATATGTTACAGTAAACATTTGTAGATATGAAAGCAGATTATCTAACATGTAAATTACTGTGGAAAAGACTACATCATAATTTAAGGGGCTATACCGTACAGAGGCTTGTAAAATTTAAAATAGGTTTCTATATATCATGCAAGTTATAAAAGTTGCACTAACCTGTTAAATAAAGCATTAATAACAAGGTGTAAATAAATTTGTTAATTAGATTGTAACATACTCTTGTATTTTTAAAATGGTATAGATTTGAAATTTTATAATGTAATTGTGATGCTGAAAATAATTTTCTTTTAATTTCATAAGCTAATTTAAATTAAATTTAATAACGCGTACAATTTTTTAATTGAATGAGAAATTAGCATACGAATTTCTTATGTCTTGTTATTTCAAAATAAATGTTTAAATCTTAATTTTACGTTGCTGTAGTATACAGTTACCATTATTCTATAAACAAGTTAAAATAGCGGCTTTAAATTTATTTAGTTTAAATAGCAATTTTTTGTAATGAAAAACATCTTGACTTTCCAGTAATTTTCTTATATTTAGAAAATGTTTCCTTTTAGGTGGTTTTCAAAATAATGCTTGGGACAATTTATACTTAGTTTCAATTTTTTCCACCAAAACTTTTAATTTCATATGATGAATCAGTACTGTACATATATATATATATATATTTATGATGATATACTATCCTATACAGTTCTTATACTTAGGTTTATCTGAAGATTTAAATAGATTTGAAACAATTAATCAATATCTTCTTAATGTTATTAATTGATGATTTTGAATAAACTCAAAGATAAAGTTTGGGGAATTATCTATATAATTATTTAGTATTTCAGATTTTCCCGAAATTCTGAAAAAATGGAAGATACAAAGGATTCAACAGAAAGAGATAGAAATAGAGAAGAATGCCTTATAAGTATTATTTTAAAACATGCATAAACATCATGATAATAAATTAATGGTGAAAAAGCCTTTAAATTACACTTAAAGATATTATTTATCTATAGGAAAAAAATTGGGAATTTACAAAAAAAAAGTCCATTTTATAATTAAAAGTATTAATCTTTATAACAGTTTCCTTTCAGGGCTGAAATGTTATAAGGTAATACCAAATGTTACACTTAATTTCATATATATTAGTGAAGTATTTCAGGAAAATAGGAATACTCGTGGAAGAATAAAAACAAATACAAATATTTCAGTAATCATTAATATTAAGAATGTTATATAAGATGGCTAATGACTTAAGTAGTATTTGGAATTAAAAAGAAATGTAGAAATATTAATAGGATAATATTTGTAGAATGAAGTTAATGGAGCAGAAATGAGCAATTGATTTTTTGGACAGATGAATGATTACCCAATGGGAAACTAAAAAAATAATGTATTGTACAAGTCTTTCGAAAGGGTGAAAGCAAGACGAATAACAATTTTCAGTCTGTCATAATTCGCCAATTCGTTGTCGCCAGTTCTGTCACTTTATCAATTTGACGTTTCCACGCTCGCTCGACTTGGTACAAAATTTCTTCTTTTTCAGTCCTTTCCTTTTTTTTTATCCCTCTTTTTTTCTGATTGACGTTTGGCAGAAACTTTTGAGGAACGTCAATTATCACAAGCCTTTTCAGCAGTTGTCATTCAAGAGGAGAATCCTTTGATTTTCTTTTTCAACGAGGTTTTGGCGATATTTTTTTTAATCCGAAATCTTAAAAAGACAGCAGAAAAAGGAGCTTGTTGAACATATGTGTTGCTGAGAAATAAAGAAAATATTTTGCTGTGATGATATTTGCATGATGCAAAAAATAATAAAACTATCTCAGTTATTTTTACGTAAAATAATTTTAGAACGAATACATAAAAAATTCAGAAAAACTTATCCTCAATTCTTATAAACGACGAAATCATCCTTATACTGATCAACAAACTAATTTTAAACGAACGATGGAAGAAAGTTTTTATGTTGTAGGTATGCCGTTGGATCGTAAGATTCCTTAATAAAGTTGTATTATCTTATTTAAAAATAATTGTACAATAAAAGTATTAATTAGATATACTTAAATGTTTACCATTTTCAAGCAAATCCCTCGATCCAATCTGAAATCTCGTGACTTTTCATTTTTAATCGCAACACGAAAATGTCCATAGGTCACTGATCACTCCACACACACACACACACACAC
>BMAW01014000.1:2236067-2258482 GCA_019974015.1 Nephila pilipes
ATATATATATATATATATATATATATATATATATATATATGTATATAAACTGTGATGGAGCAGAGGGGAACGTTCCCTTTCTGTCATAATTTCACCCAAACTCAAAATAACACATACAGAAGGTTTTTTCAACCAAGTTTTAAATTATTTATTTTGCTGTTTTTCTTCAAAATATTCTGTTGTGTCGAAGCATAGGACCGAGCTAATTATCATACCGTAAAGGGATAATAACATTTGTTGCTCTATATCCCATAAAACCAATCAATCAATCAAGTTTTTACTTCTCATTTTAATTCCTGAATTAATGTTTAGTGTATTTTTAGATTAAGGACTAATAAAGTATGATTGATGAGCGACGTAAGAAACACAATTAATTGAAGGAAACTTTTAAAAAAAAGGGAAAAAAGAAAAGAAAGGAAAAAATATATAATTGTTGTTTCTGTGCCCCTTCTGACGAATATATATATATATATTAATGATAAATAGAAATATTTCTAACACGCGTATATAAAATCTTAATAAATTACAAATTATAATTTATAAAAAAAAACAAAATAAAAATTTTAGAAATATGAAATTACAACTATTATAGAATTAGTTAAAACAAATAGGAAAAAATCAAAAAATTTACAAGACATTCAAGTTAAAAGCATTATAAAAATTTAAAACATACGAAGTAGCATATTGCAAAAAATTCCATAAAATTACCTAAATGCATTATAATAGAAATTCAAGAACACATATTAAATATAAAAGTTATAATTCGAAACAAAAAGAAAACTTTAAAATACCTGATGGTTATTTAAAAAATTACAAGCAAGTTAAATATTCAAAAATTTACCAAAAGAAGTACAAAGCATATCGCAAGAGAAAACAATTAAGAAAAATTCAAAGATGGAGATAATGTCATTCAAATACTGTCTGACACTTAGGGCTAAGAATAATGTATTTAAGCTAGTTCCATGGATCCAAATATCATAACTTCAATAATTGAAATATCATAAACGCAAAAATCAAGAACAATAAATCCTGAAACTGAAAGGAAAAAAAATACATTTAAACCCTAGTAAATGAAGACAATTCATTAAAAAATAATCTACCCTTATTTATACATATATTTAAAAAGTTTCTCTAACTAAAAAATTGTGAGACTGATCTCCAGCAAGCAAATTAATGCTCTTAAACCTTCCAATATGGAACGATGATACACTAGTTTTTTAATCACCAAACATTATTGATTGATTGATAGATTTTCAAAACTAAAGAAATTCACTTATTCTTGCACGTGCTTACACACTTCTTCTTTTTATTATTACTGATGATATTCTTCTGCAATGCTCAAACCACATAAATGAATGATTTCGAAGATTCAACTAGGAATAAAATTTCCCATTATGTGGACTCGAGATATATACAATAAAATTCCATAAATGAAATGTCTAGAAGCATTTACAACTTCACTTTAAGACTTTGTACAAGAACAAATACAAACATTTTTAAAATTATAACCGTTACAGTAATAATCGGGGGAAACTAGTTTTTACTTTAATAATCCATTTTAGAAAGGATATATTAGCGGTGCATTTATGATAAAAGAATAATTTGGAAAAAAAAATGTGGAACAATGTAAAATAAATAAATAAATAAAATAATAATTTGACATTTTAACATGTGCTAACGTTCTTCTGTTAAGTTCTCGAAAAAGTAGAATAATTCAAAATGAATATTAATTAGCGCAAGCGGAGCAATCTTCCGAGCCCCAGGCTCCACAGAAGTAATAATTACGAAGAAAAGTAAATATTCTTCAAATTCCTAACGCAATTTTTATTTTCACAAGTAAATCGTTCAAAAGTACAAAAGCATTGCCAACGTTAACAACAAAAAGAATAAAAGCAGATGATAATGCCATAAAAATCAATTATTAAATTAAATATTAAAATGAGAGCAAACGGTAAATCATTAAAGTAGACAATGATATTCTATTCGGATATTAAAATAAAAGCCGACAATAGAATATTAAATTAAATGTATCTTAGCAATGTAAATATACCCTAAGGCTTCAGTCTACCTGCCACTTATATTTCACGACCGTTCTCAAATATTTACTACTTTGTTTATTTGAATGTAATAAAGTACATCCTAAATAGCAAAAATAATGAAAGTTTCTGCGGAGTTACAATTTCCCTCCAATTTTCAAAAATATTTTTACTTTTATTTTAATTCTTCATTTATGGATTTTCCGGTCTTTAAAAATATTCTAGAGTATTTTTAAAAATCAATGAATAAATGTAATTCCGCAGAAACCTCCGTCATTTTTTGCTTTTTTGGATGCATGTAATTCCATTCAAATACATAAAATAGTAAAGCTTTGAGGATGGTAGAAGACATTCCGTAGGATTAACACTACGTTCACGAAATCAAAGGCCAGCAGATGGTAACATTGCACAAATCGATTACAGGAGTAATTATCAAACTTTAGAGCCTAACACCTTGTAGCCTTTATTTTAAGACCACGCATTACTGTTCCCGCCATTTTCTCAAAACAACATGTTAGCACATAGTAAAAAAATGCAAAGATAATAAAATTTTCAGATCTAAGCAGTTTTCCGGTTAGAATCTTTAGGCTCACCCCCAAAGATATCTGAATTATTTTTCTACCCTAGATTGTCGTATGAAACAATCGGGTTGTTATACGTTGAATTCACCTGAATCCTAATGTATTCATGCAGCTTTATGTGATAATTTGAGAAGTTTGGCTTCAGATGAGGTCGGCAACTAATTGTAGTTCTAAATTTTAAGGTTCGTCTCTAATAGTCACTTGCATAAATTTAATTCTGTAAGTGCATAATAGGCTAAAAAAGCAACAAAAACAGTTGGATTTATTTCAAACGTATCAAATAAAGCACATATTGTAAAACAATGCATCATTGCTTTTCCTTATTTGAACACGTAGAGCTGTGATAATAAATTATTTAGTTAAATATTAACGAATACGAAGAATTGGGTTATCGATGTTGAGTGAAAAATAACCCAGTCAACTGCACAAACTGATGCGAAGAAACAAATTTTATGGTTATTTCATATATTGTATATAAGACTAGAAATTTAACCATTCATTCAGAATAATGAGACACACTACGGTGAATTCTGGAAGCCAAAATGTGAGTAACGATAACAAATTATACGAAATGTTTTATTGAATCAAATACGGTTAAGAATCCCATTTATTTTGCTTATTGGTCTCAAAATGTCAAGACAGTCTGAGTATGTAACGATAGATTATATATATATATATATATTAGTTATTATCATTTTATATAAGCTTCAATATAATCTAATTTGTTCTCAAGAACACAAATGACGCAAGAGAATTCTTTTTTCAATAAATAAATAAATTATACGATAACGACAACACATAGTTGTCGGAAGGAGGGAAAAGGTTTATGAATTTCCATTGGTGAGAATTCCTCTTTAGTATGTTCATTATTAGTTATTTTTATACACATTAATATAAAACATTTTTGCATTGCATATGATTTAATGTTGCATTTTCCGCATTATTTGTTGCTAAATATAATAGATTTTTCTTTCATTCTAATTAACATTACATTGTTATATTAATTATTGTTAATATAACATTTTTATGCCAATTACATTTAACACTAATTATGATGAATCTTATTGTGATGCTTCTTTTTCAATTTGTTTATGTATCTTTTTGTTTATAGTTTGCTAGTTAACATAAAATTATAGTTATATTTATCTGTAAAACAAATGTATGTGATATTTTCACCGAATAACTTTTAAACTGTTCGAGTAGTTTATGAATTATATTTTCATAACGGCGCTTTAACATTGCGGATTCTTACTCTACACATCTCGCTTAAAAACTACATAAAATAAATCCTCTTGAAATAAGTAGCAGAATCAATAATTAATTTTCTTAACGTTAATAGAATTACAATTGTATCATGCAACCCCAATTCATGTAAATAAATTATGTTACATTTTTTGTATTTGTTCCATATATTTTTTATTTTATTTTATTTCTATACAATTTTTAAGGAACAATAATCCAAAATTCGAGAAGAGTGGGAAACCGGAGGTTTTCTATCTACATTCATTACAATCTTTACGAGAAAATTATATACATAAACAACTAATTACATTATTTATAACGGTATAAGGGCCTCCAAACAACCCAAACATTCACTAACCCGCGCGCTTCGGCGGTGAGAAAAAATTACATCCAAAGTAAGGAAAACTCACCTTATGCGGTCAAGATCTAAATAAAATCTGAAATCATTCCATGATCCCACTCGTCATCACTTTAGACAAGACAAAACGTCTCCTGGCGATATTCAAATAAATTATTTCCAACAACAATAGAACACGAAGTATAAGTGTAGAATTTTTTTTTATAACAACATAACTACGAACTGTTTTTCATACATTTTTTTAAATTCAAAAATAATTTTAAAAGTAATTACAAACCAAACATTGTGATTTTGATTGGGTGATTGTACATATGTGATGCACAAAAATGCAAAATAAAATAAAGGATTTTCAAAATTAAAATGAATACACAGACGCAGTATGCAATGCGAACTCAAAGGACTCAATCATATTTCAAATCAAGGATGCATTTCCTGCAATTACAATAATAATCATAATGCCGAAGGCAACTAAGTACTTACTCGACAAATTAGTAAAATGTAATGGACATTCAAATAAAAAAGAACATCAGTTATTGAAATCTCATCATCAGTAATTTTACATTGGCAATAGCCAAGTCTTAACTCCAGGGTATTATTCAATTCCATACCCAAGTATTGGAAACAGAGTGTCCAGTTTAAGTGATGATAGAAAAATTGAATGACTTGCATCAATTTAAAATCCTACGGCAAATGAAATTTTTGTAAGAAGTGGGCTAAAATATTTGCGAGGATATCATTCATAGACAAATTCGAGGAAATCTTTAAATATTGTAAAATTAATGATGTACGTTCCTCGGAATCCTAACGTACTCATGAAAAAATTGAACACTTCGCCAATAAATATCAAATTGTTATCAATAGTAAATACAGTCTCTATCGATGAATAAAATAGAAACAAATGGGAAATGTAATTTTACTGCCAATATTTAAGTCTAATAAATTTGTTAAGCTGAGAAATTAGAGAGCTACATTTTAGCGTTAGACGCTTTCGGTACAATTGTCAAACCAAGGAAAAAGTTAAGAAATTAAAAATAAAATTAAATTAAGAAATAGTACGTTTTTAAATAGTATGCAGATACCAGAGGATTGCCAAATGACATTTGTTTATTAAAAGTTATGTCGTTTGAGAGGGATCAAACTGGATTTTAACATTAGAATAATTATCGACCAGTATCAAGAATTATGCATTTATAGTTTTTGCTCGTTAAAAATATAAAAAAAACTTATTTTTACGAAGAAATTTTTAATTAAAATATTCGGAGAAGAAAAGCAAGTATGTAACTGAAAGGAATATTTTTCATAATTTTCAAATAGTTATTTCTTTAAAACATTTTCATCTGTTCTAAAGAATAAAAAGTGCGGAGCAACAATTGAATAAATCGTTAAAATTCTATTTTAACCAATGGAAAAAGAGAAAAAAAAATTCCTTATTCAATCATTTTAAGCATCCGAAACGTAGCAGAAATAATTCTGAAAAAGAAGGAGAAGTAAAAATTAATTAATTCAATTATAAGTCAAGGTAAAATGAGTACTGATTTTGAATTTATGTGTGGAAATTGGAGAGAATCCGTTAATAAATAATAATATACATTTATTAATATTTGAGAACATGCGTACTATCATTTGCGTAGAAAAAGTAATTTATGAAAATAAAGGTAAGGGTTTTACATTAACAAAAATACGTTTTTAAATTTTATGAATTGAGAAATAGATTATATATACACTTTGATTTATAATCACGTATAATTCTTCTGCAATAAATGTAAATAAAATTTATTACTTCCCTGTAAAATTTGTGTTGCTGTTTTTATGAAAATTAAATATTTCATTATATTATTTTTTGTCATTGAAGTAGCATATTTAATGAAATACATATTTTAGAATTTTATTGTTTTCAATATTAAGTGCATAAATTGTACGATAAGTACACACACGAACGCTCACATATATTGAATACTCAGGGCTCCAAAGGCCGTGGTAGCCTAGCGGTCATTGTCGCAGATTCGAGACCGGCAGCTTTCGCCGAGTCGGGGATTCTAGCCTTGAAACCACAAAAGGCCCTCCGTAATGCACGTTACATCTGTCGAGCCTGAAGTCCTCCCAAGACGTTGTGTGGACGTTTGGAGAGGGCGTCCTTCTCAGGTGTCGTTCTCGTCTCTTGAGGGCGGTGATGAATGTTGGCTTAATAGAAGTATAAAATTATTAGGTCCATCTACAATAGCCCTTCTGTTGCTTCTCAGTGCGATCACATCACATGACTAGTGTCCCAAAGTTAAGTATAATTCATTAAATGCGAAAAGTGTGGGTAAATATTGGCGAATGTTTACGAATTTTATATTTATGCAAAGTCTTTTCTTCGACGTCCCCTTGTGCAAAACTCTTGCGCAAGTTGGAATTAACCAGTTCCGACATTTTTATTCCAGTTCATGAGCGAAGAAAGGTTATCAAATGAAACAGGTCGAATGATGACTCAAAGATGACAACTGACCATGTTTGCAAATCTTGGAATGCTCGTATCAGGACAATCATGAACCAAAGTGTCTCAAATTCTGAATGTGCTTTCTCCAATCTCAAGACTATAATAGTAGCGTGTTCAAAGTGTGGAAAATGTGAACTGATGACAGTTACCAATATGTTTAATAGTCAGAATTATTCGCCAATATTGATATCTAGCAATAACTGCGTGGTATGAGAGGGACAGTTGTGTCAGAGAACCGAGTTCAGCTCTCACAGACGTCACAGAAGCATGAGTCTCCAGACAAAGTGCTTACAGGAGACTCGTTCACTTTGGTCTCTATACCAGATGACCAGCAGTTTGCATTTCCCTCACATCAACTCACAAACACGCTCCTTTTATTGGAGTATGAAACATCAATACTGGAGCTAAGGACTGTGGGTTAACATAATACTCAGTGAGGATTATCGTTTTAGTTTCAGCTTTAATTCAAATTGGATATGATATGGCGAGAGCGTGACACTCATTTTCACTATTGAAACGTCATGGGAAGACATCGTTTTCCGTCAAGGGGAGTCATGGTGTGGGCAGACATCATGGACGATCGAACAGACTTTTATGCCTTTGAGGTAGGGTCTGTGACTGTTAAAGGATAGAAAGATGAATTTTTGGAACCTTATGTTCTCCTGTTTCGTAGTAATGTCGGTCCTGAGTTCTTATTTATGAATGAAAACGCGCTTTTTCACCATACGATCCTGATCCAAAACTTTCTTGAAACGGAAAATATACAACGCATTCTGAAGCCTGTTCACTCACTTGATTGAAATCCTATCGAGCATACGTGGGATATATTCGAAGGACAACTGGAAGTTCTGCACCCACCAAGCCCCTTTCCAGAACTGAAAAGAGCTTTTCGAGATGATCGAAGCTCTTTGAGCCCACAACTCTTCCATAATGTCGTTGCAAGTGTGGGAAACAATTGTGCAGTAGGCCTGGCAGTCACAGGTGATCCTACATCTTATTAAACTGCAGAATCTCCTCTTTATTTCTTTTGTTTTTCATGAAAGTATTTTTTCTCTTGTACCCAGTTTCCATTCATTCTTTATATTTGGATAATCAAAGCGACTATTTTCATTCTTTCGTATTGTTTTCTTATTTTATAACCCTTTTACACATGCCCTTATTACTTTTCTCGCCATTCCAACTGAGATTTTCTTTATTATTCACATAATAACCAGTTATGCTTAAATTTTGTACTACAATGTACATATTTAAAAGTGTATTTATTTTGAAAAATAGTTATAAGATAAACTAAATCCAAACCTTGTATATCCTATATTCCAGCGTATAACACGCCCCGGTGCATAACGCGTATCTGTGGTTTCAAGCTACCATTCCACCGCTCAACTCTTTCTTTACAAAGCACTCTTTCTTTCGAGCACTCTTTTCTTTACAAAGAAATATATGTACGCGAGCGATTCTTTTATCTTTTGAAATCATTTATTCGAAGTATTTTTCCAGCTTTCGAACAATGGTATATTGAATCGACAAAAAGATAAGGGGAACAATATGTGTGTGAGAGACTGAATAATTCTGTAAACAAGGTTGGTTATATTTAACGCAGATGTATACAAGAATGTTATTCTAGGATTTTAGAAAATTCATATATATCCTAGGTTAGAAACAAGCACTTACGACTTGAATTATTCGCGGAATTACAGGAATAAAATGTTTCCTTTTTCTCCAATAAATCGAGTTCTTTAGTAGTAAATAAATGTCCTGCCAAATGGAACAAACACAGTGGTTTCAAATGCAAAATCGTTCAATTTTCTCAACGAAATGGAAATTGTGCTGCAGAAATGATGTTTGGTGTTGGTAAAAGCTCCATACGTAATTGGATGAAAAATAAAATCCCAATAATTAACATATTGAATATAATTAATATGATACGGTCCTCAAAAAAACAACTCACAAAAAATATAACTTCACTACAGTGCTTTCCTTGTTCGTAAGTGATACAAAATTAAAATCCACGGTTATTTTTAAAAGAAAGAAAGAGGATGAGGAAATATAATTTGCCAAATGGAGTTTTCATTCATGTTCTTGAGGAAGAATGAATGGGCGAAAACGATGTAAAATTATAGATAAGTAATGTTTGGCAAAAGAGTCATGATACCTAAAATAATCCAGAAAGTCTTTTAGTTTGGGACCTGTGCAGATCCCATCTAATGGATAATACAGATAGGTGTATATCCTTAAGCCAATCTAAAGAAATTTGAAACAATAGCGAAATACGCGGATTTTAGAAGGTGAAAAAACATTTACCAAAGGAGCCCAAGTGCGTCATGCCAACTAGAGATAATGTGTGAGTGGATAATAAAAGCATAAAATGAACTTAATTTGACATATATAATTCGAAATTCATATAAAAATATAGTATACCTAACAATCTGGATGGAACAAAAAATGAGTATTTTTGGATCTGTGTAACAGTGATGGTGAAGATGAAACAAGAAGTCTGAAGATATAACGGAAGACGAATATGATGTATTTTTGAAGTTATTCGGTAACCAACATTTTGAAGTTAATAAGGTATGTTATTTCTTTTAAATGATCAGCATATAAAGGCAAGTTATTAATTTTTTTATACTCATATTACCCCCTTTTTTAAATCACTCATTTTTATATCCGGCAAATAATGAGCACCCGTACATTTTTATCTTATTTTTTATATTAAATGCACCCATTATACGCTGAGATATTCGGTAATTGAATATAAGTAATGTTATTTAATGATTTTAATATTTAATGTATGATCCATCCTTAGTCTTAGTTTTAATCGTAGCAACGATTCTACTCGGCAAACCAGCAACTTATTTATAACAAACTTCTAAACTTGTGTGGCATTTCAAGAGAAATAATTACTCCCCCCCACCGTTAATAAAGTTCCTTTCAGTGATAGATATTTAAGCATAAATATTTGTAGAAATATATCATTATCTACTTAATAACTTGCATGTGAAATATCTTTGCAGTTGTAATAAAGATCTAAAATGTTCCATCGTTCGTGACTAACACAATTTTTGTTAACGTTTTACTCACTATTTCTTTTTGAATGGGAGAATTAAAGTAATTTTCATAGTTAAAACTACTTAATATGCTGAAAGATTACATTTTCTATATATATTAAATATTTTTAAAGCATTTTCCCAATTTATGATACGTGAACCACAGAAAATATATAACGGAGTCCTTGAAAGAGGAGGAATATTAGAAAAAACAAGGGATGGATTTTTAAAAAAACACAGTAGGAATTCTTAAGAAAACACAGGAGAATTTTTAAAAAAATGTTTTGATTTTAACTAATGCTTTTGGTAGATTTTTAAAATGTATTTAATACTTTCCTTTAATTTATTGTGTGTGATCAAGTAATACATCACGTTTGAAAATGTAATTTCAGAAATTTTCAAGTATGATTAATATTTAACTAAAAATTATGTTTTGAATCATACTTCGCAATATTTGAGCATATAAAAAAATTAAGAAATAGTTTCATTTTAAAATTTAAAACTAAATTATAAACAAAGTACTAATTAAAAATTTTGTTCAATGTCCCATTTGGGTCAAGATGGAATGATCCTTAGTTTCATTTCAACGAGCTAAGGAAAATTATAAAATTTAAATGAATTTCTTTATATTTTATAATAATTTTATGATATTTCTGGAAATATATTTACAGTCAAGCTTTCCTGAATCAAAATCAGGAAAATTAGAGAATATTTTTAGCTTAGAAAATGAATACTTTTAGATGTATTTTTTACATTTATTGCACAGCATATATGTATTCCCGCCAATAAAAAATATTTTTAGAAGTAAACCTCAGAAAATCTGCCGAGCCGCTTTAATGAAAATCTCCTTGTCTCATTCGTCTCTGCTTAGAATTTATATCATTTGAAACACAGAGGGAAATCTAATGAGTCTGAACATGTTTTATTTAATGAACTAAGCAGATTTGACATAAAAGCCTTTAGGGAAATGATGTTCGGAGCATTATTTTATTCATTTCATTGGGAGAGTACAATTTAGTGTTTTTGTGGAACACGATATGCATTGATTAGATGAATTGAAATGTTTGTCACAATGGCCTAAAAAGATCTTTCCGTTTTATTCTTGACAGCAGTGATTTTATTTCTGGTTGATTCATGATTTCCTCTCTGAGTTACAATATGATGGTTCTTGCTTTCGCAACGTACATTAATAGCATTTTTTTCTTTCAAATCGAGTTAAGTTAAACAAAAACATAAAAAGAGAGAAAGAGGCGTTTTGTTTCAAATTTAATGTTCTTGTTCTGTTTGTCTGCTGAATTGGTTGAGTTACTATTTGTTGGAAATTGTGTTTTTCGAAATACTGACATTCACGCAAAAATGGAAATGGTTTTAAGGATTTCTTCGCTTTATGTTAAAGAATAAATCTTACTCGAAGCACAATTTCTGTTGAAAATGCTTTAATATTAATATCATACTTCAAATCATACACAAACAGATATATATATATATATATATATATGTGTGTGTGTGTGTAGCACTACTGTTGTAGTGCTAAATATATTTATACAATTATACATCAAAATATTAAATTCAAACGTCGTGCAGTTATTGAATGTTTCTAAATGTTAAGGGATCAAGGAACATATGTTGTAACAAAATCAACTTATGTATAATTAACATTGCATTAAATTACAATTTCGAAGAATATCCAGAATATTCCCAGGTTGGGGTAATTTTTTATCACTTATCTGGGACCACGGAATCCAGAACTTAGCTAAATTTACAAAAATAATTTTCTTTGACAGAAAAAAGTACTATATGTAGAAATAAGATGATAAATTTTAAGCCTTTTTAAATGTTAAGGGATCGACCTTCGGTTTTCAATGATTCTTCGTTTTAATTATATTAATTTTTTTGAAAATTAATTTTCTTGACTTATTCCTTTTTTTTAAATTGCTTCTTGAAATTTAAATTTTGCCTTAAAGAAAAAAAAATAAATGTTTAGCACTTTAAGTCTTTTCTTTTTTTAGGGTAAGATTACTGTAACATTTTACACTTGCTGAACTTATTTTTCTTCAATATTATAATTACAAGATTTTGTGGCAGAAAGGTAGTATACCATAAGAGTTTATTAATATGCTACAGGAAAAGTTAATTGAACAAATTTCAAAAAGACATACATACGAATAGAAATGATTTTTTTAACATTTGATACTATTTTGCATACTACATAGATTTAAAACACTTTAATTCTTATAAGATTTAAAATATAAAAACTACAGCTATATTTAGGAAAATAAAGTGCATTTTGACAGTAATATAAACATTAGAATTATACAAAGTAAGTCGTACATGTAAACATTACATAATAATATGTACGCAAAATAATACTGTAAATGTAATAATATGACACAAAGATTGCGCTTTGTACAGTATTTTACTTTTTGATTAATAAAAAAAGATACAAAGTTAATGCTGAATTTCTTTAAAATATAGGGATTTGCTTAAATTGTAACATTTAAAGAGAAGAAAGGCCAGGGCGGCGATAATAAGAGGCCAAAAGAGATCTCATAAATCCTCTTTCAGTTCAGAGTTTTTATATATTTTTCAAGAACTGTTTAAGAGTTTATAAAGATACACAATGCAAGTGATAACTTAATAAGGCCAAAAATGTTATCATTTTTTAAATCTACAAATGCACGTAGAAATGCATGTTTTGTCTGAAGAAATGCCATGTATTGTGTAATTCTGCAAATTAATTCGAGTGCTTTTGTATCTTTTTTGATATTTTATTATTATAACAATAACAATAAATGATAAAGGAGTTTAGACTGTGAAATAAATAGACAGAAACATTCAACAAGAACTCCCGAGAATCAGAATATGATCATGCCTAAAATGCTACATATCAAGAAGAAGAAAAAAATACAGACCACAAAATCATAGCAAAAAATTGCCAAGTGTATCAAATCTTAGAATTACAAATCTATATATCGTGTTCTAAAAATAGACATTAATATAAAACTCTTATATGAAGTAGGATCATGTGGCACCCTAAACTTTCAGCCATTAACATTTCACTCCGAAGTCCAATCGACAGTCATCCCAGTGGACTGCACACGATGAACCGGCTCCATAGCGAGGGAAAACGCAACAGTCGGCTGGCAAGGTTATGGCGTCTGTATTTTGGGATGCGCATGGAATAATTTTCATTGACTACCTTGAAAAATGAAGGACCATCAACAGCGACTATTACATAGCGTTATTGGATCGTTTCAAGGACGAAATCGCCGAAAAACAGCCGCATTTGAAGAAAAAGTGCTGCTTCACCAAGACAATGCACCGTGTCACAAGTCAGTGAAAACGATGGCCAAAGTCCATGAATTGGGCTTCGAATTGCTTCCTCATCCACCGTATTCTCCAGATCTGGCCCCCAGCGACTATTTCCTGTTCTCAGATCTCAAAAGAATGCTCGCTGGGAAGAAATGTTCGTCGAATGAAGAGGTGATCGCCGAAACTGAGGCCTATTTCGAAGCAAAGGACAAATCGTACTACAAAAATGGTATCGAAAAGTTGGAGGGTCGCTATAATCAATGTATCACCCTTGAAGGGAATTATGTTGAATAAAAAAAACTAATTTTGCCAAAAATATGTGTTTTACTATGGTAGCCGGGGATTTTTCAATTGACCTGTTATGTGTCAACATTGTTTTAAAATGATATTAAAAAGTGGAAAAATTGTATCTGTCAACACATCACATCTTATTTTAATGGAAAAGTATTTTTACTATGATGAAGAAGCTTACAATCGAGATGCAGAGGGTAGATTTTGTTTAAATTTACCTTTGGAAATTTAACTGTTTTAAATAAGAAGTAAGTTATATGAAATGTCATGTTTATTGTCTTATCGTATCAATATAGCCGAGATTATTTAAGCCGTTCACGTGACTGAAATATTGAAAATTCCAAGGGCAAATCTTGGTATATTCTTCGGCCACGGGAGTCAAGTGGTTATGGTCACGAGATCATGATTAGTATTCTTTTATCGGAGTTATGGTTTCGAGTCCCAATTCCACTATAGATCCTAAGGGTCTGTCGAGGCTCAAAGTCCTCACGTTGGGATGATCTGAAAGTTTGTATGGTGAGGCACAATCTCGGGAGTCGTCTTCGCCTCTTGACCATTGTTCAAAATTACGAGATCCTTCACCCATAGCCCTTATGTTGCTCCTAAGCGATGTTAATAAACACTCTACCAGTTGATTGGTACATATTTCAATCGGTAAATCTTGTCTCGTAGAATATAATCTCAAAGTGTAGGGATTATAGCCTTAGCTGCTCCATATCTCTCATAACTGAATCTATTTAAAGATCTATGATCATAAATAATAAATAAAATGTATGACAATTCTCTTAGAAATTACGACTAGAATATACACACGATAGACCCACAGCGCAATGTGACTTTCAAAGAATTTTTGGAGAGAATAGTAGCTAATAAACACAACTATTCAGAACATTCTTGCAGAAGATAAAATATTTTGATATCTATTGATTTAAAAGAATATTTTAACCTCTTGAGACCCAATACCATATTCTTTGAGCAATTTCCAAAGATTGAGATAAATTATCTTTAAAGTGTTACAAAACAGTTTATACAGCCATTTTCTTAAAGCATTAAGAAAAAATACAATTTTTGGCCAGTCCATTATAACGGACATTGCGTCATAGTCTTGTAAAAACATATATTAATGATTAAATATGTAACATAATTATACAATTATTCACTTATCTAAAATTGTATATTAGCTATTTTTAATTCAAAAAAATATGTAAAAGTATAATAAAACTTAATTCAAAATGCTGACATACCTTCAATTGTTGCTTTTCTTTTTGTCCGCCATTTCAAATGCTTGTAGAACAAGCATCCCGCCAATTAAGGCTCCCGTCTACCCGCCATTTTGATTTCATCAGCTTAATGTTAATCCTATGGAATTTTGACTTTAATTCTCACATCTTTATTATTTGATCTATTTGAATGCAATAAAGTGCATCTGAAAGAGCAAAAAATAATCAATGCTTCTGTGGAATTATTTTTTTCCTAAGATTTTTAAAAATATTTTTATCCCTATTTTAATGATTCGTTTTTGAGTTTTCCGGTCTTTAAAGAATATTTTCAAATACTTTTAAAAATTGGAGGAAAAAAGTAATTCCACAGAAGCATTGATTATTTTTTGCTCTTTCAGATGCACTTTATTGCATTCAAATAGATCAAATAATAAAGATGTGAGAATTAAAGTCGAAATTCCATAGGATTAACATTACGTCCATGAAATCAAAATGGCGGGTAGACGGGAGCCTTAATTTCAAGTTTTTCTTAATAGACGATATAATTATCCAATATAATTGAGTACCTTAATTTAGGATATAAAACTGTAAATTCTTTCTCTGCATTTCTCGGCATGTACAATAAAAATGCCCTGTAGAATGGACATTGGATCTTAAGAGGTTAAAGGAAATTATAGCTTTTGTTGTTCCGTATGCCATAAAATCAGCCAGTCATCAATATGCGATAATTTAACCGTCATAATTAATTAATCGTCAACATGTAACCAGCCAATAAGCAAAATTTTCCCTTATATAAAATATGTGTCTGAAATATTTTTCAAAAAATTAAGTGATATAAAATACTGCCTTTTGTTATTTTGAGAATATTTAAAATAGATAAAAAATGTATAAGTTTATTTTAAGTATATTTAAAAAATATTATTGATTACTGTTTTTTTTTTTTTATTTCGCCGTTATATGCTTGATTTACTGGAATAGAACGGGTGAGGGAGAGAGGATTGATGTGTTGAAAACTCTCGATATAAATTTGTTATTTATTCACGATATTTAATCCTACAAATATCATATAAGGGTGGTTTGAAAACGACTTAATTATTTCAGATTTGTAGGTGTGAAAAATGACTACTTAAAATGTATCCATATTTTTGATTGCTGTTGAAAGTTGTTCATTATCGTGTTAATTAGATCTTGTAGTTTCAATTATAAATCTCGCGGTAGCCTAGTGGTCATGGTCGCGAACTCGCGGCCAGTGGTTTCTATCGCTTCATAGGTTCGAGCCATGATGCCACCCGCAGTGTAGCATATCTGTCGGCGTTCAAAGTCATCCCGTGGTAGTTGGGAGAAGGAGATGCCAGCTCAGGTATCGACTTCGTCACTTGACCGAGGTTCAACTTTACGTGATTCGTCACTAATAGCACTCGTGTTGTTTCTAGTGTGAAGTTAATAAAACCAATTCAATCATATATATATATATATATATATATATATATATATATATATATATAGTAAAAGTTAACAAAAAAAGATATAAAGATTATGAGTTTAATGCGTTCATTGTTAAAAATAAAATTATTGATATGCTTCTGTTTCATATTTATTTTTATTCAATGCTGTTTTCCTATAAATTCAAAGATATTTTATGCGCATTTATTAAATCTTAGCAAAATTCCATAGAATATTTTAAAACAAAACCCAGTATTCCGACCGCAACATATAAAAGCATTTTATTTAAGACATATATTGTTTTTTTTCACGTTTCATTTTTATGAAAATAATAGGACCTCCTTTTCTACAATCCTTTTTTGAGATCGTACGTTAAAAATTCAAAATTTGCAACAAAACAAGAAGAAAAAATTTTAGCTTTTTCTGAAATCCGAAAACGAACAAAAACAAGATTCGTTTCTGATAAATTTAACACAGTCGTATCTATCACTGAACAAAACAGATGATTTATCACATTCCTCCAGAACGGAACAAGAGGAAAAAAGGAACGCAATGGTAAAAAGGAAATAAAATTTTTACTTTGAATTCCCTGAATAATTCCATTACCAATATCATTCCTAACCATTTATCAAAGTCTTCGTGCCACTTTTTTTAGGCGCATGCAAAAACATAATAATATTATTAATAATAATCTGAATAAAAACGCCATCTTTTGTTTGTTAGCACACGTTGGAACATAGAATCACGAGACTAAATGAAAACCCATGAGTAATAATCAGCGGCCTTTCTTTATTTAATAAGAACCAGTGCGTTGCCAATATCGATTTTCTAATAAGCTCCCTTATAATAAATTAAATTCCCTGTTCTTAATATATTTTTTATTATTTGCTCGACTTTTTTTTCATTAGGGACAGCTAACAGCTGGGGAAGCAAAGATGGAAAAAAAAGTAAAGACAATAATAAAAAACAAATGATCCATGCAAAAAGCCAAATTCAGTCGCTGCGCAGATGGAATTTTAATGGTTCGCTGTGTTGTATTCAATGCTTCGGCTTTCGAATAATGCCTCGTTTGTATTAATTTAATATTCTAAATTCATTGGATTTCATACCGAATCGCTTTGTACTTCAGTAGCAGTTGTATTAATTCCGTAACAGCGCATATTCATGTTTTGTAAACTGTTAAAGATATTCAATTTTATTCATTGGCGTCGCTTTAATTTGAGTATATTTACATGAATCGTATTTATCCACACTTTTATGCATCATTTCATGATAGTTTAGATTAATTTGATTCAGAGCGGAAGGAAATTGTGTAGCTGGCTCAGGATTTAGACATCTCATTATTCCGAATTATTCTCTGGTTGATTATAATTAAATTTAAATCAATAGTCATTTAAAGTTGAATGATAATCTCTTGGTAAAATATCTTACAAGTTTGAATTGAGATCAAGAAAGGACTTCTGAGCTAATACACCTGTTTTCTAATTTCCACATCACGCCAAGTGTGGATGGTTAGTTCGATTGATTATTTACTTACTACGCACTAGAAACTACACTAGGGTCACTTACTACGAACCTTAAAATTTTGAGCGACGGGAAATTAATTAAAAAGGATATCTGAGCTGTCACATCTAATTCCGAATTTCCTCACTACTCCATTGCAAGAAATTTGAATCTTAGCAGACTTAATGTGCATCAGCTTTGTCACACGATTATCTTTGAAAGAACGAGACTGAAACCCGCTGACTTTAGGTTAAGAGTCCATTACTTCACCAATCAGGTAACCGTAGACCCTCTTGGAATGTAAAATACAGTGGAATTTCTACTCTTTCAGTACATTGTTCCACAAAACGATCTTCAAAAGAAATAAGTCTAGAAATGTTTACAATTCTCTACCAACCGATGCACATTGGTCTTAAAAGACTTTGTTACCCACTGAAAGTTTAATTTTCAAGGACCGCAATTATGTTTTTTTTCTATCTGTATCTGTAATAAATATAGATAAAATAATCATAAACATCGCATTTAAAATACATCAAAAATCGAAGTGAGACAACTCTTGAAGGTTTCTTTAGATTCGTGTGGGAATGCATGAAGATTTTTCTCCGAAAATTATTTACGCCTGTTAAATAAAAATCAAGAAATTTTAACCTTTCGATTGATGTATTATCGTAATTTATTTATAAGCAATTGAAGAAAAAATTACTAATTGCAGCTTTAAGTGATAATTGTATGAACAACAAACGCGAGATTTTTTATATTTCCATGAAGAATTTCTTTTTACCTAATTGTCGTACTGGTATTTTGAAAAGGATAAATTCGCCTACGGGTTTTAATATTGCTTTGTATTTATTTATTTTTTAAAAAATATTTTTCAATTCCACAGTAAAATTGTTTGAATGACTTGAATTTTGGAACAGACTGAAAGCGTTTTCGTTTAGATATTTTCGCAAAAGTCAAGAAATTTCTGATATTTCGGTTAAACATTTAAATATCTGATAAAAATGAATTTTCTTGAATTGGGTAATGAAAACTAATTTAAGGAAAGTGTACTTAATCATTTATCTAGAGGCAATATATAACACTTTATTATTATTACACCGAGTAATAATAAAGTGACCTTTGAAGATAAAGCATTGGTTCATAATAGTTGCTAAGTCAGGTTTCTCTTTTAATGTAAACATCATCGAAAGCGGGTGCACTAAAATGTTTATTTTTTTCTTACATATGAGCAATAAGTACCCGCATTCTGAATGAAAAACACCTGACCGCTGTCTTAAGTACCATTTAGTAAAAATGACAGTCGCAATCGTAATTCAGTATGAATTGAATTGAGAACAAATATTTTTAAGAATATGAACCACAGTCTCAGAATAATGAAGCTTAGGGCTTCCATCTGTCAGCCATTTCGATTTCGTGAACATAATGTTAATTCAATGGCGTATCTATTAATGTCCTTATATCTTTGATGTTTTATCTTTTTGAATGCGAACAAATGCATCCGAAAGAGCAAAAAATAATGAAGGTTTCAGAGGAAAATTGCTTTTTTCATCCGATTTTTGAGAATATATTTACCCTTATTTTAATGATTTGCTTGTGGATCTTCCGTTCTTTAAAAGTATTCTAAAATGTTTTTAAAAATCGACGGGGAAGATGTAATTCCACAAAAACCTTCATCGTTTATTGCTCTTTCGAATGCATGTTTTTTGCGCTCAAATAAATAAAATAGCAAAAATTTGAGGATGGTAGTAGAAATTCTATTGAATTAACATTACATTCACGAAATCAAAATGGCCGGTTGCTTTAATATGACATTTTAATGTTTAAAATTTATTAAAATAAATTGATTCACAGACTAATAGTTAAGAAATTTACTACACTCACTTAAACGTATTATACATCTATTACAAAATTTACTCATGTATTATATGAATAGTCCAGTATAAAATCAGACAATTTTTCTATTTTTTACTGAGTCAAAAAAAATAAAGTATTTTTAGCGGATAAGTAAAAACAAAAGAAATTCTTCGTGTGACTGAAATGTTTTAGGACTGGGTTCCTAAATGAGACAGAAATCTCCGTAAATATGTTTCTACTTATATTGTTTCTACGGGTTTGTAGAGCTGTATATCGGTTGAAGCGATCCTCGTGCCGATTCGCTCAATACAGGAATTATTGGCTTGCGAAACAGCTACTTTAAGTAATAGGTTCCAACTATCTGTTAATAGGTTCCAAAATCTTATTACGTTTTTCAGTATGCTATATTATCTTACTCTTTTTGATATATATATATATATACATACAAACATATATACATTAATTTTGGTTCATAAATTCCAATAGATCATTCATTTGGGATTATGTTCCACTAATGAAATACTTTTGTGATAAAGAAAAAGTTACAAATTTGAGTTACTCATGTGACGTCAAAAAATTGTAAGATAAATATTATAAAAAGTGACAAAATTAATACATTTATGTATTTAATATATTACTGACAGAATAGGAACCAAACACGTAACACTATTATTTATCCTTTTTCGTGAAATAATTTTCATTCCTAGCAGGAATGCTTCCAAGCTCTCTCGCAGTATTATCTCAAGTCGCCTCGATTACGTGAAATCGTTGTCCTTAAATTTTAAAATTTTAGTATTGGAAATAAAAAGTGTTCCATCAGTATCAAGTCCTGAGAGTACGGGAGTTAGAGTAGCTTAGTTACAATTTGTGTGTCAAAAAAGTTCGAACAATAGCTGTATTGTGGGATTGAGCTCCGTCGTGCATCAAGAACCTATTTTGTTTATGTTCAAGCCCGGACGTATTCGTGCGATGCATTGCATTCCTTTAGAACATTGTATTTACTGCTTGTCTCTCTCAAATAAGTGAACTATTCCACTGCAGTAAAATAAACTACTAATATATATTCATTCGAGAATTTTGGAAGCTGAGTTTCTTCGCATTTGACGAATTTTCGAACTTCCCAAGCCACAAAAAAAAAAAAAAAAAAAAAAAAAAAAAAAAAAAAAAAAAAAAAAAATCATTCGATCGAGATAAACAATCATCATCGTAAAAGTTCTTTATCGCTTCATAAGTTTCGCTTGCAGGTTAGTCATTTTTAAAACAAAACAACGTTATCACACACCTCTGTTTCAAATATGACGACTACAACTATAAATAACGGATGATACGTAAAACCTTGTATCTCGACGGAAGTTCACTAACTGATTCAACGTGTCAACCGTGTTCAGAAGACTGGACTCTTTGTTCTTCTTATCGTATACAGATAACGATATACACCGATATTGTTACATGATTCTAAAATCATTTTAGCCGCATGCCGTGTGATTATATTTTATTATTTTTAGTCATTATATTTTACTCTGTGCTAACGAATGAATGTATTCATGTCAAATGATAAAGCACTTACAAATATTTTTCGTTATTTCTGAGTTGGCGACGTTGGACTATTCGTGATTTTCTCTTCACTAACCTCGGGGACTTAATAGTAACTTCAAATGTTTAAATTACGATTTCTTCCCGACCGAAATGAAAAGTGATTAGGTAAATAAAGTGATGATAGAAAAAAAAAAAAAGGAAATTGAGTTAGAAATTATTATATACAATAAAATAGAATTGTGAAAAAGGAACGGAGATAGAGAAAAAGGATTTGTTGATAGATAATTATAATTTGGATTGAAGTATCAAAATTAGCTTCCTGCATTGAAGCGATTTCCAGTTAAAGTGCTAAGATTTGAACTGGATGTTCGTGGGAAGAGTTTGAATCAGAATGAGTGATTAGATACCCTGAAATTTCACGATTAGATCATAATCTAGAATCGACGAATTAAGTGGGATTCGAGAGAGAGAGAGAGTGACCTTATGTATATTCTTCAGTGATTATTAATAAAATATTTTATCTTGCTCTTTTGCGTCTTCAATTGGAGCTCATAATTATTGACCAGTATATTAGACTAAAAAGTGGCGGTAAAATTAAATAATGAAGAAAGGGTGTGGTGAACAGTAATCCAACAAGGAAGAAAGGGAGACCGGTGGTTTCTACTTCATTTATTACAATCTGTATAATCTAACATTTATTAGAATTTGCGGTCTTAGAAACAAATTTCATCCACAATAAGGATAAACCGCCTTCCGCAGTCAAAAATCAAATGTACTCTGAAATATTACCAATGAACCCATGCGACCCCACTTAGACGAGACAAGACGTCCCTTGGCGGTATCCAAATCGATTATTTCCAACAAAAGGTATTACAAGGTATCCATTGGCTAGTTTTCATTCAGATAAACCATGTATGTTACGTAAACTATTTATAATTGCTGTATTCATTATTATTAATCTATTTCTACCTCTGATGTTATAAAAATGTAATAATTTTAAAGGGTTGACAAATGTACTGAGCAGTACATAATTCACGAAGCAATTATGAAACAAATTTGGTGAAAGCGATTAAAGAGTTAAAGCCTCATAAAATACAGAAATGAAGCAAAAATAAGTTTGCTTAGCTTTTAAAATAATTTTAAATTTAATATTTAACATTCTTATAAGTACATTTCTTACACTGTAGATGAAACTTATTTCTTCACGGAAAAAAAATTTAATAAGAGTGCTATTTCTTTATCTCAAATTCAACAAATACAAAATGTAGGCTTATGAAATAAACATTGAAATAATATTATATGCTATTGGAAAGAAAACGCCAATAGATATTCTATTTTAATCCATAATGTTAGATAAAATGTTTTCTTGGAAAAGTATTTCTAGAAAGCTATTGAAAAGATCATGTTATTCATGAGAATTACTTATTTTTTCATGTTCTTTTCTCTTCTTTAAAAAGCATATTAAAGTCTAGGAAGTATATATATATATATATATATATATATATATATATATATA
>BMAW01014000.1:2261561-2403709 GCA_019974015.1 Nephila pilipes
ATTTTCATTTTTATAATTTTCATTCAGATAATTTTCATTTTTATAATGCGTATCGAAATTATGAAATATATCTAAGACTTTTCCAATATAGTGACATCCATTTTTCCTCATAAAAAAAGGTAATTTTGACAAGCTAGAGAGAATTGATACTCTAATCAATACTTGCAACTAATCTACATTTGAGGTAAAGGAAAATTTTCCTCGAAATAAAATGCTCTCCAATGCTTTAATTGTTTCACAAATTTTATTTTTTTATAAATAATTCAATGTTTACAATGTTTATTAAGAATAAATGATTCCATAAAATAAAAAATTATCTCTTTTGAGAATATATTACTCATATAATGATATTAATTTTTACATAAACCAAAAGTAGAAGTTTGAAGTTTAAAAGTAAGTGATGCTCATAGAAACACAAAATTTTCTACGTAAAATGAAAATTTTCATATTGTACTGTGGATCAGAAATTACACAAATAAGTTTTGTTTAATTTTGCATTATTATTCATATTTAACGTCCGAATACCTATTAGTAGGTTACAATCGGACTTAAAATATTATTTAGTACTTTTCAATTAATTTTGAAGTATCATTAGTTTCACATGTCATAAACTATCTCAAAATTTGAAATATTTTCAAAGAACAGAAAGATTATTTTAGAGCAATAAGAGTTGTGGATTCTTAGATATTGCCCTCAAACATTTGAAATCATATAATGTAAATAATAAATTAAATAATTTCTTATTTATTCGTTAAAAATTTGTAACATTTTTCAAATAGAATTTATGATTCGAAGAAATTTCGATAATTCTCTCAATATGATCAATGACCAATTAACAAAAAACCAGAGAAAAATTCATTTAAAAATAACAATAATTAAAAACAATTAAGAAATAACTGATAGTTATAAACTAGAATACACATATTTTGCTTTTGCGCCGTTTTTGTAAATTTTCAAAGAGCTTTTCTTTAATTTACTTGCTTTTTAAATTTCTCGAACCAAACTTCAAAGGTATTCTAATGAATTGAACATTATATAATACTACATATATAAATATATTTTAGGAAAAATAAAACCGGTTTAGTTTTAAAAAAAAAATCATGTTTTGTATTAGAGCCGATTATCTGCTAGTATAATTAAAACATAATTTACTAATTATATCAGCCGATACCGAAAAAAAATATTTATAATATCTCAATACGATATTCCCCCCTTCATTTACTTATTTATATTACATAAATAAAGTGAAGTAAATGGTGGTGAAAAGAATTTGAAATCGATTCAGTGTCATTAAATGTATTGTGAATTTTAGACAAAAGCATTTAATATTTTTATAGAAAAAAGTAATAAGAAAATCTCCTCTTCTAAAGTTTTAATATGCAATATATAAGATATTACACTCTTGTCAAAGCACATAAAATAATACATAAATATGTTTTCATTTTAAATAGTTTGCAGTATCTGGAAACATTAAATGATATATGCATAAACTTGCTATTGTTTTGCGGATTAAAGGGAACTAATTAATAAAGGTGCGAATTGAATGTAAATAACATTTTAATTCATATTCTACTCTTCTTCATTTTCGTTATACACAATAATAAGAATCAAAAGGAAGAGAAAATTTTCATATTTTTTTTTTATATATAAATCTATCTCTGATTTGATCTAATTCGAATTAGTAGTAATGCGAATGTTGTATTATTAAGTATAAGACCGCTGAAGCAAAACATCTTTGAATAATTAGTCTTACATTAATAGCCCTTAAATACATATTATACATATTGACAACCCAAAATATTTTGGTCAATTATAAATGCATAAGCAAAAATTATGTGTATTATGACTATGCTCATTTTGTAAATGCTTTTCTTGCTTTCTTGTGAATATCTAATAAAAATGCGAGAATTATAGAATTTGTTCATAAATTTAAGAATAACAATTTAAAATAAATTGAAAATAAAAATCCAATTAAAATTGAAAAAAGTAAATTTGATTCCATTTTTATGTGGAAATCAATTACGAAATGGGCTTGAATAGTTGAAAGAGGACCGAAGAGCTGCAAGTTGAAAAGAGCCGTTTCAATTCGAAATCCTTTTGGCTTGATGCGTTCATATTTTTACATTCGGCTATGCTTGGCAGTTAACCGTTAAAAAGTAATTCTAAGAATATAAAAAAGATCATTCTAAAAATTCAGACATAATTGTTTCATACATGTTTTGCAAAAATATGATTCTTTTTAAAAAAAATATCATTGATATTTTGTGGCATCACAACTTTAAACAAAAGTTCGTTGAAAAAATTAAATTGAAGGAAATATTCATCGTGTTTAAAATTTATATTTTTAAAAAATATTTATTTTGTTTCATTTAATATTACTGGTGAGCAAAAATATTTACTGATGAGCAATTTTTAAAATTGCAATGCTACGAAATTTCGTCGGCAGGTTTAATAATTTATAAAAATATGATTCGAGGCATAAATCATTTATGAGAAGTACATTTTGAAAAATACATAGGCTCATTTTGAGTGTTTAGGTGTTAGCATCGTTTGAAATTCTTTAGAACATTGAATGGAGAAAGAATCACTCGAGCATGAATAAATGGAAATATTATCATTTGGCTTGTCCATCTAGCAATGAATTAAAGGCCAATGTTTTTAATAAATAATAAGTACAAATATTATTTTCAGGCAACCCTTCCCATCAGTTTTTAAGAAGAAAGAAAATTGAATAAAACTAAAGAAATTTGTAATTCAGCATTCAAGTATTAAAGAGTCATTTTGATTTCAAAAACATCTCAAAACATTCTCATTCTTTTAGAAAGGAAAAATACTTGATTGAACGTTATTTTTTTTATTACTAACACTACATCAAAAGAATATTTAAAACATCAGTTCAATTGTATCACCCCCTCTAACCCATATTACATGAATTAAAACATACGTTTCTTAACTTCTTTTGAGTTTTAGCATTTTTTTTTTTAACTTTTATTTTTGGTTTCATTTGGAAAATTTATTTAAGTATCAACAGCAGTTTATTTCAACTTTGCAAGGGGCAAAAAAATTATTATTTGCTTATAAAGTACCTAGTCATGATGGTGACTCTCCCCCCACAACTGACAACGACAGGGGTAAAAAGCGTTTAATAACAGGCCCGACAGGGAATTCTTTTCTGGGTCGGTTGTCTACGGTGCTGCTAAAGCTGCAATGAACTGGTAATGTAAATGTTGTAGATTGAAAGATATTTCAATAATTTTTCCCCCAGAGTCGTCAAGGTCAACCGACCTCTGCAAAACAGGTCATCAGCAAGCTTCGGTCAAGCAGCCGAGGCAGCAAGTGGCTATGGTCCCGAAATTACGGCTTTCATTCTTTCAGTCATGGATTTGGTTGCTGATTTCATTTGAGTCCCATCCTTCTATTAGCGTTGTGTGAAAATTTAAAAAAGAGGACCAGCTCAGATGTCGTTCTCGTCATTTGACTGAGGTTCAAAATTACGAGGTCAGTCGCCAATAAAGGGATTCACTGTTTGTGTCTTCCACCGGGGGATCCTAAATAGTGTCTACATGTTTCAACTAAATTCTTATAAATCAGTTTTCAACGTCAAACTTTCGGCAATCGGATTTACAGTATTGTAGGCCGTCTCTCATAACTTCAAAATTTCTATTTAAACCGACAGTTTATCATCAATTGTTGCTGCAGAACATCAGAAATAAATCAGCCTTTTATTGATATTATTAAAGAAAAAATAGCAACTAATTTTGATTTTTACAACTTACACTGGATGAGGGGGGGGGGTCTGGCCCCATTCGGTTTGAAAAATACAAATTTATGTTTCTGTGGCTCTGTTGGAGATGTTGACCACTACGTTTTCTATAATAACTACAAGAAGTTAATTCCTAATAACAGAATAATAACAGAATAGAATTCCATCTAATAGTTGTTTTTAAAGAACAATAAAATTGTAATCAAAAATTAGTCACAAGGTGGAATTTTTAATTTTTGAATTTTTCTAGAGAAATAAAAAATTTTAAATTCATTTTCAATGATGTTATCATTTTTGTATTGAAACAATAGATGATGAATTAATATTCTACGTTTTCCTTCAAAATATTATGAAAACATTGTTATATTCTTAATTCTATCTTTTTAGCGTTGCATTTTTTGTATCTATATGAATGTAATGCTAGTTACACGCGAAGAAAATTAAATTATTTTTATGGCCAGAATAAATAAATTTTATCTTATTTATCAATTTAATTTTTAACGAAGAATTTTTCATGGAAATAGACAATCTATAATGATTCATTCATCACATAAAATATAAAATGAAGATATGATCGAGAAATAATTTAAATTTTATTTATTTAAAGCATTTTTATAAATTTCTTGAGTGATTAGTTGATTATTGATCTTTTTAAGATAATTTGATGAAAAGATGTGGATGAAATGTGCGTATGAGAGATATGTAAGAGGTGGTTATAAAATAAAACATTGACAATTGATTATTTCTCCATAATTTTATTAATACGTTGATACACTATTCTGAACACGATATTTTCGTTTTATGATATTTTCTTTTAACATAATTGCATTGATTGGGAAATAATTCTTTGATTACTGACGGTAATTTAATCATTTTTATGACAAATTATAGTATAATTTATAGTATTATATATTTGCTACATGCATAAGCATAAAATATTTATTTTATTTTATGACTTTAAAGAGAACCAAATCTAATTGCCAATTTATTTTGAAAAGACAACTTGTGTACTTATATATAATTTAAAACAGTAACTTCTGTTTTGTAAATTAATTTTTTATAAAAATAACTCATCAAAGGAAAAATCTTCGCTAATTGTGTCCTTACGCGACATTTTCTTAAGTAGTTATAGTTTAAAGTATTTAATTAGGGTCAAATAATATATAATTATAATGGATGAAATTTCATACTATTCTTACGATGAGCGACTGCATTAGAATTAATATCTAAAATTAGAACATATTTACCGAAATAAACATTGGTGTGTTTATTAGTATAAACCATAAAAATCAAACATTATTATTGCGCATCAATAAAAAGTTTTTTCTCGACTTTTTAACAGCTTATTTGAATATAAAAATCTGATTCGAATTAAGTGGCGTGAAGAAATATTTTAAACTTTTATTTAAACTGTAACTATAATTCTAACGAAATAATAAGAAATTCTATAAGGTTTTTTTTTTTTAATTTTTTTTTTATAAAGATTCTAGATTCTCAGAATAATTTCAGTTTTAAAAGCTTTTAAATATTAATCCTTCATATATGCTATATCAGAAAGCAATTGTAACATATTTGTTCGAATTTTTCAAAGAATGTATTATTATTCATGAACTTGATTTCTGGAACGGCGCATTATGATTCATACTTCTTATACAAAAATTGGATTGATTTTAGTCATTCATCATTTGGGAATTTGAATAATACTTCATTTCCAAAGAACTCAGGAAATGAACATTTTTTTTAAGAAAATGATTTATTTACTACTTTTTTTTCTTTTAAATTAAAATTATTTCGCTTTTAAGTACGCATTTTTGAAGATGTCAAACATTTATCATAGAAAAATTTGAATGAAATTTTTTTTTCCCGAAATAATTTTAGATATTTCAGAAAAGAAAGACAAAAATCGGATACTTTTTGAGGTCTTTCTATTTTTTTTTTTTTTATTTTTATTTTTTTATTTTCTCATCAAAAACGCTTGAATTTTGTTTGGATAAATATTTCGAATTCCAAACATACAAACTGCCCATTTCTCTTGGCCAAAAAAAGTGACAGTAGTCTTCGTATTCTGAACGAACTCAACAACTCGGCACAGTTGAATTGACTGGAAGGATAATTAATTTTCTTTCACATCGATTTCCGTTCTTCGTCACGGTCGACTAAAGAGACTAATGCTTTAATCCAAAGCTCGAGAAAGTGAACATGAAACACATGTGGCAAGAAAAATAATAACGAAAAAAAAATGTGTTTTCTCTCCCCCTCTCCTCTCCTCAGAGTTTCATCACGGAACTGTCATTGACTCTGGACATAGGCAGCGAAAACTCAACATGGGTGCTATTTCGTAGGAAAAACACTGCTCTCAGCGGCTGGCAAGCAGTCAATCGCCTTGGAAACTTTTCTTTCTTTTTTGATAAATGATCGCTCGGTGTTTGTTTCTATAAGGCATGAAAAATGAATTTGCCAATCAATTATGGGTCAGAGGTCGACTCAGGGAAAACATTAGTCTTTTGTTAGATCTTGTTCGTTTTCTTCGGGAGGTGTCACTTTTTGGCGAGCACCGAGCGACGGTAGAGTGAACGTTTCCGAGATTTATGTATTCTTTTAAAATTTTGACCTTGAGCTCGAGTTAACTCATTAGAGACTGAAAAGCAATTTAGCTATTTGTCTAAAAAGTGATCTACTGCCATCACGAAAAATGCGTTGTCCATCAATAATCCGTTTGATAAATTAGGCTTACCCTAAGAGATTTTAATGAGAAAACAGTTACAACTCTCGGCGAATAAAAAAATGATGTACACTAAAAAACTTTGTTAGTGTCTTAAGGTGATCTCTGACTTTATCTATTTCAAAAAAGCAATTGCCAATGATTATTTTAGTTGTTTCATTAATATGCAAATACATTCATTTCGAATTTAAAAAAAATGTAAATTGTTTCCCTTCATGATAAATTGGCATCGAACAAAGTTTTATTAAGAAGGAACAATTACGTGAATATATTATAAGAATAATTTAATAAAAAGCTCAAAGGGTAAATTTTTTTTAGGTACGCGTGTAAAAATTTTAATATTTTTCTTTGATAAAAAATAATCTGGTTCTAATTTCTATCAGAGAACTATAATTAACTACAAAAAATCTCCCCTGAAGCTTCTAAAAGTGTCAGGAAAATAACAGTAATACTATGGTGTTTTTTACACATTTTAGCATAATATGCTCGTGTCAGTCACCAGCATCTAAACAAAATTAATTTACCGTCGAACAGTTTGATTAAAAAACTAGACACTTTCTGTCTAAAAAAGTTTTTTTTAGAAATACTTTTTTTTAATTTATTGAATTAATTTGTGATTCATCATTTTTTAAAACAAAATAATTCAAAGAATTCGGAAATTTATTATTTTTATACCCTATGAACTAATTAATTTTAACTTAATTATAAGACATAGAATAAATATTAAATATGGATTATACACCAAGAATAGAATGAAATATATTAAATTTAAAAAAAAAACTTTTTGCTTTTGTTAGATTATATATATATATAGTAGAATACACTTTTTGAAATTAAAATATATCAAAAAATATTAAATATACAGAAGAGAAAAAAAAATGGAAGAGTAAGAAAGAGTTTGTGAGTGCTTTTATTACCAAAATATATTAATTTTCAAAAATATATTATAACAAGATTTTTCCTTATATATATATATATATATTGAATTGATGTAAAATCCCCATTAAAGATATACTACTTTAGGAAAAAATGGAAATCGTTGATTCCTTAGGATTTATGATAAATAGTGATCTTACTGGCGCATCGCAAAAACACACAAAAATTGAAGCTCATAAAATAAATACAATATAAGACTGCAAAATAAAATGCAGTAGAAGACAATAAATAATAAAACGGATTAAACTGTAGCACATTTTACTCATATTGATTTTTTATTAAAAAATTTCAAAGAAATATTTCATATATACGGAGTAAAACATAGAAGAAAAAAATTGTTTGGGGATGTTTTCATCAACAATGAACTTATTTTTCAAAATTATATAATAAGAACGAAAAAAATTCTTTTAAATTTTTTTTTACGGGTGGATGTAAAATTCACATAATAATTAGATATTTTTTATTTACGGAAGCAAATACACAATGATCTCACCTGCACACTTTGAAAAACGTGAAATTTTTCTGTTCATAAAATCTTTACAAAATAGGATATAACCATTTATCATAGTTATTTTTTTTTAAAAAAAATGAAACTTTTTTTACCACCACATTTCTTCTCCAGAACATTTGCTAAGGATTGCTAATGGATTTTCAATTTATGGTTTATTTGAAGAGAATTTATTTCCTGTTCGTAAATTATGTATTGCAAAGAAAAAATAATTCTTTAAGTTGTTCGATTTTTAATTGGCCTTTCAAAATCGTTTTAAGGCAACGCAATGGATTGTTCGAGACTGCGAATCTTTATCAGATGTCGAAGACGACGCTTGAGTAGTACTGCACTCTTAAAATTTCCACACCATATCACGTGGGCACATTTCGGCCTATTTCGCTCAACGTTCGATCAGGAATCGAAACCTCGACTTGATTTAAACTTTACTTCATCAAACCTATTGATCTTATAAGTACCAGGCGACCACTCTCCCCGTGGAATTATGTAATATTTATCATGTGTTTTGCCTCTATTAATCTTTAATTGAATAAAACAATGAATTTAAATTTGTATTGAAGAAAAAAAAATTTCTGCCTGTTTTATTCTTAAAGCAGATGTGTCTAGAATTTACGCTCATTCGATTGTTAATTTTTGAGAGCTTTTTTGCGTCAGATATTGTATTAAATCAAACAAATTTATAAATTTTTTTGATATATTCAAACATGAAACACATTCCGTTAACACTATCTCATTTTCAAGAACTACTCATCAATCTAATTATTTATACGTTGGATTGAAAAACTTATTCTTTTATGTATGATAAAATAACTTTAGAAAATATATTTCTAAGATTCCAGAAATAAAAGCATCAATTCTAATTAGATTTTAAATGTAAAAATGTAAATATTCGTCATTATATTTCAGCATGCACATTAAATTCAATATTTAAATCTTATACTGATATATAGTATTTCATTGATATACATCTGAAATAGTTTTGATTTTCATAATGAAGATGCTATTGCAGTGCATATATATATTATCTATACATAGATAAATAAGTGCTTTAATACTTAATACGTCTTATATATTTGACTTTTTGCGAATTGTGGAATTCTTCAACTGAATCAAAATTAGGCCGAACATCACGATCTCTATAACTTATTTTTTATATAAATTTTGATTTCTCGTCTACTTAAGAAATCGATTTAATGGAACACGGGACGCAAAAGGCCCCAAATTTTGGAATAAAGGTCTTATCAATATTTTTTTTTTTAAAAAAAAAGTACTACAAGCAGTTATGTATGAATAGCAAATGAAAAAAAAATCTAAGCGGACAATTTTTTTTATCCGTCTATTGTCTTTATCAAATATAGAGACTTCTCTGAAGGCAACGTCTGCATTAGTCGAGTGGTCATGTCGCGTGCTCATGGACGTTGCTATTTCCGTCGAGCCGTAGATTCGAATCCAGATGCCACTAAATATCCGTAGTGTAGCAGGACTGATATTTATTAAAACTGTTGAGACCCCCATTGGCATGGTGGGGAAGTTTGGAGAGGGATACCAGTTCAAGTGTCGTTCTCGTCACTTGACTAAGATTCAAAATTAAGGGGTTCATCGCAGGAACACTCTGCGTTACTTCTAAGTGTGATTTTAATAAACGATCAGTCAATTAATTTCCGGAGAGAATTGAAAAATGGTGCAACCTCACTCCCACCATATATGACCTACGCAAACTGTTCCATAATAAATGAAAATCCTTTGACTTCTGATGGATATCTGCACATGTCAACATAAACAATGGTAATGAATGGACAATCTTCTATTCAAGGAAACACGAAATATGTACTGGTAGATTTCTCCTATCATCCCACTGGCTGATACAAATACTGTGGTTAAGGGTAGACCTCTGAAGAAACATTAACTTCTCAAGCCAATATGATACAAGACTCTGGAAAAAATCACTACAATGGCATGAAAATGTACTCTGAAGTACAAAAACCTGTGTCAATTGTGGAAATTTGCCGGTTACTTCATTGACACCTGGGCGTATATGTTTTTAAAATTGACATTGCTTCGTACATTTGTTTAGCCTACAGGATTTTTTTTACATTTATAAGGCATCCGATTCGGTAGCTGCTGTCATTCGGGTCTTTGAGATTACTAAAGTGCATTATCTATGGTCACGATAATAACAATAAGTAAAGAGACTTCGCACTTTTTAATGACTTATTATTCTAAAGCAGTCATTTCTTTCGAAATGAATTTTTTTTGTATGTTCTTTTGTTCAAAATCTCTTTATGATTAAATTTTCCTTGTTATCCATAACATTTTAAAGTGATATTACTTACTAGATAATAATAAAAAAAATCACTAACATGTAATTTAGAATTTCTTAGAGAAGAAAATGTTTTTTAGAAATTATACAATGATAAAAATGAAATGAAATGAAACTGAAGTATTTTCACAGAAAAAGAAATGCATTAGTGAATTTATAATTTTCGTTTTGTAATTCCTGCTTCAATTTAAAATCCATGACTTACGTATTTTATTTTATGCTTTAAAAATCACAAAATATTATGAAAAATGTCTTTAATTTTAAAGTTACAATGAGTTAAATAAATTTGAATAAAAAATTGCAAAAAGCCATTATAATTCAAGGATTGTAAATACTTTTTCTAGAAATTTTAATATATAATGTATAAAAATTATTTAACAAAGACTCAAGAAAAATTACATATTCTTGGCATTTTAAGTCCTATGTCCTTTTCATGTAATTACCATAGTCATTAATCTCTCGTAAAGATTTGTTTCTCCGACATCTAAAGTTGACAAGTAATGAAGAATTTTTAAATTTGCATGCATAGTGGCAAGATTTTCCACATAATATATGTTCTAAAGAATATTTAATTGAGGTTTCTCAAATACGCAGCCTTTTAGGAAAAACTGAGCTCTTATTCTGTTTTAATTGACTGGACACTTTAGTATAAAATGTTTTTGCACTTTTAGCCAAGGTTATTTACAAAAAACACAGCTAGTTTAATTTATCATTTAATTAAAGATATTTAGGAATGAGAATAAAGTATCACATGCGAAATATTAAACAATTAGTTCGTAAAGCTCACGCAAGCAAACCTTTTATTCAAACTGTTTCATTCAGAAATCGAATTTCATTTTATTTTCATTTTTTACAAAAGAAAAAAAAAGTTATTGTTAAGCAATTACAGTTCATATGAGGATAATTTTAACGCGAATTTGATATTAAATGGGTATCAAAATTAATATCACTCTCAATACCAATTTTAATGTGTAATTGTGATTATAAATTAACGTCGCGTTCACAAGCAACTCAAGGGGTATCGGCGATCGACCTCGTAATTTTGAACCGCGATCAGTTGGCGAAGACGATACTTGAACAGGCTTTCCTTTCCAAATTTTCACACCAAACCAATGGGAGAGATTCGAGACTTCAGTCTGCTTTAACGCAGCCTCGCCGTGACATCAGCCCAGTTACACTGCGAGTCTTTAGTAGCATCAGGACGCGAGCCAACGACTCGACAAAAACATCGCCGGCTGCGGGTCGTTGGCGACGACTTGGCTACCGCTGCCACAGATTCCCAATATCACGAATATCTTAAGTAGTAAGCAAAGAGATTCTACATTACGTATCTCTTTCAAAACAGCAAATATACGACAGTGCAGCGCATGTTCCCGAATAAAACTGTAGGGAATACAGATTCGGGATTTAAGAGCGTATTAGTTTTATTTGTTAGCCATTATAGTTGTTTCTTAGTATACTATTTATTTAAATGGGAATAATCAATTCCGATTTATTTCTCTTTCTTCAAGAGAATTAAGTGATAATAGTTCCTTCGAGATACATTAAAGCGCCTTTTCTGACAAATACTGTTTGATACACTAGAAATTGCTCAGAAATTCTTGCGAGAACTCATTCAGATTGAGAACTTAATCGTTCTTTTATTCTGCAACGCTTAAACAATTCTAGACTTCGAAGGGATGTTAAAAGTAAGCCTCTATTCGAAGGGAACAAAAAGCACCATTTCAAAATATGGTATATAAGATGTAAATTGCAGTTATTATTAAAATTGATCTTAAAACTAAATTAGGTTTATTACTATCAACGTCGGCGACTACCCATCATAGTTTCAAAATCTCCTACTCCCAGCCTTCATTCGAATTATCTCGCAGTATCTTATTTTATAATCTAATCTATATCTCGCCTTCTCGACTGCTTAGCAAAAACGGTTATAAAATGAAACTAAATAACATAGTTCTTTTCAGTTCTTATATATTTTCATGAGCTTCAGAAATAGAATCTCGTCAGGAGCTTACTTTCATCATGTAAGTACGGGAATCGTGACCCCGAGGTACCGTGATCTTTTTCTTTCCCATGGGTCCTACTCTTTGTTAAACACAGGGGACGCACCCTCAATATGCCCCTGGCGATCCTTCTCTGTTTTCGACCTTTCTTCTCGTCAACCAAGTTTTATCTATTTCTTCCTCATTCTCTTTAGATTAAGCAAATTCTTGGAGCTGGTTAGTTATATTTGGCTCTTACAATATTAAATATAACTGTCACAGAATTTTCGGAAGATTAACGTGAACTTGTGACATTGGGCTATGCGCGGTTTCTCTTCACTAACCTTGTGGACTTTTAATTAAGATTGATTGCTTTTGCAAAACAACCTTTACCCAACCAAAAATGAAACGTGAATATATAGATAGAAAGCATGTAGAACTGAAGTGAAGCAGGAGAGTTAGGAAATATATAAACTCCGACTGAGAGTCGCGATAGAGAGGTTGAAGGAGGAGTTGAAGTAGGTGATTAGATTAAAAGTGGAGTGATTCAAGAGATTTAGTTATTACAGTTTTCAACAATTGTTCCGGAGTCTGAGTTGCAGTCGAGGAAGGCTTAGTGGTAAAAGTCTGTTAGATTATTATTGGTGGGTTGAGTTAAGGTAGTAAGACCCTTGGCCGGGAGAGCATTAATAATTATTGTTATGTTAACTAGAAGTTAATAAATTGCGTAATTATTGTTCTAGTGTCTCTTTGATTGATTTATTGAATCTTAGTGTTTAATCATTGAATTTAATTATGGCACAAGAGGCAGCCCGGAATGGGCAGACGTTACAAACTCGCAAGAGGTAAAAACTATATAACATAATGAAATCGTATAATTGTCAGAATAAAAGCAAGAGCAAGCCTCGCAACTTCCTTTATGGAATCTTACTGTTCGGTTACTGCGTTTTCTTTTTATATAAAACCAAAAAAAACTGTAAAATTTGTTATTTTCTAACGTTAAGTCTTATAGTAGAGGACACTTTCTATAGGTGGGATTTTGAAGGATGTATGTAGTTTAACGTCACATACTCCAGAGAGACAAGGGACGGACATGTGGCCGTTACGTGTTCCCTAAGGGTTGAACAATCCCATTTACCTATTATACTATTGTGACAAAGAAATCATATATTATGAGGGAGGGAGTGATGGCTGATATTAATGCCATCAGAGTCAGAAACGGCTATGCCGAGCCAACAAGGCGTAACTATAATCTAAATGTTTTTCTTTTAAAAATTTGTAAAAATTGTTCGAAAATAGCGAAGAATCCCTAGGGTACCCTGAGGGTGAATCATTGGTGTGTACCAAAGATAGTAAACCACACGGGAAAGGAAAAAATCACTAGGATGCTTCGTGTGAGTGATGAATGTAATTATTCGAAGAAGATAAGCCCCTGAGGGTGAAATTATATTTATATTAATGTTCAGTTTTAATGTGTTTATTGATTCTTAAAATAGCGATATTTTAGAATTGTCATCCTAATAATGTCTAATTGATAAACTAAAACAGATACTTACTATAAAACTAACTCTAAACAGTACTATAATACTACTTAATTATATCGGGAGTATTCATCTATTCTTCCGCAGTAGCTTAAAGGATATGGTCACTAATTCGTAGCCTGTCTTGTTTCCTTCGAGTCGTAGATTCGAGTCCTGATGCTACGCGAGACCCTCTGAGTAGAAGGACTGAAGCACTATAAGTCTATCAAGACTACAAACCCTCTCGGAGTGCGGTGTGGAGAAATCTGGAGAGGGAGGTACAAACTCAGATGTCGTTATCGTTATTTGATCGAGGCTCAAAATTATACGATAGTCCTCATATTGCTTCTAAGTGCGACGCTATTAAACAATCAATCAATTCTATATTGCGATATCTACAGGGAATTAGAATATTGTCTTAAGTCTTCCTTCACTTAATCAAAGAACCCGATTCGATCTCGGAACACATTTTCAAGCAGAAATGTTTGCTTCGATTTTCACATAAATTTGAGGCATTGAAACACACGTATCAGTTTATTATTCAATTTCTTTTAAGTTTAGAAACATCCCAAAACTATGCAATTTTTTGCTTGCACACTTTAAGTCAAAAACCCATTTATCGTAATAATATAAGGAACGAAATATGAAACACCTTTTACACCAGAAAAGTAGTCGATTCAAATACAAATGATTAGTATTTTAAAATGCTCTTTTCTCTAATGAACATCGAAGCCATAGTAAAATATTAATTTTAATGGATTTGTTTGATCGAAAAAGAGTGCCCCAGTTTTGAGCCCTATTCGTTCATTGCACGAACATAGCCTTAATGGGTGATTGCTTCGTATTCACAACCTGGGAGGAAATAAACACTCCTTTAATGAGTACAGCACGATTAATAATGTATGAAATAGTCCTACAGAAGTATTTTCAATTAATTCGAAGAGGTAATAAGATACGAAACCTCACTTCAAATGACTCTGATCAGTAGTTGCGAATGATCCAGGACAATTTAATACATAAAATATAAACATTTATTTATCATTTAATGTAATATTGGACATATAGGAATATTACGCGTTCGAATAGCACAAAAAAAAAAACAGGATGAAATTAATGTATTTAAAAATACCTAATGAATAACTGAAGGGAATTCGCATATCAGAAAGTTATCAAGCAAGTATGAAACACAGTGAGAAAGAACAACTGTCGAATAACCTCGTACACATGAGTACCAGCAAGATTCGAGCTTCCAAGAAACGACCTCACAGAGCTCTAGTTGGTTGCGATAACGATAAATCTACTGGTGTCCGATGTTTTCTACTCATCGATTATGGGTTCAGCAAATCCAAACTGTCGATGGAGATAGGAAAATAATGTCAATGAAGGATATCAGGTTGGACTATCTGACCTCCTCCTACAGCAACCTATCCCTTCTGTAGCTTCTATTCCTCCTCTGTGGTTCTTCTGGTAGCATCACAGGTATGAACAACAAGATCACATGAGCGAACGCATGCGCAATTTGCATATCTGCGCGCATGTAAAAATAAATTATTCCATCGTGCCGCCTCATACCAAGGTGAGAATGTTGCAAGCGGTTCGAAGAGGGCCTCTAGGAATTCTAGAATTTTATCTATTGTCTTTGGTTGTTAAAGGGAAATATTTTATCACAAACTTAAGGAAATTCGTGTATCTTTTTTATATGATCTGAACAACCAGTTGTGTTGTAGAGTTATCTTGAGCAGATTTATCTGGCGAATGAAAGGCAAAAAAAAAAAAAAAAAAAAAATCAAACATCGTTCAACTATTTATTTTCTTTACTCTTAATACATACCATCTTGAGAGATATAGTAAGATGTAATTGAAACAATCGTCATATTAACTAACATTTAATATCATATTAAATATTAAATGTCAGTAGTAATAAAATTTGACAATTAAAAAGTTTTCGACATTATTTAACGTTATTCACCTCATTTTTTCCGGCTCTTGTATTCTTATTAAACAGTTCGTGTAGTTTATTCTCAAATGACTTCATAGCAAGGTCTGAAAATAAGAGCAATTTTTCTTACGTCACAACATCCGAACCAAGCACAAAGTAGTCCTATATTTTCAGTTGTATTTTAGTGTTTGTTCGAATTTATTGTGAATATTTGATCTCACCAAATAGCAAGTAATGTTATTTTTAGGAACACAAGAATCTATTAATAATCAGATTTCACAAATTTTAACTGGAAACAATTGAGAGTACTTTAATTGTAATTCTCGTCCTTAAATGTAAGCTTTCCAGAAATTAGAATTTTTTCCATATTTTATTTCAGTTAATGTGTAGCGTACTAAACTGAGTCTTGCTTAGATCATAGTAACAGACCAGAATTTTACTTTAATCTCAGTAAAAAAGCAGAGATTTACTGAAAATACGTTAATTAAAATTATTTCCAGTCTTTTCCCCAGTAATATCTGCTTCACTATTCTGGATTTTATCTCCCGTGACTTGCATACTCCAAATGAGAATCATTGAATTCAAATACAGATACGCGTTGATTCATGTTTTGCATAAGTTCTAGGATATAAAACTTTTGGAAAGACTCCAAAGCTGTAACTGAAACCGTCAAGTTTGCCAAGTTTTTAACCAAATTTGGCAGCATTTTTCAGTTTTTGGATCGAATCATAATTCCAAAGAAAATTAAATGCATCTCAAATTAATTTCATTACATGTTAATACTCCTTCTCAATGATCAACCGATTTTCATAATTTATTTTAAGGAGCAATATTTGATTATATTCCAGTTAGAATATTTAAAAAAACTCTGAATTCCAAAAAACACTATTTCTGTTTCTTTATTCAAATCAAGGAAAATTAATTTCTCTCCGTCTTTGGCTAGCGATCCTTCTTTTGCTCAAATGGCTATAATTAGAAGGGCGTTATAAGTAAGTTACTAAAGTTTTCACTGAAATAAATTGTCACACAAGCGTATTAAATAAATGAATCATTACTTAAATGATAGTAAACTACGTCGTCGAGTTGCAGGCTCGGGTCTTGATTTCACAAAAGAACGGCCGTGTAGCCAGGGTTGATGCATGTGAAATCTGTTGGAGCCCAAAGTCCTCCCATTGACGTGGTGTGGAAGTTAGGAGAGGGGGGTGCCAGCTCAAGTGTCGTCCTCGTCACTTGACCGAAGTTCAAAAGTTCGAGGTCCGTCACCAAGAACCCTCGTGTTGCTTTTAGTGCGATGTTAATAAAACCAAAACCAAAGAATACTAAGTATACAATGAGAATTTGCAAAAATGTTAATAAGTGGGAAAACGATAACAGTTTTTAATGATTAAAAACAAATTAAAGAACTCAAATGAAATCAAAAAGCGAAAATTTCGAGCAAATAGCATAAAATAATAATTTATTCTCATTAAATAAAGAAATTAACTGTTTCTATTTTAATTTTATAGAGAAAGCACAATCAAATGATTACAAAAGCAAATAAAAACATTTTAGTGTTATAAAATAAATAAATAAACCCTTAAATAGGTAAGCTATTTAAAGCGTTAAGAGCAACGTCTTCAAATTTAAGCTATAAAAATAAAGTTTTCGTAAAAGCGGAAAACTAAATAATTTCAGATTAACTTGCTAATTATTCCAACATTCCTAAGACAACATATGTTTCATTTAGAACATTCTAAGACAGAAAGACTTTATACAGCAACAAGAACCTTTCCAATTACATGGCATGAAAAGAAACAACATATACTAGAGGAAACAAAACACAGTATTGAAAACTTGTCTTCATTACTTTAACTGTATCTTCGAAAAAGCTAAAGAAAATCAGTATTTCTTACCACCCATCGACTTTACTCACCCGGTATAAAAGAAAATTACGATAGGTTACGTACAGATAGAAAGAAAGAAACTTGTAAGAAAAGGGAGCACACACATTCGTCGAATAGAAGCAGACGATTTGATTTGATATCGATTCTCAAGAAGTCCCGGCCTCAGGCGAACAAATCACAGATATAAATCATGAAAGAAAATCACTGTGAAAGAAAGTTAGCAACAACTAAAAGTGCGCAACAACAGAAAATGATATAATTCTATTTCGAGATTTCGTGGTTGGTCATTTAGCGCTTGGTTTTCGGGGAAGAAATGATTGGGAAGTCAGAAAGTCCGATACTTCCAAATTTACTGGCAGCGTTAAATGCTACAGATTGAGTTTAGTGGGAATAAACTTAAATGTGACTTTTTTTTTTTTTTGAAATCATGGACATTCTTTCGTGGATATACACACAGCAGTGAAAAATGGACTAGTATTATTTGTTATTGATGTTTATAATATATTAGAGAGAGTTGAAGCTGTTATAAATTGAAAGAATTTATATAAATATCTTCAAAAACTAAGCCATTTAGTGGGAAAAAAATGTGAATCGCATTGTTGTAAATATGATTTCAGTCAAGCACTATAGTTTTGAAATTAACAGACGATACTAATGTTTGAGTTTTCTTTAATGTTTGTTGATGTTATTTAAGCTTTTTTAATACGTTTTCTTGATTCTTAAGGCAATGAACAAATGCAATGAAGTAAAGAATTCTATTTATCAGATCTTTAGAGCTAATGAAAGATACTTTTTGAGACTTTTGAGCAAAGAGCAAAAAAATCCATTAAAAAAAATTAAGTTTTGAAATATGAAACAGTTCTTATGAAGTTCTTAGAGTGTAGAAAAATAATACACACACACACACACACACACATATATATATAAGTGGAAGAAATATTTAGATCTGTGAACATATTTAAAAACATTATTCCAAAGGTGGAAAACGTGTTTAAATTGATCCAATAGTATAAAACTTCATGTCTCTTACTGCATTTCTTTTCTCTTGATATTCTATCTAAGATTAGTTGTAACTGGTTGCAATTTTTAATTATCATTTTACCTTGAGATTGATTATTGTGTAACAGTACGAAGAAATAGTCTTTTCATAGAAATTTTGTTTATTTTTAAGAATAATATTTTTGATATAATTTTTGATTAATTTGTAAATGAACTGGTTTTTTTTCATATAATTCTATAGTTTTTAGCTTTCATATTTTTAGTGAAAATAATTTTTTAAGTTAGAGTTTCGTGGTTCTGATTAAAAAGAAACAAGTTCCAACAATAAGAAGTAAATCTATCGTACCCACTTAAAATGGATTCTCCTATCTTCCAATCAAGTCTGGATCAGAGTCTCACGCCATCTGACGTAATTAATTTGCAACAACTCAGAAATGTAATCGCGCTTTAAGAAATACGTTGTAAGTAGTCTTTAGCATGATAAAGCATTATTTTGAAGATTTACTTAAATTTTATAAGTTTGGTTACTTAGTAACATGCATATAATAAAAACTATTTCCTTAAAATTTAGAACATCAAAATTTTAAATATCCTTCATTATTAAATTATAAGCGTTTCATTTTTAAATACTGTATGAAAATGGACTATTTTATAGAGTAAAGATTTTTGATTTATGTGTTACAGAACAACGTAGAAGGTTTCCAGTGACGATAAAATATGAATTATTGATTAAAATTGTGACATATACTAAAGATCTTACAACATTATTAGATTCTGCAAGCAGTTTTTGTGATATAGCAGTTTTCCAACTACATCAATATTTTAATTTTAGACGGAGATCGATGCTGTGATTTCTCATTAATGATACTATGAAATGATGTCTCTAATAATCTTGTGTTTTTCATTGGTTAACAATGAATAAACATTATGAATAGCAAACTATAGAATGAAATGCCTTGAATGAATAAATTGAAAATTATTTCCTGTAAAGAATGCTTCTCAATCTTCCGAAAGGTGATATCATCGTATTCTTATTATATATTTCAAACGCTGAAATATCTGATTATTTACGGTACAAAAAATCACGTTTCTCATTTTCAAAAATACTCTGTTGAAAAAGAAACCTTGAAAAACTTATTTCTCTTCTGGATACTTCTTTTACAATTCTTCCATTGTTACCGACTTCTATCTTTCTTGCCCAGGAGAGCGAACGGAGCCTGAAGCAGTGAAACTGAAATCAACTTGGTCAGCAAACTTCTGAAAATCGACAGTTCCCCTAAACTTACTTATCCAATCATCATTTTTCCTATCAGAGTCGAATTCCTTTGAATTGTTAGCTGAAACCTCTTATTTGACGGACTTCGTCAGGCTTTCGAGTTTGAAAGCGGATTTTTAAATCCTGTTTGAAAGAAATCGAGATAGATATCTCGGGAGCAAGTGAAGTTGAGATGCTCGTTTAGAAACAGCATTCAATTAGCTATTAAAATGCTTGTGGATGCGATAAAATACGTAATAATTCTTTTTTTAAAAAATTTATTTCAAAAAATGTAAACAAATCAATCAGGAGTAATAACAGATGTAATGTACTTGTTATTTTAATTTTATTTCTCCAAGAGCGTGTATATTAAAATTAAAAGTTTTTAAAAGAATTGTAATCTGCATACAAAAAGTTCATCAGAATGCCGCAAATTTTTCAATATTAAAATTTTTTGATTAGTTGCCTGATGTTTTTGGCGTTGGGTGGTTTTCTCTGACCCATAGTTGGGGAGAGTAGTGACTGCATGTGTCGGCTTTGCTGCTGAATCCTGACCAGTGGGTGCAAAGAAAAGTATCACGGTTTTTACAGTTGCGCCCAACCAACTGTAGGCTTAGACGTCCCATCTCAGGTTAGTTAAGAAGTTTTAACTTCTGGCGTTGATGTTGTAGAGTATGTTGTGTTAACCACTGATGATCGTCTGATCCTCACCCCGGGATCACTCCCACATTCTACTAGTTCTTCCAGAATCACTTGCACCACCACAATCTAGAAATTGACTCTCCTGTTGAGCTGAATCTCTCATGTCCATGCAATTTCGGGTCTAGACCTCAATACATAAATGCTGAGTCCAAGGCCAATATCATAGACTTAGAAGGTTTTCTTAAGCAAAGTTATGCATATATACTACTATGTGAAAACAAAAAAACACACCTTTATTTACATAGCAGCATTGGATAATTTTCACACATTGCTCGAATGTGTATTAATCTTCAATTAAAATCTCAAACCTTTATTTTCACATTCTGGAAACAAGCCAAATTTTAATTTATACAAATATTCATATTTGAAATTGTACGATTACTTTGAGCCCAATTTGTGTACCTAAATAAAGTTCTAAATATGTCAGTTCAGTGTTATTTTGAGTATTTTTAAAAAAGTATAGTATAAAAAAGGCATTTAACATCTTCTTCATGATCTTTAGTAATATGTCTTTCGAGAACTAAATTGACTCATACATAATAGGTTTCACGACATCCAAACTGCTTAAATTTGAACATAGGGAATAGATGAGAAATTGAAATTGTTTATGAACATCGCACTGAGAAGTAACACTGGAGCTATTGGAGACGAACTTCGTAATTTTGAACCTCGATCAAATGACGAGGACGGGTTTACATACAGAAGGTTTCTCGAGGCTCTTCATTGTGGACTAGAACTGAAATGTGAACTGCGAATGGACCCACGTAATAAAAGATCAAAAGGTAAACTGAATTAAGAATATAATTTAATTATTTATTTTAGAATATAATTTAATGAAAATACAGAAAAAAATAGGGTGACTAATCGCAATGTACACCCAGGAACATTGAAAATGCCATTCAAGAGAAGGGAGCTTCGTATTGCAATAAAATTTAATACATGCAATGATACAAATGAGCGTTTCACTTGATCCTAAAATCAGAGACAATTAGACAAATACAGTGCAACTTCAATACCGCGAAGCACAGTTTCTCTCTGCAATACATGCCACAACACGGTTCGGTATTGAGTTGATTAGAAGTCCTCCGTCGGATGTTGTCCTGAGGCACATGAGTCGCCCACAAATCTTGAGCAGCTACCTCCAAATCATGCACAGAGTAACACAGTGCAGTTTAGTGTTTCAGCTGGTCCGTCAAATCCGGGGTGACAAATACGGAAAGTAGGCCACCCATGGAAGAGTCTGAACAGGACGTAGAAAGTATAGAGCTATTCGAACAGTTAGCGGACAAGCATTATCTTGCTGAAAAATTGTCCCTGGTAGACCCTTTTTGAAAGGTCTCACGTGTGATTGAAGAATTGGATTAAAATAATGTTCACCCGTTAAGGTACCAAGTACCACAATTAGAATGGACCGGCTATCGTATGCTGTGACCACTGCAAGATGTGTGGTCAAGCGCAATGGCACCAAACTTGGATCATTTTTATATTGGACATCATTCAAGCACTTTGCAAAGTTTCGCGATTGTAATTCGCTTCCGTTTTGGGACGCTATTTTCATTATTACTGAGTGTAATTGAAAGTATTGAAATTGCTTAAGTCAACAAATACACTTATAAACTACTGATGTTAAAATCAGAAATGTGTATACTCTTTCACATTTTTTTTTTAAATATAAAAAGTATTTTTTTCAATATGTAGTTTTAAGAAATTTAAGCATCAGTTTGTTATAGATTCATAGGTATAAAAAACAGGTAAACATGGCTAGCAAAATTTCCTATTGATGTTTACTACTGAATAAAAATATATGTTGAAATTATTTCTTATGAGATATTTTTCCCTCAAGTAATGAAACAGAAAAAACTCTAGAATGTTTCGTTTTCATACATTTTAAGAGTAAAATAAAAATATATATTTGTTTGCTCACTCAAATATTTATTACATTTTTGGAAATCTTAAAAATAATTAATAATTTTTTCTGAGTAAACGTTTTAAATAAAAACGGATTGAGATTAATCGTGGTGCAATGAAGTTAACAACATAAAAACTCAAAAAAGATACTATCAACATATTTAGCTTCAAAAGTTAATCAAATGCCCCCCATAGTTTCTTAATTAAAACAAGAAAACAAATAGCAACACTTGCATTGCCTATCAAGCGTGTTAAAACAACTTCCAGAATTGGAGAATTCGTCAAATAACAAAAAAAGTTTTTTTTTTTTAAAAAAAAAAAAAGAATTGACGTCCATTGTAAAAAACACATTAAGGAATTCGCTATCCATCTTAAAAATATTTTACTGTAAAACTCCTTTTCATTTATTCTACTTCTTTAGAATTATTTCAATTCAGTTAGCATTTATCTGATGCAATTACGAAAAACATTCTGCCTTGTAGGAGAAGGGAAAGGGAAAAAAGAAGAGGAATATAAGAAAGGTAGAAGGGGACATATCATGCATGAAATAAATTTTGTTCTCAATGTTTACTTTTCGATATTTACTAAAGAATTCATTTCAATCATGGTTTTTAATATTAATATTTTTATGAGTGGAAAATTTTTATATTTTTCGAAACCTGGATATGATAGTAGTTTGAAAAGAAAAAGAATATTTTCAAAAGAAGGTGGAGATATCTAACGGCAAATTTTATTACTAATGTAGAAAAATTTATTGAGGAGAAACCTTATAAAATGTGAAAAATTATTAATCTCTAAGCATTTCACTGTTTACTTAAGTTATAATAGGTTTTCCTGGTTGTCTGTCCTGGATTGATAAATTGATTCTTTTATAGGTTTTGTAATAAACCTGTTTATCTAACACCAAATTTTTAAATTGGAAAACAATTACTATATTCTGATTACTTAGTATTTCTCTCCTCGTTACTTTTTTACTAACTGATATTACATAGTTCATTTCACCCTAACTGTTCCTATTTTGAAAGTAACATTTAAATTTTATTTCAGTTTTCCAAAAGCAATTCCCTGGCGATATTTGCATAAGAATTTAGTTCAGTATCCTTTATGTTGACAAACTCTTTTAATCATTGAATATGTTTTTACAATGAATACCTTTTCAAGATACATAGAGAAAATAACAAGTGGATTATTTAAAATCATATAAAAGAGTTAATTTCTCCCGCCTATTATTGGTATTTGGTTTCTTTTACAGTCACGTCTTGTACTTGAAAAACATGATTTCCATCAATATAATTTTTAATGACTTATAATTTGTATTCTCTTCACAATAATTCCCTATCCAAATTTTTAATGTGAATTTGTAGTGATTATTAAAATCGGAATAAGTCTGTGTAATATTTTTACATAATTTTTCCGTTCATTTCTAAAATATATTGAATAAACTAGCCATTTTCTTTGAAAGTGGTATAATTCTATTTGAAATTACATTGAGATATTAAAGGTTTTGTATTTGAATGGTTTAAAAAATATTAGCATTTGTTAATACTCTCATTTTATGAATTTTGAATATTAAATTTATTTAAGTTTCAAAAGTGATCGTTTTTTTAAAAAAAAAATAGTTAAAAGAAATTTAGACTTTTTATGGCCTCAAATAGACTTACACCACTTTCAAAGTAAACTAAATGGGAAAATCATCTATTTACGAAATATTAAATACGGGATTTCAGTTGAATATAACTATATTTTTGATGTAATTTTTATTAAATATGTTAAAAAAAATAAAAATGCTTTTAATTCAATATTTCTTCGGGCAATGTCATTTAAACTACTTTAATTATACCTCGATATATTAATATATGCAATTTTTAATTTTTATCATTATGGAAAAGTTTTTGAAAATAGTCATGGCGTATTGGAGGAATGTAAGGTAATAGACCCATCATAGCGTTGAAGCAGAAAATTATGTAGTATAATTTTTGAACTAATTATTATGTATTTGCGGAAAGTGGACTTACATCACTTTTAAAATAATTATATTTGTCATATCGTTAACTGTGCAAATTAAAATTGACAAAGTAACACATCAATCAATAACTCCCGAGACTAACATTGAAAACAACATTTTTTTTGCAAAATTTTTTTTTATTCATCAACATAACACCTTTTGTTAATCACCTTTTAGGGTGATACAATCGTTTCAACGCTTTTCCAAATATTTTTTTTTTTCCGCGAGAAATCTTTTTTGTTGCGAGTAAATAGCGATAAACAGCTTTCTGAATCATCGACTCGTTGCTGTTTTTGTTCCATCGAAAGCAATCGCGGCACCCACTTGGAAAAAACCTTTTTCACTTCACTTCAAAAAACCTTTTTCAATAAATACACTTCCATATGATATCTGTGTCATCTCAGCAATCTCACGGAGCTTCACTTTACGATCTTTCATTATAATTTTTGTCACTTCACTCACATTTTCCGGTGTAACGGCTTCCACAGGTCTACCCGAGCGTTCCGCGTCATTTGTGTCGATACGACCACGTTTAAACTCGGCAAACCACCGACAAATCGTTGCTTTTGATGTACAAGAGTCCGGGTAACATTTTTCAATCCATTGTTTCGCTTGCACGGTGTTTTTACCCATTAAAAAACAATGTTTTATCAGAACACGAAACTCGGTTTTTTCCATTTTTTAAACAAACTACAAAACGACTTTACTCCAACCTCGATAACTCAGCTGTTTCTGGTCCGATCGACTTAAAATTTTGACACGTTTCAAGCAAAGGTTAGTACTCTAGAAAGACCTGGTTACTGGTTTACTACGAGCGCCATCTCTGGGTTAGTCTCGGGAGTTATTGATTGATGTGTTAATAGAAATTTCGAAGGATTTTTTTGTGTGTGGAAACTGTTTATAGATAAAAAGCTTATTGCAGATTGCATTCATTGTTATCATATATTATCTTTTTGTTCAAAGTGGACTGACACCCCTTTCGAAGAAAACGGTTCAAATTCAAGACTTATTTACTTGTAATGATTTTATTACTTTTATTTATTTATTAATTTTCATAAAAATGTTTTATATCCGCTCTATTGTATATATTTATTACTGATGCACGTACTTTTGAGGAGCTGTTTATTAAACAATTAGCAATGCTTTCGATACGGGAATACAAAATTTAAATGCAAAATAAAATTTAAAAAAAGTGACTTTTTCGCTGTACCAATCTCGAGGCTACGTTTAATTACGATTGAACTTTTAATGATAATTTTTAGTTTTCTTTTATTCATCATACTAAGAAAGGTTTTTAAACCGTTTCCTCAAATTAAGGATCCAAATATAAATTTATTTTAAAATCCAACTACAAAAAACACGAAATTCTTAGATTTAAAAAGAAATCATTCGAAACATAGATATCAGTCAAACGAAAGACATTCAACTCTGAAAGAAAAGAAATAAAAGATCCAAATTCTTATTGAGACGTTTCGAATGTTACCTCCGAGGACATTCTAGAACAAATCATTCTGTAGAACTCCAGCACTTCCTACAAGAAACAAGATCATCGACAAAAATCACCCGCAATTCATCAAAATATTCTGTCTTTCTCAAAATTTAGTGCCCAAAGGAAAAAAAAAAAGAAACATTATATAACACAAAAGTGACTCATATCAGCATTCGTAACACAATAACAGTTCTATGGCCCCCTACGGGTCTACTTCCGCTGCTCGGTTCTCGGCGCACAATTGTTATGAAGGTGATCCTTTACCACATGCGGCAAACGCCAGTACTTACGGCGATTCTTTAGGATACGGATGTTGGAGTAGACAGATGTATTCATAATACATTGTACGCAGTAATACATGACACATGCGTGTGATGGTCATTGTGGGAGATTTTCATTATTTCTCCGAACCTGCAGGGGATCTTAGAGAGGATAGACCATTGTTTCCAAGACAGGAAGAAAAAAAAAATTGCATATAGTTCCACTTTATAGAATTTGATTCATAGTTCTCTGTAGGGTGGTCTTTACCAATACCATAATGAAAAAAAGTAACATTTACTGGTACGTTGAGTGATTTTGGGAGAAATATTTGTACGATGGTAGAACCTGAATTATTACGGCCGTTTTTTAAGTACATCTCAACCTAAAAGTTATATTCATGTTTCTAAAGATTGCGTGAATAAATTCATGTAAAAAGTATTATTAACTTCTCTAAAAAAGAAAAGAATTGTTCCCAACCCGTAATATATAATACTGGAAAAAAAAGATTATTTTACGACTTCGGATCATAAAAAATTTATTTACATTTCGCTAAGAATTTCCCTATGGAAATTCTCTTTGAAATGAATTTTAATATCTAAAAAGTGAAATGGGATTCTTATCAGTTTTTTTGTTAAATTTTATTCTAAAAATTTTATATGTTATTCGCTACAAGTTTCTAGCAATAAAAATGCTAAAGCTTTCGTTTCTCTGAGACTTTAATGTCATAAAAAAAAGTACTTTATTTATAACTTTTATTAAACTAATTAGGATCGGAGAAATTTTATTTAGATTTCATCAAAATGATCCCAATTCATAAAATGAGTTGTAATAATTGAGTGTGAATCAGATTCATTTCTGTTAGTTGATAAATATTTTATAAAAATTTTCATAGTTTTTTGCAATAAATGTTAAAATTTTGGTTTCCTCGAGGTTGTAAAATCACTGAAGCGACTTTATATAATATTATTGTTAGGGTCCGAATTCAGTGTCTCTTTAGTCTGGTTTGGTTTTTTTTAACGTCGCTCAAGAATCAACAAATGGCCTAGTAGCGATGGACCTCGTAATTTTGAACCTCGGTCAAGTGACGAGGACGACACCTGAGCTAGCACCTCCCTCTCCTAAGTTCCAGCCAACCCCAACGGGTGGACTTTGACCCTCGAAAGTGTAGCTCCGGCTATACGGCGGATCTTCTGCGTCTTCGAACCCACGACTCGATGAAAACCGCCGGCAGCAAGTCCGCGACCACAATATTTTCTTTAAGGATTGATGACGTCTTGAGCGTGAGCTGTTTCAAATGAAGGAAATGAAGACTTGGTAATGATTAGTATATGTATTCCACAGTATATTCGAATGTCTGTGTTGATATAGTGGCCAGAGAGTTATGTTCCCATTTTATCTTATTTTTAATTTCCCGTTTTAATCTGTTTTTATTTATTAATAAAATAGAGTCCATTTCTTTGTGTTGTTATTCCTGTAGGCTATTTTCTTGGTGTTAACTCTTTAGTTATCATTATTGAATTCCGTTTCGGCTTCAGGAATTCTTTTGGCATATTTTGAACAAAAAATTATACGTGGAAATATTCCCCATAAATTAAATTTATAAGAAATTTTTAAATGATATAAAAGAAAACTTAATGACTTTTATTTTCCCCTTTATGTTCCTTTACATAATTTGGTGGAATTAGGAGTCGATAACACCCTGGCATTACTTTCTCTTTAATAATTACAGTCACAATCAAAGTCAAACCTAGCAATAACTCAATTTGAGTTTATTAGGATCAAAACACACTTGTTTATTATCGAATCTGTGGATAAACTGCTACATGTATATAAATAAATCTAAAAATTAATATTATAATACTATATCTTATCTATTGTGGATCATTCGGTTCTGAGTCCTAAGTAGTACCTGAATTGAGTACCCGACTCCTTGATCCATGTCGTTCCTCACTCTCTTTGATCCTGTATCTATTTACTCGGAGTAGGAAAGATTTTGATATATTCATTGATAACTTTCGCTCATTCTCTTTACCACTATTTCTCGTATTAAATGTTTCTTTGCTAAGAAATGCCATTAATTTAATTTTCTTCACTAATTCTATTCTAATTTTCCCAAATCACGTTTCGTTTATTGGAAGAGACTCGATTCAAGCAACATCGTATTAAAGTCTTCTAGGGTTAGTTGAAGAGAAATAAGTGACAAAATCCCGTTATATTTTTTTTCCTAAAATGAAACGAAACTGTGATTTCACAAAATTCTCAAAATTTTCCAGAATTATTGATTTTTATCGATTTTTGCTCAGATATTAAAATTAAGACAAGCAATAAATTATTAAATTAGATATATCTTAAAAGAAATGTATCAATTGTTTTGCCGTAAAATAAAAACAAAACAAATCATTACATATCAATCTATTTTCAACATTAAGTATACATATTTAACTATAAAATGCTTCAAAAATCTCTTAGTTAAGAGTGTGACGACCGACCGTCATTATTTCAGTATACTGATATATTTCCTTTTAATAGTCAGTAATTACTAGACTCCAACTAAAGATGCGGAAGAGCAAGACAAAATGCTTTCTTAACCACCAAAAGATAGATAAGGATAGCGAATTTCTCTCGAACCTCACTTAATTCGTCAATTATAGATTATGACCAATTAATAAAATCTTAGCTTTCAAATTCGTTCGTTTTGATTCAAACACTTGTCAATAACCAAGTTTTAATACTTTAACTAAGAATTAATTTAATCCAAAACAAAAAGATTAATTACGATTCCTCAACTTAATTTTCTAATAACTATCAGCCTAAGCGTTATCCTCAATCTCTATTTAGTTTCGTTTCAATTCCATTTCTTTTATATCGCAATACCTTCAATTCAATTCACTGCACTATTTTATATTCATTTAACTTACCAAAAAACATTTTATTTTGGTTGGGAAGAAATTGTAATTTTATGCAATTCAAATTACTATGAAGTCGAAGAGGTTAATGAAAAGAAAATCTCGAATAGCCCAACGTTACAAGCGTAGAAAATATCAAATGATTGTTTTGAAGCACTTTCAATTGTCGAATCTCTTTACAAATCGGAAAGTTTTTCTTCTTTCTCTTTGATTTATTCATTATGTATTTGCGGATAAACAAACTAGTCTTTTCAAAAAAGTCCGCATCTTACTCGATTTGTGTAATTATCTAAAAAGATTATAAGTAATTTATAATCATCATTTTGGATTTTTGGATTAAATAAATCCAAAATGATGATTATAAATTACTTATTTTACGAAATTCATTGAAAATTGTCATACATTTCTATAAAGGGTAAGTTTTTTTTTTTTTTAAATTTCTGTACTTTGAATCTATCAAAGCATAAGTATTCATTTTTTTTACCAAAATATAAATAGTAATTTAATATTTATGTATTCCAATTTCATAAATTTATGTACAGAAAATTGTTTTAATAAATATTTCTATTTTTAACTTTTTTACTGATAGCAGTTCCATTTTGTATAAAGTGATATTTTTACCAATTTAAATTAATGAAATTTTCATCACCTTCTGTAATAACGTTGTTAGAATGTATATGAAAAACTAATGGAAATAACAATGGTATTGAAACATTTCAATTTTCTACTTATATTATCATGCTTTCAACTGCTGCAATGTCTGATGATTAAAAATAATTAATCTGAAATGATAGAGTCTTATTTAGAAAAATTACTTCTGAGGGTTTTTCAATGAATTTCTGCAGTGTGTTTATTAAAACTTTCATTTAAAATAAATAAATCAGTTTTCAGAAGCCTTCAACTTTCTTCTCAGTCAATAGTTCTCTGTCGTAAATATTTGTGAGTTGTTTCCATCTAATACATTACTGAGAATTGTTGACAATTGTCCACTTTTATCTTTAGTTGCTTCACTTTGTAAACATCTTAATATTCTATTTCAGCGATTACGCTTCTTCCAACGACACCACGTTCATTTACGAAGTGTTTACACAAATATGCAAAGAGCTTAACTGCATTTTCTGTCTTAAATTTAATGGATTTCTAGGAAACAGTCGAGAAAGAGATAGATGCGTTGGATTACTTTACATCTGTAGAAAATTCATATGCAGATGGGCTAATGAGAACCTAGCTAGGTGGTGCTAGCATTAATCGACCACTCCTGGTAGAATGATAATATCTAAGTGTAGTTGTAAGAACTTCACAACTCTTTTGTATATAATGTATATTAGAGTGGATCGAAAAAAATGTTTTTTTTCATCACTTAATCTCGAAAAAGTTACCTATAGACTAGTTAAGCAAAAAATTAAAGTTTCCAAATTTAAAAAAAAAAAAAATCTTTTGCTCGCGCAACACGCTGAATGTGTTGAAAAGTGGAAAAATTTTGCTATTTTTTTCGGCAATTTTTTTACAAATATTAAGTTTATACAAATGTCGCAACGCTATAGCTCTAAATGTGAAGTTTGGGTGTATGAACAACAAAAAGAAAAAAAAATCATATTATTATAAAATTGACATCGTTTCGTAATTTTATACAACTTTGCTTTTTCGCTTTAAATGAACAACATCAGTAATTAGTAAACCTATTTTTCATTTCCAATTTTGAAATTTAAAAAAAAATGCACATTAAAGAAACATTTTGCAAAAATTCTAACACAATACATCTCGGTAAGATGTAACTATTATGGAGACTGATGCCGTGACGTGTTTGACGTCTTGCTGCCAACAGGTACTTCCCATGTCGTTGACAAAAACAAAACAAGATCAGAAAAATGATTTGTCGAGTCTATTCATTAAGAAAACACCATGTGATCTGTACTTAGATGGGACAAATGATAATATATTGGTGATTAAAGAAACAAATTCAAAGCGTCTTCGCCGAACTGAAAAAGATCATTATTCTTCGTATACAAGAAACCGGTACTGAATGTATCGGCTTTGTTTTTCCATCAAGAGGACTTTCTAAAGATATAGCTTATTGCATAATTTCTAATTTCATTACAATTGAGATTTCCTTTACAGAACTGGATGTGACTCAGAATGAGGCAACTGCAATTAATACCGATTCAAAATGAAGTGTTATACGTCTGACTGGATTTCTCTTGGGAAGCCACTGCAGTGGCGCATATATCTCTTACAATTAAAATCTTTATCGACAACTGATTTATAAATCATTCTGAGCACCGATCGGGAAAAAACTGGCTGGCTGGCAAAAATTTCACTGGTTTTCAATGAACTTTTTGAATGCCCTATTCCTCAAGTTAACAGAAAAGAAGTCTTCAAAGATTACTTGTTAACTATTTGACATTTCTATTTTCATAAATTCAGGTACAATTTCAGAACATTTGGTAGTTCGTAATCATGATCCACTTTCCCATTCTAGATGGTTGCCATTGGCAAATAGTGTTCTCAAAGTATAAGTGAGTTTAAAACAAATTACCAGAGAAATTAGGCAGCTGATACATTTTATTTTGAAGTGTTACATGCTTACCTGGTTCAAAATTAAAATCAGTAAAAATTTCACAGACGGCCCAAAGATATTTTTGAAGTCATCAGAACATCACGCTACCTAACTTAAAATGTACTGCATGTCCTCAACTAAGTAATTGAACGAAACACTTTCTTTGTTCACCGAGAAAATTTGATCCTTGCAGTGATTGCGAAGGAAATTAGACGTATCGGAGAACGGGGCTCTTCCAAGTGTTGAAAACTTAATTATTTTTCATTGGGAATTTTAAGAAACACTACAGATGAGGAGATCAAAAATCTTATGCAGACTGGTACAACGCTGCATTCTAATTTCCCCATCCAGGTTGTAGAACGTTGCGTGAAACTTGTGACCGAAGCATCTCAAATATTGTATGGTAGTGATACGTCTGCATTAGAACTGTCATTTTATCAAGATTTATAATACTAATTTTTTTTCCTTCAGAAATCTGACTTATCTCCAATATACAAAGTGCATAATTGTATAAACTCATTAATTATGCAAAAAATATAAATCCACGTATGGTGTTAAAATATTCGGAATGAGATATATGTTTATTATTTATTAAGGTATGCTTATTAAAGTTGAATAAAATCGCGAAATATTGTTAATTTTACAAAATTAAAGTAAAACCTTTGCGCGAATAATGAATATTTTGAATAAACAAGTTTTATTTATTTATTTTCTTGTACCTCATACCCAAAACTTAACATTCAGAATTAGAATGTTAAGTTTTTATTAGACATTTGTAAGTTTAATAATTATAACAATTTTTTTTAAAAAATAGCCAAATTTCTCCATTTTTAAGCTTTAAGGCAATTCCGTGAACAGATGCTGATATAATTTTTTATTTCCAATTTATTCTTCCTTTTTTACTTAGCTAGGCGAAAGGCAACGTTTTCGGGGTGTAGCGATAAAAAAAAGTATTTTCTCGATCTACCTAATGCATACATTCTAATCTTTAATAAATAAAAGGTAGAATGTTAATTGAGGAATAAATAACTTGAGTGAAGGTGAATTTATATATAAAAAAAACTCGAAAGGCGACATCGTTATAGGAACCACCGGAGGTACGAAAATAACAAGAAGCAGTGTCTCCCACTTTCTAAACAAGATTATCGGCAAACAATGTTTATAATTGTTAAGCAGATTTAATTCTGAATACAATGACTTTAGAATTAGGATAATATTTACCATCAAGAATAGTGTACATACAAGTAGGTTAATCAGCCATTTTTTTTTGTGCCTAAGTTACTTAATTATTTTATTTACCTCGTACTAAGGCTTGTTATTATTTTAACTTTAGGGAGAAAAGTCTCGAGAATTTATTCAATGAAATTAAAAAGCATTTATACTTTCAAATATGATTTTACTCATTTGTATATTCTAGCTAAAAATCTCGAATATTAATCTAATATTAATCTAATTAAATCAAAGGTTCGGTTCTTAATACTTTCTGTGTTGGCTTGTTTTTCTACCCGAACTATGAAACTAAACGTTACAAAAATAAACTCAAGACTCAATAAGTCAAACCAGAGAAAAATGTTAAATTCTAATGTTACTTTTCTCATTTATACATGACTCTAAGTCCTTAAAATACTTTCATTTAGTTTGACTCTATTTGTTCTATTATAATAATTATTATTATTTAAACAGATTCCTAGCTAGTTTCTCAGAAGTTTGAACTTTGTCTTCCCTCTCCCTACAAACTCAAAATAAATAAATATAATGCTATGTATAATTGTACAATTAGAATGCTTCTAAATCAAACATTTTCATTCCGTCTAATACCTTAAAAGAACATTAACTTTCCCAAACATGCGTACTTTCAGACAACCCACGCAATCCTCGGATCAAATTTTCTCAAATACTTTTAAACTACACGAAAATTTTCGTGTTGAAAAAATAAAGAAACTCTTCCGACTGCAGTAAATTATCTGATGAACTTCGTTCCTTCAAACAAAGTTAGTACCCTCTGAAGTTTTTATGTTTCTGTGAGACCACATCTCTGTCAGGAGAAGTCAATTTATGTTCCTCGAAAGGTCAACTCTCACGGCTGAGGATGTTAATCCCTTACTTTACATTGATTAAAGGACCGGTTTTTTGAACTTTCTCTTTCGCTGATTAACCGGTCTCTGCTATCGTACTGCTCGTCAGTTTATTTTTAAACGGATATTCATCTTTCTAAACGAAGAGTTATCCAATATCTGCATTATATTATCGATTTGCGATTATATCTGAATTTGGAAAGGGTTATAAACCTTTAAATTACATACGAATCACTCTTATGCGTAAAAACGCAAAATTAGATCCGTAGGTAGCGGGGTTTTTTCACTCATTTAATCTGTGATTTATAATAGGATTAACTTGACCTTTGTGATTTAATAGTTAAATCATATTGTATGTAGTAAAAATTGAAACAATTAAGTGATAAAATCTACAATGCACGTATTTCTAATCATTTTTAATAAGATGAACCTTATTTATAAAAATGGTTTGAAATCTCTACAAATCTTGGCCTTTCAGCGATTATGACACGTTTTATTTAATTTTCAGATTGCATTTTGCTTAGAATTTATTTTAAAATTGAAAATAGAAACGAGCTTGCATTTTATGAACAGAAACTTAAGTAGTAACGATATAAAATGGTTGAAATATAAAATGTTAATGACCTAAAATGAAAAAAATTATGAACAATTTAGTAAGTTTTTATTTAGTATTTGCATCATGTATTTTGCATACATTTAAAATTCGAAAGGTTCGAAAAATTTTCAAGTTAAAAATTTCAAAAATTTAAGTGATGTGTTTTGAATGCAAACGGTATACAAGGTGAAAATTTCACGCTATTTTACTCTGTTATTGATGTTTCAAGTAATATTATTTAAAAAAAATTCTAGAGGGCACTGAAAGATAGAAAATTATCTAAGGAATGATTTCTTTTAAAATAAAAAAAAATTATTTAATTGAATTCAAAACGTTATTTAAAAAGTCAATAATATGTGATAAATATGACTGATTTAAATTTCAGAATCATTATTCACAACTCAGAATTAGTTTACAAATTCTAAAATGATTCTGAGATAGCCCAGATTTGAAAATATTTATCGCCAAAGTCACACGACGCATTCATAATCAAGGATTTCTTTACTGCAAACACAAATCTGTATTATTATGATTACTAATATTAGTTTTATCGTTTTGGAAGCTTCAATGTGCATAAATATTGGGTACCTTTTTAGAGAAGGAATAAAAAAATAATTTTCGAATCCAATGGATTACCCATATTGGTGTAATAATTTCAATTAATTTTGAAGTAAATCGAAATGTAAGACATATCAAAATTATATTAATAACACACCTTTGGAATAAATTTATCAAAGTCAAGTATTTTGCAAATCGAAAATGAATCCCACTTTAAACTCCTCACTTTATATACGAGCATTTTGAAATTAAATTAGATTTATTATGTATCAATTCTATAACTCAATAGTCTTTCACTAGAATTAAGATTGCTGCAGACTTAAAATTGTTACTTTAGCCAGGTTACAGTGGTTTCTTACCATACCCGTGTATAATATCCAAGAAAATATTACATTTTTGCACAGATGCAGCTCTCAGACATATAGTAGTTGTAGTCTCTAGCTACTATTGACGATAACCTACTGTGTTCAGCGCAATTCTTTTGGGCATGAAACAAGGTTTGTCGGCTGTAAAGAGACAGTGTATTGACTCTTTGGAGAGAATGTGTTCTCGGAAAAAAAGCTCTGGTTCATACGGCAACATACGGTGCTCATATACGAACACTTATTGATAGAAAGTGCTATGGAATCATGTCTGATTACAATGCAACGTACCATATCATTAGTTTGAAAACCTTCCGGAAAGAAGTTGTATAAAATTATTTCTGATCTTAACGCAGCGCACCAAACATATTGAAGGTTTTGTTTCCCCTGTGTTTGTTATGTAAATACATATATATTCTAAAGAAATGCTGGTGCCTTGGCGTACTTTATTGAAGGAGAAGGGAAACATGTGAGTCACACTTTCAATTACTTATTTTCTCTTATTCATTTTCTTCTGTTATGCAATCAATATAATATGTTAACACAATATAATATGTTAATCAATATAACACGAAAGACGTTACGAGAGTAACACATCCAACCGCTGAAAAAAATTCGTATTTAATTACTGTAAGTATATAAACAAGGGTGTTCAAATGAAAAGGTATGAAACGACATTGTGGGTATAACTAAAGACTTTATTCAAAATATACATCATCGGCATGAGCACAATGATCCCATTGATTAAGGAACCGATGGATTCCTTGTTCACAAAATTCCTGTGGCCGTGACGAGAGCAAGTCCTTCACAACGTCCTTGAGTTCGTCGGTCAAAGTTGAAGCGCTTCACTTTCATATGTTTCTACAGGGGACCAAACCCAAAAAACCGCAGGGCGACATGTCCGGGCTGTAAGGCGGATGATTTCCCACTTGAACTTGGCTAGTTCCGCGTGTATGACCCTGGAGACGTGGGGACGCGTGTTATCATGGAGAAGAACCATACCCTCCGTGAGCAGCCACGACATCCACCTTTATCACCAATATTCGCAATGTGACACACCGATCACTTCTCACTCGGTCGTCCCCCTAGCGATGAGATCGGCCGTGATTACTAGATTGGCCTGGCCTGATATCGGGTCATCAACCAAACTCTCAAGGCCAGCACGAAAACTGGCTCTCCATTATCTCGTTGACTTGTCGAACACACAGTCTTCCCCGTATACGGTCACCATCCGGCGATGAATAGCAATTTCAGCTATCAGAAATCGGATAACGCCTTGCTGCTCCTCAATCCTCGAATTTTGCAACGGGAATGCTGTCATATCCTCACACGCACTGCCGCGTCAATTGGACAGCAAGCTTTATAAGAGCCTCTGCTCTCTCCTGCGCATGCGGTTGCCCACGCATGATCCTATCCACGCCGGAGACTCCATTCCCATCCCTAGATATCTCTTTACAATGTACCATAGAGGCATAGGCAAATATGTTGACGGTTACATTGTTACGATGTTTCGTACCTTTTCATTTGAATTTAAATACCCTTTGTGTATATATATATATAAGCAGAGAAAACGAACTTCAGATAAAATGAAGTACACATTTTTCGTTTAAGTTTTATAGTTTTGCAAATATATGTTCTATAAAATAACCCCCAAATTGTCAATGGTCCATGAATTTAATTTAGATTAGTCATCATTTGTTTGTTTTCTTACATTTGGCATCACTACCTATAGAAGCATGGGGTGAATCCCGAACTCGCATGTATTTCTACCGAGTTTCGTTGCAGGTTGTGTTGTGTGCTCGTGCAATTAATACATGTGTAAAATTTGTAATGTGTGTGTATAATCATGGAACCAACGAAAAGAAGAAATATGACTCAAGGTTCAAGTTTTAAGTCATAAAATAGACTAAAGAATCGAACAACTGGGTTGCAGCAAGTGCTTTCCATATAACTGAGAAGATGGCAAGAGATTGGAGAAAGAATGAAACGCTATTAAAAATACCATTGAAAAAAAATGTTTTTTGAGTAGAGGCATAGCTTGATGACCAAATAGAGAAAATAACATCGCAAAATGAGTACAAGAACAGAGGCAGAATTGTTATGTTGTTTCAAGAAATATGATTAGGGTTTATGCATTGAAGTGGGCCAATTCAGAACAAGGGAAGGAATTTAAAGCATCAGTAAGTTGGTGGGATCGTTTTAAACATAAAAAAAATCATGTAATACGATAGAAAACAAAAACTGTGCAGAAATTACCGTAAAATTTTGACCATAAAGTAACGAGTTTTAGCATGTCCACTCGATAGGTACAGAAGCGGGATTCATCTCTCCAGATGCAGAAGAGGATGCATTTGATGAGCTTCTCAGCATAGAAAATGAGGATGTACTTAAGAAACCATTCGCTTCAGAGGATGAATGTGAGAATTTTGCAGTATTTTAAATATATCGGTGAGTGACATTTTTTTGTTTTTGTTTTTTGTTTTATGATGGCTTAAATAGAGCGATATAAATTTCGATCTAATTTTTATTTTTTATATCTGTTCTTAAAGACGACATTTCAGTGTCTTTATTTATGATTCCGTTGGGCCAGTTTCCAACTGCAGAAATATATAATAAAAATTGTGTGTGCAAAATTTATGTACTGTAATCTTTGAATATGTTAAATATGTTAAGGTTATTTTTGTTTTGCAATTTTTAGCGCATAATGCAAAAACTATAAACAATGGATTTGAATCTCGTGTAAGTAACGATGAAAAAAGTTAAATTTCAGTACTTATTATAATAATAAATATTGATATTTACTAAAAGACAATAAGTTAAATGCTAAGGTTCAATGTATTCATGACCATTGTACTGTATTGATGACTATTAATAAAAATGACTCGTTTTCAGGACATCACATTTATTTGCGCACATCTTTTTAAACATAAATTCAAGACACAATTTTACACAAGCACCACTTTTTCAACGTTCGTCTTTACCTCTTGGAACCAAACTCTATACTAATATTCATCTCCATTGCCAGTAAATTATCTAAAATCAAAAACTATGTTCTGGTGTTGCCAAAAAAAATATCTTAATAAAGAATATTTAAAAAAGTATCACTTTAAGTTTAAATCGTCTGCTTTTAAAAGTTGAATAGGTTATATCTTAAATAAAGTATCACATTAGATTAAATCGTTTCCGTTTAAAAGTCGAACAGATAATATCGTAAAAAAGTATCACATTAAGATTAAATCGTTTGTTTTTAAAAATTGAATATGTGATACCATATATACCATGTATTAGAGAATTTTGATGTAGTGAAGCAATATTCACCCCTTTTAAAATAAATATTAAGAAAACTATCGGTTATTGATATACTTTCTATAGGAGTTAAGTTCACAAAGTTTCTGTAATATTCTCTTTGTCAAGAAGCGGTTCCGATGCGATTTTCAAAAAAGATAAATTTGTATTGATAATATACAACAGTGTATTAATAACAATAATCATTTAACCGAACGAAAGAGCATGTATTTAGGTTGTTGAAACAATGCAAAGTAAAGAATGTTGTATTGAATAATTTCAATCCATTACTTATCGGTATTCAATGCATAAATAAATATTCGTTGTATTAAATAATTGCGATACAGAAGAGGTTATATATATATATATATATATATATATATATATATATATATATATATGGGGGGGAGTTCCATCAACATTAAACAATTAAGAGTTGTCTGACTGATTTTTTTTGGTATATTCTCTATTTAAATCAAGTTGAAATCTGTGATATTATTTTTGTCGAAGATCTACTTACGTGTGTGGTTTTCAAAAGACAAATTCATAATAAGCGAATTCAAGTTCATTTCTCTCAACGAAATTAGAGCATGCATTTAAGCTATTGAAGTAATATAAAATGAAATATGTTACGTTCAACAATTCCAATCCGTTAAATATCGATATTCAATGCATTTAAGAATATTCATTATATTCAGAAATTATGACTCAGCGATGTAATATTTGCCTATCAAACAAACATTTAAAAACTGTTCGACTGGATTTGTGGGTGGAATCTCTAACGGAATTAAATTGAAATCTCCCGTTATATTATTTTTGTCGAGAAGCGACTTACGTGTGTGGTTTTTGAAAGACAAATTCTTATTAACCAAATGTCAGTTCATTTCACCAAACGAAATTAGAGCATACATTAAGACCGTTAAGACCACGCAAAGTGAGAAGAATAATTTCTATCTGGCGGAAAGGCACACAAAACAGAACCTTTTACTGTTGATAAAAGCATTTTCCGGGCTCGTTATGAATATTTAACTTCTTGCGTCCACACGAGAATTCCCAGAACATTTATAGTTAATGAGGAGAGGGATTCATTAGCAAGGGGATGGGACTTACGCCACATGTCCGCTGGAAAACAGTGCCATTGTGTAATAATAAGCAGAATCTTAATATTTAATTTCTTTTCTTTCTGTAAATAAGTCGCGACGTAGGATCATTCGCACACATCGGTGAAAGCTCGGGGACGTTTTGAAAAATCAGCGCTGTGACATTGCGAACGAAAAATGAAACTCATAATTAACCATCAAATGAGATAGGTAGTGTAAATGATTCTTTCCTGTCTTTTTTTGGTGTTTTAGAAGGAACAAAAAGTCGTTTGTTACTTTAAATTTGGATTTTCTCTAAGTATCAGTAATTATCTTTCTAGTTTTTATAAACTTATCAAGCTAATAATCATTTTTTTTCCATATGAAAGGACCACCGCGTTAGCCGAGTGGTCATGACGATAAGTTCATGACTGGCGTTACTTCCGTAGAGTCGTGGATAAGAGTCCAGATGCCACTAAAGAAGTCGTGCAAAGGAACTTCGGGTTAAATCAGTCGAGGTTCAAAGTTCTCACATTGGGTTTGTATGAAGGTTTGTACAATGGGGTACCACCTCAGAATTCGCCTTCGTCACTTGACAGAAGCTTAAAATTGCAAGCTCCATCTTCAATAACTCTTGTGTTGCTTTCAGTGTGGCGTTAAATAACAATCAATCAATCAAATTCATATCAAAGGTTAAATGTATCTCATCTAATTTCTCCATTGAGTCTATATATTCCATTTTTCATCAATTGATATTCAATGATTTATCCATGCACAAAGATCGGTGGTAATACTCATTACAGAATGTTTATTACCGATATTATAAATATATAGTTTCATATCATTAATTTCCATATAACATTGTGATTTCGATGTGCGATCAGTTGATTTAAAAACAATCGAGTGAACATTTTAATCGCGCAGTTAAAATATTCACAAGAATATGAAACTTGAAAACGTTCTTTTAAAATTATTATTATATGCAGCTTTGATAGTCTCGACGCCCGTTTTGATCAGAGATAGCGATTTATAATCCTTTTATGAAACCTTTTAGGTTATTTAAAGTAACTCAGGAAAAAAAATCACTCCAATTCATTATTGCAGTTTTGTTTTCTTTTCTTGCTCATAAATGACATGTTACCTGAAAACTTGCCTGAAACATTCAAAACTCAATTAAATCTTATAAATCAATTCTTACGAGTATTTTGTGCTAAATCCAATTAAGATCAATTTAGAAAATAAAATTATTAAAATGAAATTTTAAGAAAATTTAGTATTAAAAGTCTGACCTTAATTCATGTAACTCCTTAATTTGCACTTTCGTAGAAATTCAGAATTAAGACGAAGTAATATATATAAAAGTTCTTTTCTTTCAGGGATTCGTCAAGTTTTCAATTTAACAGGTAAATCAGAAATAAACTTCTACCTGACATAATTAAAATATAGTACGAGAAAAAAATAAGATTGCAACTGAAATTCGCTAAGCTAAATATTAGATAGATTTAATGATTATTAATGTTTCACCTAGAAGCAACACGAGGGCTTCAGGCCAAAGGACATCGTAATTTTGAGTATCGGACAATTGAATGAACTGGCACGCACATCCCTAATTGCCATTAGCACTTTGATCTTCGACTGATATAATGTAAACAATCTCACTACACGACAGTTCTACAGTGGAGTAAAAGTGAAGTTTAATGGAGCAAGAGCCTGATGTGACTATGCTGCACCAAACGAGACGTAACTGTGGTATAGACGTTTGAAAAAAAACCAGGAAAAAAAAAGAAATAAAACTTTGACAAAAAGGAGGATCAAAAATAGAAAATGATCGCTAGGCTATCCAGGGGGCGCGTCTCTCGTGATTACCAAATACAGTAAACCCAAGGGGAAAGAAAAATATCACTGGGATGCCTTGGGTGAGTGATGCCCGCACCCACCTGAAGGCAAGCCCTAAGGTCACCTGATATAATCCTCAGTGGCAGGGTGTCCGGTTATACCCCCAGACTCTGGGCACCCATTTTTGTCGCCTCTTAATACGACATGCATGAGCTACAGTGGGACTATTTCTTTCCCACCCGGTCACCAAACGGGCGAAATTTTACATAAAGGGGAAAGTTTGATGAGTTCCCTTATCATGACTCAAATACGTTGTTCGTATGAAATATCGCCACTCACAAGATGGTAATCTTGACCTCTCGGCTGCTCCTACCTACTTCAAGTCGAATCCACATAAAATTACAATGGTAGTAAGATGTATCCCTCCCAACTTAAAATGCGATTCACAGCGATAGCCTCTCCTCTCAAATGTTTCCAAGAACGCTTTTAAAACTAGAAGATACAGTGCTTTGCAGCTCATAGATATTTACGTAATAAAATTTGTGACATGAACGCGCGCTTGCTGAAAGAAACAAAAGCAATAGAACAGATTGAAAGTACATAAAATTGTAAAATTCAAAATAAGAGCATTAAAATTACTCTAAGAATTTTGAAGTGTATGTTAATTTTCTCTAATAATGAAGCTCAAAGCTAATTGGAAACAAAAAATATCTACTTTTAAAAGTATATAAAATCTTATTCTTCCAGCTGTTATAAATATATGCAACATCTGTTATTACTTGCATGTTTATTATGAAATTGTAGATGAGACAAGAATATATGTTTTGATTTACAAATAAAGATGTAAGAAAAAATAGTAAGAAACTTGTAAATTATTTCATATTTGCATTATAATTTGCATTAAGTACAATAGAGCAATTACTTTTTAGTCTCATCCACCATGTTTACGAGGATTTAGTACATTGGAAGTAATCAGCTTTCGTAAGGAAAAAAAAATTATTCGTATGAATAATGAAGTTGGTTTCGAATACAATTGTTTTAAAGAAAACTAAAGGAATAATGTAAAATATGAAAACAAGAGGTGAAAAATAAAGATGTTACTGAGAAATAATTTCAGGATAACTCGAGAACAACTGCTCATGCAATATTTTTCTTTAAGTTATAAGACTATGAATTCTCAGAGAAAAATTGTATAATCTTTAAGGTGCTAAATTTTGTCAATGAAATCAATTTTTCAAAAATTTATTTTTAGAAAAATGAAAAACCGCCACGAGTAGGCATTTTAAAGCTTCTTGTAGTCGTAAGACTCTACACAAAACTATACAGGGCTACTGTAATTATTTAATACGCTCCTACTCATTGTGCTTATTTTATTTTTCACACAGTTTCTTTTTGTTTGTGATGCTACGGAAAAAAATATGATGCTATGAAATGATTAATATGTGATTAAATCTAATGCTATGAACGCAAAATATTGAATATGTTGTATTTAAGGATGCAATATATATAACATTGTGCACACTAAACGATTATCATGCACACAACAACATATCTACACACATAATATATATATATATATATATATATATATATATATATATATATATATATAATCAATTAGTTAATCAAGCATTTAAAAAAATCATATTAGGTATGCTGCAAAAGGGACCAGACAGTAATAATAATTAAGCTAACATTTACTTACATTTTTATGAGTAAACTTTTGCAGAGATACGTGATCCTTCCTCTAGTGAAGGAAGAGAATTGTAGTAGGTTAGCATCACATCATTCTGACAGAATAATTAGGAATATTTGGTTAGAAAATATAAAGAAAGAATTCTACAAGACTAACCTAATTGAATCAAGAAACTTGATTTGCTGTTTCGGAAAGAACAGTCTATAAACGACTAACAGAAGAAAATGTCTCTGGGCATCCTCTTGTAAACAGAAGAAAAGAAAGTACTTACTGAAGTAATGAAAACAAAATGCCTTGCCTGAACTCAAGAACTTTACTTTATGATAGTTGAGCCCCGAAATAATGTGAATTATAGATATTTTTGGTTCCTATTGCAAATATTTTTATAATTTATGTTTTAATTCCTATTAGAGCATCAAGCTCCTGTTTCAAGCATTTTAACAGTTTTACATCATTATTTCCTAAGACATGTTCACGTCTAAAAATCTGGCAGATTAAAGTACCTATATTCAGCCTTCCTAGAGAAAATGTTCATCCTGATTGCATTGTCGAAAGAGTAAAGCATGCAGTCAGATTTACAGTATGGTCAGTTTCGAGGGAACTGGACGTCTTCGCAACGTACAAGGAACCATGAGGCAAGGCCAATACAGTGAAATATTATGAACTCTTCTAAAGCTCCAACTTCGAAAATGGTTCCCAAATGGTGAATATGTTGTTTTTATGCATGATTCAGCACTTTTCGTAAGCAAGAAGTATTACAATCTTTTTAGGAAACAAGAATACCCCAGCTTTACACTACCTAGGTGATTCTCCTGATACGAACCTTATTGAAAATTCATGGGATTTTACACAGCGAAAAATTGCAAAAAATATAATAATAGCTAAACGACGATTAATATAAAACTAACGAAAGTATGACATTACGACCCTTAGCTAAATTAATCTATAAAACAGTATATTGAAAGCCTGCGCATGGCGCATTAAGGCTTTGATGGTGACCAAAGAAAATGTGACCAGGTATCCTAAATCACAATGCCACAGATCATTTGCCCATCAGATTGAGAATAGCTTCTTATATACACCTGCTGCGTGCGCAGTTCTGATGCGCTGTAGCTCCCGCTATTCATTCATTGGACACAAAATATTACTCATTTGCATGTTCGGTCCAAATGCCTTTGCATACGAAAATTTCATTACATTTGGGCAATTCCTTCTTGGTGCGTCATTTTTTTTGTTATAGAGTTTATATATATATATATACATATTAATAATTTTTATATGTTTATTAATGAAACTAATACGGCAGTAGTTCTGAAATTTGTAAGTAAATTCTTTTTATTTTTAGTATAGATAAACTTTTTAAACCATTATTTCCAGTAATACATAGTAGTTCTTAAACTAGAAATATATATATTAAAAAAAAACTACTCCATAAAGCTACTTTATTAATTTGAAATTTAAAGCTGTCTCTCTTGTCATAAATATTACTAATAATTTTACTATGAAAAATTTTCAATTGTATGTCCAAATATTCTGTTTCATATTTACTATAATTATTTTTAATAAGATCTAAATATATAGGATAAATAGGTAACTTAGGTTTCTTCTCATAAAATTTATTATAATTCAATACAAGTGTATCACTGGTATATCTAATTACAATAAAAGTATCTCTGTTAATATAATTGTGTTCATAAAAATGTAAGTAAATATTAGCAAAACTGTTACTCGCTGGTCCTCTTTGTGTAAAACTCTCAGTTTGTCTAAATTTTTATCGTTATATTTAATATAGTTATCTAAGTACTACATTGACTAAATATTTAAATTTATCATTACAAATATATTCATTAACATTAACATTTTATAAATAATTAACAATACCTTTACAAGATCTCTATGCCTCTCGAATTAAGGAGGTCTTCAAAATCAGAATCATGAATAGCAAATGAATACTTAACTTTTATTTTCTTAATAACATTTAAGAGCTATTTTTTTTGAATTATAGTACAACTTTATCAAATTTATTAATAGCATTTTGTTAGATTTTTTGTAATGAATTTACCAGCTTTTATAATATAAGTATTATACACATTAGTAATATTCTGGAGTAATAAATATCTGAAAAAAAATTATTTCCTTTATTTATAATCTAATTTTAATAAACAACATTTATTATTTTATTAATTTCTAGATCGTTAAAGTCATTTTCTAAATAAGAACTCTCTATTCCTTTCTAGATGTTTATAAATATTTAAATTATAGTAATACTTTCTCAAATAAGTGCATAATTATTTAGAATTTTCACAACATAACAACTAATAGCATTTTTGTTATTCTGAAATTTGTTTTTTTAGTATCGTGTATTTTATTCCCATGATTTGTCTGAAAATTTACATCATGAAAAGCTTCTTAATGTAATATTTACATTCATAGAATGCTATAACAAGTAAACTATATTTAATATCTAAATTATTAATAATTTATCAACCTAATCAAGCAGTATATATTGCCACGAAGGCGCATAGGTAATTATCCTTGTCTACAAGTCATGAGTTCCCATGTTGAAAACCCAGTGCTGGGAACCATTAAAATTCACATTAAAGTTTTCTTTTATGGTTTCTGAAACTTTCCAGAATATTCAATGCATTTCCTAAGTAGTGTTTTAGAATATTATAATGCAATATATAAGCCCTTGGATGTTCAGTCTGAGAGAGTTATCTGCCAAGTGTAGCTGCTCTCTTAGTCTGTTAATAAATCATGTTAATCTGATGTCTATTATTGTAAGCTCAATTCAATCTGCTCCAACGCCTATATATATATAATGAAACTAACAATCCATTAATAAGAAGAAGTAAAAAATTAATACAGAAGCAAGAATTAAAACAAACATAAGAAATGTCTTAAAAATTATAAAAAAACGTGTAAAAATATATTTTTTTTTTCAATTATAGAAAAAGCGTAAGAAAATTGAAACTTGTTAATTTCCAGAAACATAAAACCTGAAAGAAAAAGAAACATTTACGCAACAAAACAAATAAGAAAAGCATTAATGTACTTGAAATAATACTAAGCAAATAAATAATTGCATGAAGATAAAGTTCAAATCGTCAATAAGTATCAACAAAGGCACCAAAAAACAACGGAAAAGAAAACCCATAAAGGATATGAAATAAAACTTTTTAAATTTCTGAATCTGGTTTTTGACAGATTAAATGGTTAAACAATGTTTTAAGGGTATCAATTAAACTCTTCTGTAGGCAATTCCTACAGAAGAGTGTTAAAAACCAAAAATAGATACTCCATAAATTTTAAGAGGAAAAAAACACCAAGATATAAAAATTAAATAGAATATATATATACATACATAAAGTTTCTTCCATGCAATTTAAAAATTACAATAGAATATATATACATGCATCAAGACACGTACTCAACCTGTTCTTGACGAAAATAGAACAAGAACAATCTAAAAATTAAATCAACCAGATAAAAGAAAAGATTACATAAACTTAGATGAGATTCTATGTATCGTAACATTTTTCACACAAATCTGACGCCTACAATTCAAAATTCTCCGACTTTAGCACAAGCAGGTAAAACAATAATAAAGAGCAAAATAGTACAAATGCAAATAAAATTGCAAAATTTTTAAAACAAATATTAAAGTGAAAAGAGGGGGAGAGAACAAAAGAGAAAAAGAAACAAAATTTAAAAACAGGAAAAAAACTAAACTTTATAATTATCATGCTTTAAATAACTCTTCATAAAACTGACAGCGAAATCTGCTTGCAGACATTTTTTTTAAAGTTATCCAAATTAATATTAATATCCTGTATTTTAGTCACAATTCTAATATTACATAAAATAAGACTATAAATTATGTTTTCAAAAATATTCAGGTTTAATCTTTTCCCCTATAAGGGTACTCCATGCTTCTAAAGGAAGATATATCCCTTTCGTCGAATATATTACTTGAAATTTTATTATCTTTATTTGAAAAAAAAAACATAAATATTTCTCTTTATTCATATATTCTTTATTCATTAAATATTTCTCTTTATTCATATTAACATTAGTTTGCAATAAATTAAAAATACTTTGGGTAAAAGGATCAGAAAAGTTTAACATGTTTATTATTATTAATTTGGCTGAAAATTACATCGTTAATATATCTAAGCATTTTAAACATATTATAACCAAAAAAATTATTTATGTATTACGGGGACCGGAAAATAATGTCATTTTTGTACGTTAAATTTTAAAGAATAAATTTTTACCCAGTTTTTATTTTTAATCAATGATGTAATCAGTCTTGTCTTCGATAACCTTTTACTATTAGTGTGCAAATTTTTATTGTCGGATCGATTAAAATCAATTGGTTTTTAAGCAAAATATGTGGAGATGGTATTTTGGACATTATCCAAATTTTCAAATTTTTTACCACTTAGAAAATGTTAAAGTGATCTGAATAAATGGAAATCTGATGGTGTAATATCGGGCGAGTATGGTAGGAGAGGCAATATCTCCCATCCGATTTCATTATTTTTTTCCACAGTTCATCTTGCGCAGTGCGGTCTTACATTATCAGGATACAGAATAACTTCATTTCTGTTGACGATTGCAGGGCACTTTTTAATTAAAGATTTATTTGTTCGATCCTTATGTCCACATTAAAGATCCACAATTACATTTTTTTCAAGGTATCAGCACTTCAAAATGAACGATCCCTCGAATATTCCACCAAACACACAAAATCGCTAAATTTGGTATATAAACTTGGCTTAGCTGTACTTCTTGGCCATTCATTCGGAGAGATCCACTGCCTTTTGCGTTTTGAATTATCATAGAGAATCCATTTTTCATCTCCAGTGATCAAGCGTCCAGAAACGCTTCTGTATTGTGCCACTGAAGCAATGAGTTGCATGTGGTGGATCTATTAGCTATGGTTGTGAGGACAGATTATGCGGTACCCAAACACCTGCTCTTCTTACTTTACCAATCTGCTGCAAATGTTCTTGGATGGTCGACCAAGATTGGTTTAGAATATTTGACAGATCATCAATTGTCTGACACGGATTTGCTTCCACCTCCGCCCTTAACATACCATTGTCTAAAGTTGTTCTTCTTCCTCATCCATAAGAGTCGGAAAGATCAAAATTAACTGATTTGACATTAGAAAACCACCTTTGGCATTTACAAATGTCTAATGCAAAAGTTTTTATTAGCAACCTTTGCGTTATACTCTTGAGAAACTCAAAAAGCATACAATGCTTGTGCAATTACATCTACCTATTCTGGTATTTGGTTGGCCATTTCACATAAAATTGAAAAAGAATTTAAGATTTAATTATTTACTAGTAAACAAGTCACTTTAACCTTAAAATGTCTTTAAGATGACTTTGAAAAACTCATTGAGCTGATAAATGACTAAGGGATATCGACATCCGCTCAAACGACATTACTTTCCGGTCCCCCTGATTTATACTCCGGTGTTTAAAAGGCATCCGACCCCAATTTCTTATGCGAAAATAGATGAAGCTAGAAAAGTGCTTTTAGGTTAAAGTGACTAGATTTTAACATTCCAAGAGCAGGACGCCATTGACGGGGGGGGGGGGGGTCGTGATTAAGAATTTGGTACGTAAAAAATACCTGCCTTTGGTATCTATATAAATTACTAACCTAAATCATAGGAATAGCTGATTTGTTGATATCACTTGTTTAACTAGCACCAGCACGCAGTACGATGTATATCGTATGAGAGACAGTTACAAAACTCAATATGCGAAGGCGTTACTTCGTGGACGACCAACAAACCTCTTACACTTTGACCCTGCTTCTCTCTAAAATTCCCCTCAGTTTCCAATTTTGTATAAGATGTAATTCCTGTGCAAAAATGCTCCAAAAGATGCTATATCGCTAGCGATACATGTTGCCATAAGAATAAAATCTGCGGAAGTGTACGAAGTGGGACATTCTCTCTTCATTTTACAGCTACAAAATGTTTTCATCGCTGCCATTTCCGAAAAATGCCACTGTTCATTAAGTCCAAACAATGGTGGTCGTATTCTAGCTACTGATCAAGAACTTTGATAAGCCGTTCCTGATAATAAGTTCTCAACAATTATTTTTATTATTAAATTTTAACAAAATAAAATTTGCAAAAATAATATAAAGCTCATATCGTGCTGAAATAGCTACTTACAAGCCAAAAACCGTACATTTCCTTCCCGTTCTCCCACCGTTCTCAAGCTTGTCGTGCATTCTTTCTAAAAATCGGAACTTTCTTAAGATCCCGCTGATGCGGAATAAATTGTTAAAAACCGGGATAGCAGGACATCTTGTTGCCTTATATTAGGTGCTTATTGTAGGTGATTCTAATGCGCGTGCGTGAATTTTTTCTGTTTGCAAAGGCTGTCAGTCGCAGACAAACCATTGATGAATAGGAAGTGTGAAAGTGCCTTGGGTTTTTTGTTCTTACCGAAATGACAGTAACACTTGCTTTGAATTATGTGCAAAGCGGGATGAGATTTTCCAGTGGTCAAGACCTAGAAATCAGCCAAAGATCTAAGTGGAAAGAGACCAGATTTCTGTCCATAAAGAGTCCAACGTACCAGCTGGTCACCATCTCAGAAGAGGCGGTCCAGCGCTACTTCGAACTGTGGCAAAATCGTTTGTTGAAGTGTGTGGCGGCCCAAGAGGATTCATTTCAGAAGATATTAGTGTAAGATGGTTGTATCTGAATACTGATAATTTTTATGAATAAAAGTCGCCTATTTTTAAATTGTTATGTATATATATTTACAGTACCACATATGAAGTATATACATTCGTATCAAAATAGAATGCATACCTTAATATTGAATATTATATTTATTTAGGTATATCTTTTTTCCATGTGTAAAAAAAAAAGATCAGGCACTTTTATCGCCAATTTTCTTTTCAAATGCGACATCACAATAGAAAATGGTGTGTAAAATAATTAGTGCGCGAAAATATTTAATTTCAGAAAATCCCATTAATTTTTTTTCCTCTCGTTTCTTTCTTCAAATCTATAAATCGAGCATCAACTGTTGAATGATAATTATATGTGGTTACTGATCACTTCAGACGAGTTTGATTATTCAGGAGTTGGATTAATACTTACATTTTTTTAAAATTCATTTTCAAGTATTTTATATGAAGTTATTTTACTGTAAGATAAAATATTGTATATAATTATAATTCTATAAATCTATAATTTATTTTATAATCCATCTTTCGGTGCTTGAAGTAATATGCAAAAGTTTTATCAATATTCTCCGAATAAAACTTTCAAAATATTGTCCCTGAATTGTTCAGAAAAGTATAAAATAAACAGCTTACGTTCGATTGTTAAAAACGCATGAAAGAAATTCGCTTTTCTAGTCCTTACCATTTCAGTTCCAAACATTAATTTTTTTTCACTTCAAAAGCTTACATTATTTGCTCTTAAATGAAAATAATAATTATTTTTGATGTAAAAGAATTTACTCAATTCTTATACTTTAAAGTGCATACTTTTTAAATGCATAAATAATTCGTTTTAGTTTTTATTCAAATTTTCTTGGTTGTGTTTATTATTATTAATGTTTTAAACTTCAAAATTATTTATTCCAAAATTTGTGACGAACAAGGTCTTAAGTTACTACAGTTTCGTATCAGAATAACATTAAATTTAAGAAAAAAGATAACACGTAGATTCATTTGCATAATTATATTATATAATAACGAGACGAAATAGTTATCCAAAAAATCTTAAACAAAATAGGAATAAGAATATTTTTAGCAATTTTTAACCTATACTATTCATTAGAATCATGTAACACATTATTTTTTAAAACTTTTTTTAGTGAATATTTCGGTGCATTTATAATCGGTTGTCATTTTAAGGACAAATTTACTTTCTTTTTAGATAATTATTTGTAAAATATCTAAAATATTTGATATTTAGTTTAATAAGCTTTTTTATATTTGAAGAAACCAAAAAAATATAAACATTAATTAATTATAAAATTCAGGTAGAAAAATACTTGTTTATGTGTTTTTTTTTTCTTTCTTTAGTTTCTTATCTATCATTTTTATGAAACAAACTCGGTAATTAAAAATGAAAAGTAGAAATTTTTTAAAACATAACTATTTCCATTTATTAAATATAAAGAAAAAATCATATTTAAAAATCACAACTTTTTTTGCGAAGAATATATATTTTCATTAAATAATTTCCAGTTAAAGTAAAATAGTTAGTTTAATAAAAAATTTTATTTGACGAAGTCTAGCGATGTGTAAACTAATTGCCTGTTAAAATTCTGTAAACAAAGCTCATCTATCCGAACTTTTTTTTCAGGACTAGCTTCTTTTGAATTTTGAAATATATTTAAGAAATATATCGATTATAATAAAGCGTACTTGGTGTTAATAATATAAAATTTTACTTCAATGATTTTTATATATAACTTTATTTTTAAGGAAATTTTTGAATTTGTATATTTTTATCTATATGTTTTTTATTTCAAAAATGTGTACACTTTGTGTTTAAACTGAATAATTATGCTAGTTTACTTTGTATTAATTGTTCGCTTTTAATGCTAATTGCTCTCGTTTTTTTTTTATAACTTTAAACATGCAAAAAAAAGTTGGCGAATTAGAATTATAGGCTTTTATTTATATCAGTTTCTGTAATGGATAAAAGCATAACTGTCTGAATTCGATATAACATTTCTGTAATGTATATAATAATATATAACAATATTAATTATGCCACACGTTATTTATAATAAACCCAATGCAAACTTTTAAATATGCCATACTTTAATTAACTTATTGCATACTCGGTGTGTCTTTTATTTCTGATAAAAAAATTTTAAGAATGAACACGTAACTATACGAGGTAAGATTCAAAAGTGGGATGGCCCCATGGCCGTAATTTTTTTCTTCGCTATGAGTATTCTACTTTCAAAATTTTTGTTGTACCTAAAAACTATAAGTGTCTCTTGTGTAATGCATTCCCTTTTTTTTAAATCAAATCTTTAAGCAACAACATAGTTTTAGAAACTTGATTCGGTTAAAGAACTAAGTCTGCTTTAAAGTTACACAAATACTATCGCCGACTGACCTTTTAATTTTGGAACTCTGGTGGATGACGAAGATGCGATACTCGACCTTAAATCTAATTCTTTTACATTATACTAGATGAAAATTTTAAGGTCCATTTCAATTCATTGCGGGAACTTCATTTTTACATATCATCACCTGCAGAGTTTGAAATCGCATTCAAACATATATCTTGGTTGCGACCTCTTGACCAACTTTTTTTCATTCCAGACGTTAATTTGATACCACTAAAGGTCTTTCAAATAAGGGTTGTCTACGTTATCTAATTTATGTTAAATCTAATTTATGTTAAAATCCTCACGTTGGGATTGTATAAATGTGAGAAGAGTGGGATACCAGCTCAAAAGTCATTCTTGTCATTTGACCATTGTTCAAAATGATGTGAATGTGGCGACATGTGATAGCTTACCATTCACACACGCCGTCACGCTTACCACTATGAGAATGAACCGGCTCTTCTAGCGAAACGAACCAACCGAAGTGAATTGATGCCGAAGTCGTCATGCTACCGCTATATGTAAGGAAGCAATACAAAACAAGGAATTGGAAGAATCGTCGAGGAAGTTATTCGATTCTCCTTTCCATTTCAGATTTTAAGTTTTTTTCGATTTAAATTTTTTTAAAATGATTTTAATAATGATTTTAATAAATTATTATTCTTGTTAAAATATGTGGTTGCCGATCTTCTTGTGTGATATTTAAAAAAAAAACCTTCTGATCCGGAGTCTGTTGGGTGTCTTCCATGTGATCAATTACCAAAATCTCTTTTGTCGCTTCAGAGCGCAAAATTAATAAACAATCAATCAATCATAGCTATTTTAATTAATAATGGAGTTATATATGCAGCATGCTAACCGATGTTTTCTCATTTGGTATTTTTGATACTTGATCTTCATAATTAATATTGAGGATATGTTAAATCGTCTTCTTCTTTGTTTATTATTCTTCTCTTAAAATAATGTTCTCACTAAAAGTTCTTTCAAATAAGCACACCTGTTATAAGTTATGGATGAAGTGTTATCTACGAAAGGTGCCGTTTAAAATGTAATTTGGGCTGTTTCAATACTTGCATAAAAATGTATAAAAAAATCAAAGCACACAAATAAAAAAGAACGCTTAAAAATGACACCGAAGAAAATCTCAAACTTCCTTCATTACTTTCACAATATTTGCAATATAACAAACATTTGAAATCCAAGGCCATATATAAAAATCTCTTGATAGGAATTTTATGCACCAATTTCCTATCTAAGAATTTTAAGAATTTAATTATGCAAATGCAGAACTGCTAAGACTGTTTTGAATATATTCTGTTACTATGTGAATTACGATATCTTACTTTTCAAAGTCTGTGAAGACTAATAAAATGGTTTATTTTTTTAGGTGTTATGGCATGATTAAATCGAATTTAAATATATATTTTCCTTCCTTCTTCATATTACATTGCATATTTCAAAAATTAGAATATTTGAAACATTTTACTTCAGTAATCAATTTTGAAAACCCGTATTTTCTCCTATTCCTTCAAGTTCAATACGCTAACATTATTCATACCTTACAAAAGCTTTTCACGAAAGTTCCGCGATTAAAATGGGATTCATAGTTTATTAACGTTGCATTTAGAAGCAACACGAGGGCGATTGACAAAGCTCATTTATATGACCATCGGTCAAGTGACGGGGATGACTCCTGTGCGGGTCTCATCAGCTCCAAACTTCCACATCACTCCAATAGGAGGACTTGGAGAGTCTCGCAGGATTTAAAGTGCATCCACCACACTATACGATGGGTCTTTGAGGTCATCAGAGCTCGAATCTGCGAATCGAAGGGCCCAATGCTGGGTGCGAGTTCTTGACTATGACCACTGAATTATCACGGTGAATATTACAAAGATTTGATTAAAAACAAAAAAAATGGAGCAAATCATTGTTGTATTGCCCAGTCATCGTTTTTCCTTTTCCTAAGATATTCACGAGTATGATGCCCTTAACATTTTAAAAAAAAAAACATTTGTGGCCGAAGAGATCGTCTTCGCTTTCTTTGGAGCAGATTTATTGGAAGAGGAAATTGTATTGATTGATACTTGGAATCCAAGTGTCATTACTGCACGAATCAAATTTTTTTGTGACAATAAACGGTTGGTAAATGAATAATAACCTATGAAACATTATCAAATTTATTTTACGCCGTTTTACAGAAGGCGGAACACAATGGTAACAACAACTTTCCTTGGCAACGTCATCCGTGTTCAAGCACAGAAACTTTTTGAACCTCCCTCGGGTATTAAAAATATCTTATTATAAAAAGATGTGAGAGTTTTTATTTACTATCATATTGAACAGATTTAATTTCTTATTATTTGTACTTATAATTAAATGTTCAATTAGATCATTATTGTGTAATCTATGTCAAAAAACACTATTCGCTGTGTTGTTTAAAAATGTATCCCTTCCTTTCGAGCAATCACTGTGAGTTAAAAGCGCCAAGAACATTCCTTTAAATGAATCATTACGAACAATTAATTAATCCAAAGATTCCGAACAGTTAATTAGCTTAAGTCAGGTAATAATTGTCGGAGTCTTGAAATTCCAAGTTCCAGATCGAGAATCGATGGAACGAAGTTAATCATTATTAGAACCGGGGAGATTTTCGTAGATGCTAATGAACGGGACTAGTTATTTAAACTCATAGGGTCGCTTCATTAGGAGACTCTTTTAACGATTCATTGCCCCCTCGCAGCCGTTTCGAGTGCAGTTTTCTGATAGACGGAATCGCATGAATCAATGTTAAGTGATCTTGAATAATTCATTTTCGTGAAAAATCTGTAGTATTGTTTTAATAAGTAGGACAGAGAGACGGTTTAACCATTTCCAGTTACACAAATAATAGTTATTATTATTTGTATGACTAGTTAACGTTAAGGCTACTGGAACTACTTCAAAAAGAAAAGAATGAGCTTATTTTTTTGCCAAGTTTAACTTTCTGAAATGGAAAGCAATTTATATTTAACACTGAGATGTCTAAATTTGTGTATCTGTTCATCAATGATGTGATTGCTAATGAAAGTCACTCTGAGGAGCAATTCAAGGGCTGTTGGAGACGGACCTCGAAATTTTGAACATCGGTCAAGTGACGAGGACGACACCTGGGTTGGCACATCCCTCTCCAAACTTCCCCATTACTACAACAGGAAGACTCTGGGCCACGATATATTTAAAATGAATCAGCCCCGGCCACTCGACAGGTATTTAGAGTCATTGAATCTATGACTAGACAAAAACTGCCGGAGCCAAATCCGCGATCGTTTCAACAGGCTACCACGGCCTCGTGATCATTCAATGAAAATTACATACATAAAAACAAAAAATTATGTGTAAACAATTAATAACCGATCATTGTATTTATGTCACTTAACTTCAGGTACATCTTGCATAAAATCCACTGCTTTTATAACTTTAAATGTTTGCAGGTACTTATAAATATAACATTTGGAGTCAGAATAATTGGGGAATTCGTCATGTTGATAGCCAACTTTTAAAGTTGCCTTACATTCTACACACTGAATATAATTATAATTTAAAAAAATGTGAATTGAAATTTTTTTTAAAATTTAAATGAATGAAATTTTTTATGAATTAAATTTTCCAAAATTGTTTTACAAATAGCAAGCAATTTTTAAAATTTGTGAAGGTTTTGTAAGAAATTTTTTTTTTAATCCACTATATACAGGAAATAATCTCATGTGAAGCGCTATTGAAATTCAACGACGGGTGTTTTTCGACTCCGTGGAGGGAGAGAGAGTTTATCTGAGAGCGGATTGCGTTTCGAACCCTCGATGTGTCGGTCCGAAGAAAAGTTGACCGGTCGCTTTTTGTTGCGCTTTTATCAACTTGGCTAAAAGAGACGCCCCTTTTAGGTTAGTTATTAGAGCGTTTTAACTTTTGGCGTTGTTGAAAACAGTCACTGCATATTCCCCCTCCAGTATCGTCGTGATGATACGAAGAGAAACAATCTGAATGGCGTCTGGAGAGAAGGTAGCTTTTTCAGCCATCACTTCACTTGATATAAAACTCCTCTTGGTAGTATTGAGTTCGATTTGGGGGCAGTTTCCCTTTCATGCTCTCGGCTCTTAGCAGCAAGACCAAAAGAGACGTCCCTTTATGCATTTTAACTTCTGACGTTGTTGTTGAGGAGAATCGGCGCTAAATAAAGTAGATTTTCTGGAAAGTGTTCCAGAATTCTGAAGAACCCAATTTTTAGCAAACCACAACTACAGATATTGTTCTTTACAACGTCCACGTGTGTATAGTCTTTAAATTCATTTTTTTGAGTATTCTATTTGTTAAATTCTAATAAATAATACGTATATGTAGTAAAAGAAGTACCCTTAATTTTTCAAAAGCAAAATAAAAAAAAATGCAAAATTTGGAACGTTTTAGTATTTCGTTTACCTTGATGTATTGTACGTTTAGCTAATAATAAAGTGACACTTAATTTACGGGTATTATTTTAGCTAAGGAAGAAACAGGTTAAAACTTTTATTTCTCTGCTTCAGAGTGAACTCGGTAGCTTAGTAGTCACAGTCGTGGTCCCGCTTCCAGAACCACGACTTTTCAACTTTACGATGCGACTTTTTCGTCGAATCGTATATTCGAGCCCTGATGCGGTTTAAGATTTACCGTATCAGATTTGATGCATGTTAAATTCAGTCGTAATCCTCCCATGGCGTGGTGTTGAAGTTTCGAGAGGGAGGTACTGGCTCAAGTGACTTTCTCGTCACTCGATCGAAGTTCAAAAATTTGAGGTTCGTCACCTCTAGGCCTCTTGAATCAATAAGCTTCTTTCTAACTTGGAGTTGTGGTTATCAATTCGTAATATATAACGAGACCAAATCTGAATGTTTATACCGATTCTGGTTTTATTAATTCCTTCTTAATTGGTCATGGTCCCTTCATTTGTTATTTAAATCGTTTTAATTTGAAAAATACCATTACGTTTTCTTTTGGCCTTTTTCCAAAAGTTTTCATTCGAACTGTCCTGTTGTCCAGTTGGATATGTCCCAAATGAACCAGATGACTTGATGTTACACAGCTGGCTGCTTAAGACAGCCGATATGTGATTACCACGTTTAATCACCTGATATCCTATGCGATTTTTTTTCCTTCGGGGATTTGTGAGAGATAAAGTAAGTGCGCTCCCATTACCCATACATTTATATAAACTGTAAAAATGGATTTTCGCTGGTGCACAATCCATTACACCTGACACATTACAAAGTGTTGGGCAGAAATTTACATATCGAATGGACGTTATGAGTGTAACCGAAGTAAGTTATATCGAACACAATTGTAGAAAAATAATTCAGATTTTCCCTTTGCATTCATGTGTTACTTTTATTCTGTGACTTTTATTTTTGAAAATATGGAACTTTAAAATCGGATGATTCATTTTGCATAACCCTGTATGATATGTGACCACTGGATTTTACAATTCGAGATATACCAAAGATGTCTAATTAAAAACTTGCTTTTCCTATAGTCTTTTCATCCCAAAAGATACAGTTTCTGTTGTTCTATGTTTTAAACTTCCCCTTCCATTGGAAAAGAAAATTACCGTTACACTCAGTTTGTTTTATATTTATTGCACATCAAAACACAAAAAGTTTCTTATAGCTTTATTCATTTATATCTATGTTTACTTAAAAAAAAAGCAGCAATTTTTTAAAACAATTTATAACCCCCTCATTTTCCTACCTCTCTAATTGTCCGATTCTTTTGCTTGTAAGAGCAGTTTTAAGTATTTGAATGCCTGTGAAGTAATATAGTATTTTAAATAATCAATATAAATAATGTTAATATTTACTAATAGCTAAAATGAAGAGGCATTTCCTTCTTTCAGTAAAAGGAATTCAGTATTTTATAATCCTTCGCCTTCGCGAATAACAACTATTGCGCGAAGCAAAATGGACTAAGGCCTTTGTCCCCTCATAATATAGTGTAAAAATTAGAAGAATGAATACTTAAACTCAGATATTACAATGTTTGTCTGAAAACGGCTTAAGATTTACTTCACTAGAAGGCTTTGAGCAATAGTAGATTACATTTAATATGGTTCACAAACGAAACCTACTAAACTTATATTTAATTTCTTGAAAACGCGTGCAACTAAATAGAACTTTTTTTAAAAAAAAATCTTTATGATGGATTCTGAAGTCTTTGGATAAAAACAAAACACAAAAAGTCGTGAATACTATTTGATTTATTATTTGTAGACTGACTAGTATAATGCAAAACTATTAATAATAATTTTTAATAGCTTACAAAAGTGTTGAATAAAGAAAATGCTTTTTTAGAGCATTTTTTTTATATATACGTGCTAGTGTTTTACCATCAGATAGAATTAAAGGGTTTAAATTAGAAATAAAATTACACTGAAACAGCACTTAAATATCATTATTTTACCCTCCATCCTCAAAACCGTTGTTGGATAATGCTCGTTCCTAAATACTGACTCATTTCAGATAATTGGGGAAAATTATATCATTACATCTATCGTTGAATATAACTGAAATGAGCAGAAATGTCATTAGTTTCGATTATTATTTTCAAACCAGTCGTTCATTTTTCAAAGCATTCAAATTTTTACTTATATATTAAAAACTTTTAAAATTAATAATTCACTAATTCTTTAAAAAATTCATATTTTTATTCTCTTTATATATTATATGTTTTTTATTGTATTAAATAATTATATACATTTGTTATATTAATATTTTAGTTATTATTTCTTACTCTCACATATTACTTTTATTCTTCGCCTCCAACTTATAATGCATATTTGGGATGAAATTCTTTTCAAAGTTGGTATTTTTTTTCGAAGTAAAAAACGTAGAACTGTATAAAAGAAAGAGTTTGAAAATATATACTCTGTCGGATAACTACTTTTTACTCTGTTGCATTTTTCTACATTTTGATTTCGAAGCGAATTTAAAATTCTTCTCGAAACCTGTATAATATTTTAAATCTTGGTAAGTAAAACGATCTACAAACACATGTTGTCCAGAACTTTTTACATTTTGTTTTTCAAAATAGACTTCAGATGTAGTTCACATGAACCAAATCTTAAAAATTCAAATAGCAGTGTCAACAATTGCATCGTTCCCGCAAATATTTTGGGAAGCAATTTTAATTTCTAAAAAGGACGAAATTGAATTTCTCAAAAAACTCCACATCCGAAATTTAATAACCTTACATTCTCGGCTTTTAACTTTTAATAAGTTTGCTTGAAATACAAGGGATACAGAAATAGAACAATTCGAGTCGTTGCAGTTTTACTATCACTTCCTATTATTGCGGGTTCTTTTAATCTTTGAGCAAAAAAATTCTAATTGAAGCAAAATGAAGTTACTCGAATTTTAGGGATAATTGTCGGTATTTAAAAATTATATGTATACCAAACGTATTTAATATTTTAATATTAAGAAATGATTAACATTTTTTGTCATGTTCGGAATTTTGAATAATTTATGGTAATGTATTTATTACTGGAGTGCTTTAAAAAGTTTTTGTATTCAACGGCAGATGGCATCATTAAGGTAAAATGTTGTTACCACTCAGTGCTGCCATCAAAGCAGCCGAAACAAATTTGACATTGATTCATATGTTAGTTTTGATTGGGTAGTCATTTGCAGCCAAATCAAATTTTGATTACTGCCGCGTCGAGTTGTCAGTGTCGATGAGACCAGAATTCATCATTATGCACCGAAAATAAAGCAAAAATCAAAACAAGGAATTGTTTCCGGTGAATCTTTTCCAAAAAAGGAAAAGAGGGTCTCATTGGCCGGAAAAGTTATGACGAAGAATTTCTGGGGGATGAAAGGCATCACGATCACGAATACGAGCAACTGAGACAAAGACAGCTGTCTAATGTGTCATGATTCTTACGAAAAAAAAAATCCTACTGCTAAGAGCGACGCTAAGAAATGTAAATCTCAGTATTTCTAAGGACTTATTGAACGATTATGGTTCTTTTTTCAGAACTTAGAACTACCTTTCTATAAAAAATGCCCTATTTTTAAGTTATGACAAAAACAAGGATATTGTTTTTACATTATTAATTAAAGAGTGAAAAAAAGGAAATAAAGTCGCAAGTTGTTTTTCAAATTATGTAGAATTTCTGTGCCCAGCCTTTCCTTTGTAGCTACTTTTCTGATCTTACCATTATCGAATTTATATGCTTGTATTTCAGATTTGTAAAATTCATGAGCTGAAAAAGTTATTTCTTAACTAAAATAACTCTGGTGGATGTAAAATGTTATTACTGAATAAACTTGAAAATTAAACGGCAGTAGTATTGAATAAAAACAGGGTTCTGGCAGTTAGGGAAAATTTGTAACAACTTCTGTTTCGGAGGTCTCCAAACTCTGGCCAGCAGACCACCACCGGTGCGTGGACACAGCCAATCCGTCCTGTCAGTTTATTTTGATTAATTTGAAAATTTTAAAATGTAAACAAATCATACAAACCAATTATAAACACAATAACTGACACACATAATGCAATTGAACAGTTTAACTGTAACTAGTTATATGAGATTTACACTAAAAACTTAACAATAACAGACTTGTGCTACATGGTGGGTCTTCAGTGGCATCAAGACTCGAACCCACAACCCGACGGAAACACGTCCTCAAGTTACCCAACCATGACTCCTAAGCATTCACACGTCTTGTACTTAACTTCTCTATTCCCCATCAAATGACATCGCTATATGTTTAGTAGGGTCGAAACAGTACGTAACGCACAGCACACACATTAGCTACCTCCGCTGTAATGACACGTCCTTGACACCTGTCTGAAAATACCAACCAAAATTCCAAACGGAGCACAGTCCACCCCCGTTCCATAGATACCTCACACGTCAGTTAGTCCCGAAGCGAATATTTGCGCATAATTTGAAACTACAGTGTGTTTGGTATGATAAGCTAGTTATAGCTTTTGGCCCTGTGGCCTCAAGCTAAAAGGTTTGTAGACTCCTGTTGTAGTTCAAATAATAACCATATTTATTCAGAATGGTAAGTGTTTTAATCTATCCGCTTATGAAGCTATTTCAAATATTTGTTATATTCTGGTATATTTATTATTAATTCCTTTTTCTGTTATTCAATAAATATCAGTGTTTTAAACACTTCTCTTTTACAATTCAAAATACCAAGCATATGAGAACATTATCAACAAAAAGAAAGACTTAAAAGAACATTTACAATAAATAATAATCAATAAGACGTATTATAACTTTGAATATGGGAACTATGTTAGCCATGATCGATTCTCTAATCTCAATCAATGAGCTGTAACTTTTAACTCAAATAATAGCTCCTTAAAAACTTTTGCTTGGCTTATGGATTAAAAAAGTTCTGGCCTTTTTTTCCTTCAACATTTTATTTCTGAATTATATGCGAGAATATTTTGTTCGAAAATTGAAGAGCCTTGCATCTCAATGGGACAACCAATTCAAAGTTATGGATAATAAGTTCCAGCATCTTCTTCAAAGTTATGTTCGGAAATATTTTTTTCAGAAGTATAGTAAGGATTAGAACAATTTGTCAATATTTTTCTAATTCATTTAAAAATGTAAACTTTATTTTTGTGATTTTTCAAAAGCACGATTTACAATTAAGAAGCAATAAAAAATTTTAAATAAATATTGTCCACATAAAAAATTGGTAAATATTCTTCAACTACTATACAATTATTGACTACTATCCATTTTTAAAAGTACACTTATCATATTTTATTTCTACGAGTCTCGACTGAAAAGTATTGCTTCAATGACCATAACTGTTTTATTTGTTACCCGGTTTTCACAATTTTTATTGACAGAAAAACTGCTTGTATCTTTTATGTAATGCTTTATTCGCTTTTTGATACAGTTCCCATCACATTCTACATTGTGTGATTAATCGGGCGAACCCGTTGGAGAATAATTCCAGCTGCTATTGTCGACACAAGACTTCAGTAGCCGCTTTCGCATAGTTGTCATAATGAAAGTGATTATTTATGATGCTTATGATGCATATGCTTTATGATGCTTATTCATGCTTTTTTCTTATGATGCTCATTCTTTCATGCTGTATGATACTTATGATGCTTTTCAGTGATGCTTTATGATGTTTGTTCATCGTTGAAAGAAATGAAAGACGCAACGTGCAAGATCAGTACAATAACGCTTCCCTGTTCAACATCATTTCCACTCGGGTTGGAATATTCATCAGTTCCCAGTATATCAACGACACCTGTGACGTTGGGCTATTCGTAGTTTTCTCTTCACTAACCTTGGGGACTTTCATTTAAGATTGATTGCTATAAATAACAATTTCTTCCCAACCCAAATGAAACGTGATTAGTTAAATTAGAGGCAGGTACAATTAAAATAAAGTGCGGTAGATAGGAAAGTATATAAGCAAAGCGAGAGTCGCACGATAGAGGTTGAGTTTCACTAGCGTTGAGTATATGCCTTACAGGTGGTAGATGAGATCAAGAGTGGCTACGGGTGAGAGCGATCGTGGTAAAACCAAGAATCAAGTCAACTGCAACCGGGAAGGTTGTGGTAAGCTAACTTTAATCCGATATTAGTGAGACAGGCAAAGATATCTAGGGTGTTACCTTGAAAACCGGAGTTCATTTGTCGTTATAGCACAAAACTATGGAATAAACATTGTGTGTGAGAACTTCCTAACGTCTGCTTGCATAAGTTATTGACTTTTGGTGTTAGTATATTTAGTTTAGCTATGGCACAGAGGCGAATAGGAATATTATGTCGTCACACACCTGGGAACGAAAAAAATAATTAATTTATACATATAGCTTTTTGGTATAGCTAAAACTTTGAATATAGGGTAACAAACCTACAAGTTGTCCATGAAGGCATTACTTTTCAATAAAGCGTTGTATAATGATGATCAACATAAATGTGGATCACGGGAGTGCAGTTAGAGAAGCCATTAAATTAAAGACACAAGCCCCAACTCTGTTTTTGTTTAAAAAAAAATTCAATCATCATCACATTCAATCTGGTCTTTCTCCGAAGAAAAAATTTGTAAAACAACTAGCTACCATTGATGGATCCGATGTTCCCATTCGTTCGATCACTCGAATGCGGTCCAATATTAGTCCTCTTGGGTTTGAAAAGCTTGACAAAGAAATACATGAACTGTTATAAATTACTCTTATGAGCTTCCTTAATTTAAATTAGAAAGCCGAAAGCTCTATTTATGGACATTTTCTTTACTGAGTTTCGTCTCGAGTTTTTGGCACGTTGTTTGAACGCGATCATCTGTTTCCTTCAATATATTTCCCATTAACTAAAAATACCCTGAGAGTTAGTGAATCATAATTTTATCTATATTTGATACGATCTAGTAATGGGAATTTTATTACCTTCATACAAATAGCTTTTGTATTTTATTTATCAAGCAAATATCTTTCGCAGACTCACAGTTGGTACTATCATATTTTTTTAAATCGTCGAATATAGAAAATGATAAGAATTTATGATAAGAATAAAAATAAAATCACGTATATATTTATATAAGTCGAAATGCCTTCTATATCATATTTTCTGCAGTTTTCCTGCTTCTTTCTAAAGTTAGAGTTTTACCTACTTAAGTTATTTTTCGAATTTTCCTTAAAATTTCAAGCACGTTTTATATTTACATAAAATGAAAGATTTAATTCCAGCCATAAGAAGCAAATTATATATATAAAAAAAAAAGATTCGAGCAAACAAGAACTTTGAAAGAAAATTGAAAACAATTTTTAATCTCAAAATTTATTTTCAGTCAGAGAAAAGTATATTATTTCGGAAAATCTGTATCCATGAGAAAATCATCGAAAGCTTTTTTTTTTCATGCAGTTTTCATTTGAAGCAAAAAACTAAGTAAATTTTTTTAAGATAAAATTTCTTTAAGTAAATTAAATAATTATTTTCGGAAAAATATTCCAAAGACCTTAAATGCAAAACTCTTTGCAGTTTTTTTTATAGCGTCTTATTGTAAGATTTTTTTTTCTAGAATTTTTTTTTATCAGTGCTGAATGAGTGAAATTTTGCACAATTAAAAACTAAAGATCTCTATCAAATAATTAAAACTAATCGAATCTTATGTTAAAGATGTGAATCTTATGTTTTATCTCAATATTACTTCCCTGTTAACATTTATCTCATTATTTATACGGAGGATAAATAACTATTTGTTTCTTTCATTCACAACATATGTTTTGGAAAATCTATAATATAGAAAACGTTTTCCTAAAAATAATATTAAACAATACTTTACAAGAGCTTTTGATTATTCCACACATTGACACAAATATTATATATAAAAGTGACCAAAATTCCTGTATTTCGTTATTTAATACCTTAATGACTCAGATGATGTAATGAGGAAATTTTTCTAAGAGTTAAAATTCCTATAATCTGTCAGTTAGAAGAACCAAACTAAAGAGCAAATAATAGGTATTTCTAAAATAATTTTAACTAAATTTTTCTTTTGAAAAACTATGTTTATAATACGAGGCGATAGATTAATTTTACCGAACATATTGTAGAAGATTAAGATTAATGATTTCCTCCGAAAAGTTTTGCTAAAACTCATTTTCACATTTTAAACTCGTTTTTTCAAATGCATGATTAATATACGCGATATTCAAATGACTAAAATGAACATATTCTAGAAAATTCTAGGATGCAACAACTATACGAGATGTGGCTATTAAATAACTGACGCTTAAAACATTTTATTTTGATGCCTTACATGTTTGCTTATCATCTCCTTCAATATACATCCTTCCTCTATCCCTGCAACGCTCCAAGCGAATCTTCCATTGTTCGAAACAGTGCTGGAACTCTTCTGTCAGCTCCTTCAGAACGCGAGTCGCTTTCTCTTTCACAGCTTCAACGGACTCAAATCTTGTTTCTTTGAATGCAGATCTCACATCAAGAAACTGATAGACATCGCATGGCGCCAGATCCGGCGAATAAGGCGGATGTTCTAACTCTGAGATGCTGCATTTGGCTAGAAACCTTTTGACAGGCAATCCGGAATGAGCCGACGCATTGTCTAGGTGGAAAAATTTGCATACGTATTCTTTTACAATTTCCACAGTCTCGGCAATCACACAAATACTTAACCACAGATAGATCCATCCAGATTACCGATATTTTCGATATTGCCATCCATTTTTGATGTGGGATGGCGACCCGGGCTCGAATCATCTTCAACGTCTTATCGGCTTTCTTGAAAACGGTTAAACCACTGAAAAACTCTTGAACGCGATAAATATTCATAAATTCATAACCTTACACTTCTTTCAATAAATCATGAGTTTCAACAGGGTCTTTTCCAAGTTTCATGTGAAATTTCACAACAATATGTTGCTCACTTAGCATTTTTTCAGTATATCAAACAAAAAATAACTCTAATGCTAACAAAGGCTACGGGTATATGGATTAGTTTGTAGAAGCGAGAGGCACTGCATTCGAAGATGAAGGCTTGACTTTCGCTGGTGTTTGGCGCATGCGTACTTTTTCTGTAACAGCGTCCGTCTAGTTATTTAATAGCCACACCTCGTAAATCTGTATTATTTACTGCGTTTTGATATTATTCGGTTATTGCGTATTCCATTAAGGTTCGAAGGCCATTCCATTAAAATTCGAGCGAAAGTTTACCCGCCGCATCGAGAAACAGTTATTTTGACTTAAGAGTGACGGTGGTGTTTCGAACCTTCAATCTTTGAATCCGAAAAAAGCTTATCTGTTTGCTTTTTATATTGCTCTTAATAACTAGAGCAAATGAAACTCGACCTTACTATCTTTTTTTTAGATGTTATTTCAAAAATTGACAGTAATATGATTATTAGTGACATATGAGGATCGTTCAATAAGTTCTTAGAAAATCCCACATGAGGCTCTCGTAGCAGCGAAATCGGTTTGTATTTAGAAAAAAAAAACATCATGCCTCTCAGCTGTCTAAGTCTCAGTTATTTCCATCGCATGGTTTCATTTTTACTTTTGATTGAAGGAAGAAACGTGTTTATTTGGAAAAATGGAAAAAATTGAGTTTCGAGCGGTGATTAAGCATTTATTTTTACAAGGCTTAACACTGAAAGAGATCAAAGCTGAGTTGGATGAAATTCATGGCACATCTGCTCTTGTGTTTGGAATTGTTTCCAATTGGGTAAATGAGTTTAAACCTTACCGTACATCCACACAAGTTGGAAGAAAACCGTTATTGTGTGGGTGAGTTCCATTTCATTGTGTTAAGCAATCAAACTGTTGTCCTGATTTTATAACTTAAGAAAAGTACTTAAAAAAAAAACTTTTTCTATAACTAAAAACATAGATTCCTTTCATTCATATAGTGGATTTTCATTAAATGCGTAGTTAATGCAAATAAAAATAATTTTACTGAAATTTTATGGGAAATGTACAATGCTGAATTTTTTATTGAAATCGAAGAATCGTAATTATTAAGTTGAGAATGATTTATTGCTTTTCACATAAGATTTAAAAATTATTTACATAAACTACGTAAATATTAACTATCCTATTTATTTTTGATTTTACTTTAAAATGTTACGTTACTTTAAAAAATGGAAGTACTAGTATTGAAATAGTAGATAGGATGTTCCTTTCTGTTAATATACACTTCAAAACAATGTACATTGGTATTATATATAAGAGAGTTACATTTTTTTTGAATCCTTTTTATACTAATTAAATGTATTCAGACATCCGCATTTCCAAGGCGACGGTTTCAAAAAAATAATAATATGTAAGAAATTTTAATAGATTATAATATTGCACTCAGGTATTGGCAATACGTTGCTTAAGATATCTTTTTTGCTGTACAATATTTCGGATTATTTGAAGAAACTTTCCTTACAATTACACTGCTGGCCGTTATAATTGCATCACCAGGAAGGAATTATATGACGAACGTCGAAATCACATGAGAGGAAGAAGAGGTTGGGCTACACAAATGATTAGTATTTCAGCACATTTAGACAACGCATCCATTTCAACGCCGTTTAGAGGTTTCGCTTATGCATTGTTAGGTGAAAATTGCTTGTTTACATGCTTTCTATGATCGCTTAAATTTCTGTCCATGAGCTTCGAAACACCCTGCATATATGTTTAACTATCACTGACAAAATAACTGAGAATGTCATACATTTTTGTCTTTCTTTGGTGTTTTGAATCGCGTTTCAAGTTACTGTTAGACTTTCCCATTTTATTCTCTGAGCAAGCACATATTTTATGTTTCGTATGTATTGACACATAGCGATTACTTTGAAAGATGTATTTTTTTAAAAGTAAGAATAGGTTATCTCTTCGTTGTGTGATTGTGAAAAAAAAGATGTATATAATCACGAGTTATTAGATTTTATCATTTTAATCACCCTTTAAAATTAAAATAAGTGTAGATAAGTTAAATAACAATGTGGGGCTTATTTATTTTGATTTGAAAATGGATTGAATACGGTGTTAAAAATTTTATATTAGAATATATTGTAATATCCCTCTCCAGTTTCTCACTGTATTACAAAATTTACTTGAATTGTTAAAAGTTTTGTGTAAGTGCATAGTGCTATATTGCTCTTTGACAATTGAAAATTATTTATTAGCAGTATATAATTTTTAGAAAATTATAAGAAATTTTTTTTTTAACAAAATCAATCATTCAATAAGTTGGAAGAAAGATAGAAGGATTTTTGGAAGAATGTTAGAATATAATATAAGAAAAAGCATCGTACTTTTAATTTTTTAAAGATTCAATAAACCACACAAACATATGAATCAATAATTACTTTAGGACATTCTCTTGCTCTTCAAAGCTTATGAAACATGAAACATTGCATCAAACTTATTTGAGTTGAGTCTCAATTTTTGAAAATTTCACTTAAAATAAAGCTGCAAATTGAATTATGTTTTCTATGTTTTTTAAGGTATACGTACACCTTGGTAGAAAATTTTTTGAAGTACATTGATATTAGCTATCAAAATATTTTTAATGCTAAAATATAACCTAAAACTATGAAAAACACATTTAATAATCTGCTTTTAATTAAAAAAAACCGGAGTGGAAAACATGATGAAAATAGTACATAAATTGATTATCAGAATACCACTCATAAGTCAAAAAGTAAACAAAAATATCATTATTCTGTAAATTTTATCTCATTCATCATAACATTATTTGGGGCTGGTACTACTTTCAAGAGGAAAATCACATAACTACATTTTTATTGTGTTTCGAGTTAAATAACTAATAATGAAAATTTTAAAAGAAGTTATAACAATACATGATTTACACCTGTGTTACTAAAAACAGATCAATTTTACAACCATGAAAGTAGAAGGGATTCTTAAAAACTGTATAAGGAAGATGCTTGCAAAATTTAAATTAATTTGGTTCATAATTGTTTCTGATATCTACGTTACCATATGTAAATTTGTCGAGAAAACTCATTTTGAGAAAAATCAAAAACAAACTTTCAAATGCAATTGAAAATTAGCTACTGAGTAAAATTCAAATCCCTGTAATTTAAGTTCTCTCTCTCTAAGCAAAATTCAAACACTATTAGAAAGAAAAAAGTTTAAACTTTAAACTGACATTAAAATTAGAAAATTGAAAATTTTTACAAAAATGACGTTTTAAAGGTGTATGGATACCTTAAATTTACGAAGAGTTCATAAATTGAATTATAGCTAAAAAAATGAGAGTGCAATCCCTTTATATTCTCATATAGCTCACCACTAAGCTTTTTACTGAAATCTTATTCAGTGACTGAAAAGTTATCGACTTTTTCTAATACCGGTAATTTCCTAAAATTTTCCAATAAAACCAATATACCGGCAAAATTTTTGGGAGTTCTTTAAATTGTGAATATGAAATTAAAAAAATGAATAATAATGGAGGATTTGATTTCATTCTCGTATACTGCGAGAAAAATACATGAAAATAAATTGTATTATGAACATAAATACTTCAAATAAAATTCAACAATTTTATAACAAATTATAAATAATACTTACACATTAATAATTTTCCACGATGAAAAGAATAAAAATATATCATTGAATACGTGATCTATTTGTTAACGTGTATAAAAATGTAAACAAGTAAGAAGCATAGCTGATGAGCTCTTCGGTCTAATTGTGATCTAATTTTTGTACAAAATAATCTTGTAGTAGAAAAAAATCTTCCAGATTCCACACTTGTTAATTTTATAATTATTAAAAATTATTCGATTATGTTTTCCTCTTACATTTTCCCATTGAAAATGCTTTTCTTCCTTAACGACTTCAATAATTTTTTGTGCCAAAAACTTATTAGCTTTTTTTTTGTGTCGATCAATAAATTAAATCACTTTTTCGTGAATAACATAATTGTGGATGTCGAAGAAATTATACATACTGAATTTTTGGAATCAGCAACATGTATTATTTTTGTTTCAACCTGGTTGATCGCAGTAAGTGTATCGTATTTGTTGCACTGATCAGTGCATTCAATCAATTCCCCGATTTTATTTTTAATTGTCGTTTTACTTGTTTCGTTGAAAAATCCATAATCCTCATTTTCCCACTTATTAAAATTAGAGTCGAAAAGATGTTGCAAAAAAGTATCTGAATAAAAAGTTTATCGTCCTTTTGTACGATATATCGAAATATCCTCAAGTTCAATCACAACGAATGACAAACAGGTTATAAAAATTATATAAATAATTTACCGAATGACCGGTGAAAACAGTGCAGAGAGTTACCAGTAACAATTCGAAGTTAAATTTCTTAATTTACCGATAAGGCTGTTTGTCCGTGCTTCAATTCCTAATCGTATCATTGTTCTTATGCTTACAAATTGCTTACAATTTGTCCAGAATACCTCTGATGACTTGGATTGTTCACATCCCTATCTTTCCTCGCAGTTTTCCTCTTTCTCCCCCGCCATTACAGTCCGATATTCCCTCTCATATCTCCGTGATAAATACCAGGACAAGCAGTCGTATTAAACCATTAACAAAGACACCTTTTGCATTCCGTGAACTGGTGGGGCAATATTCATTACCAGGACCTGATGGTTCCGTTGCTGTCGAGGAAGGCTGCTTGAAATTGGCCTCACAGGAAGTCTGCCAGCTCAGGCACGCGAAGTATAATTAGAGTAGTTAATCATCGTTTTGAATGGATTCGAATTCCTGTCTCCTTTGGCAGTTAGGGGACGGGGAAGCGTTTCGTTGCGTGAGTTTCCTCGCCATTAGGACAAGAGCGGCTCATTCGCTCGGAAAACGATGAAACTCAATATGAATTATGCGCGCAACTTATCGTAGAAGGTGAAATCGGTCACTTCGAATATTGCGCACGAAACGTCATTGAGATGTCCCATATTCTTCTGTTTAGGGGATCATGGATTTCTGTACTCATCTGTGATAACTAAGATATGGATATTTTCCCTGGAGAACCAGTGTTATATATTCATATGATAATCCTCAAGTACCGAGTCGTTCAAAATGAATCATCTAATTTTAAAATTCAGTATTTTCGAAACTAAACGACATAGAATGATAAAAAAAATACATGAACACAAAGAAAAGTATAGAAATTTTATTTTGTTAAAATCAGACAGCACTTATGTGATCTTCGTGAAGCTATTTCATGAAAGCTGTTTCAGAAGCTTTCCTGGAGCTACATCGGGTCACAGTGGACCAAGTCACTCTATGTTACACAACCGGCCACCCAAGTCACCTGATATGGCCCCATTCTATTTCTTCCTTTTTTATTTGAGGGGGTGGAGTGTAAAAGAGAAGAAGGGCATTCGTAACCGTTGCCTGTACATTTTAGTGAACATAAAAAAAAATGATTTCTGCTGCTACACAATCAATTGCTATTGACCCTTACAACATGTTTGGCAGGAATTTATATATCAAATTGACATTATACGTGTCACTAAAGAAACTAATATCGAACACTCGTAAAAAGAACTTCCAAATTATTTTCTTTTCGTATTCGTGTATTACTTATCATTCTGGGTTGTTTATTTATGAAAATACGGAATTTGAAAACCGGATGATTCCCTTTGTATAACCTTCTATGTAACATATTGAAATCAAGAATCAGAATCGATCTGAAAATTGGGATAAAAAGGAAATCTTTTCATGCAATGATATTCTTTCGTTACGGTCAACTTTTCGATGATTGATCAAGCAAGCAAATGATCGTTCTTTTTTTTAAGCTGCTAAAAAAAAGGAACTGTTTTTGTTTTAATGGAAATACGTATTGCCGTTTCATACTAAGTAAAAGTCAGAATATTGGATTCTATAAGACGATACAGTTAATGAAAATTTATTATTTTGTAAAAAAAATGTGATGCGTAACAGTTTTGGTGTAAAATTATTCTGCGTGTTTATAAGTATGGTTTCGGCAATAAAAGGAATATAATTTTTTGTAGCTCATAACTAACTTTTAAAGAGGCAGTAAAACTGCTCCGAATTCATGAGATTTGTTATTTATTTAAAAAGGAAATAAAAAAAAAGTTAATCAATTGCAAAATATTTTTTGACAATAATTTCAGATCAGGCAAGTGAGAGCTTAGGAAGTTGGAATAATGATAATATAATACAAATCTAATATTTCGTAATAAAATAAAAGAATATAGGTAATAAGAATTTGTCTATTTAGAAATGAAAAACAAAATCTCGGCTTCAGGTGAAGGCAGGTGCGACTTCCAAGGCTTTAATTCAAAAACATCTCGTACGCAGAAGAACTTATTGAAGTTTTTGAACAAAATGTAAAATTTCAAAATAAATAAAAATAAGTTCGTATTAATTGCAATCATAGCTTGCGCCCGCAGTAACCAGTGGTTATGGTCTCGAATTCACGGACGGCGTTGTATTCGTCAAGTCATGGGTTCGAGTTCTGATGTCACTAAGGACACGCTGTGTAGTGGACCTGGTGCACGTGAATTCTATATAGGTTTCCTAGTCTTCCCGTTCGTGTAGCGGGGAGGTTATGAAAGAGAGGTGCTAGTTCCAGTGTCATCCTCATCACTTGATCAAGGTCGAAAATTACGAGGTCCGTCTCTAATAACCCTCAGGTTGCTTCAAAGTACGACGTTAATGAACACTCATAGCTTATTGAGTAATTAGTTGTTTGATATTTTTACTTGCAATCAGAAGGAAAATATCTTATTTTCCGAAATTGACAAACAGGATTTCTAAGTATTGTTATACTAATAATTATCAATGAGGCAATTATACTGCCATTCAAATGTACAAAACCATCAAATGTGACCATATTATTATATTATCTGCCTTTTCTAAGTTGACTTTGAATTGTGTCACATTATAAATAATCGTGGAGGATCAGTTTCGTTACGTTGATCTTTGGGGATTACATGTAGATCATTTTATGATCTCTTGTGTGAACTGCACAATACTAATTAACCATTAATTCAACTTTAGTAATTTGAACTATTGAATTTACTGTACAACAAAGGTGCAGGATATTGCCTTTGTTTCGTCATATTACTATATTCTTCTATTATATTTTTCTCCCTAGTTTGTTATTCTTTTAATTATATTAATTATAACATGTTATTATTTAACACGTATTGAGCTTTTTTTTCCACCGTGAAAATTCGTGTAAGTAATACGTCCTACAGTTATTTAAAAAATGTACAGTCTTTAAAAATGACGCATTCTCCTTTCATAGCTTTTGCAATTTTCATCATAGCTACACGATGCTGGTATGATTTTTAATAGCTCAGATATAGATAAATTTCAATATTAATAAAAGAATTAATTTAATTGATGTAGTTAGTTACTTTTTTAAAAAGAGTTTTCTCACTTCTGATATCATTCTTCCTTTTCCTTGTAACTGATTTCAAACCATATAATCAACCTAAATTTGAAATTTTTACCAGTTCTTGAAAGCGCCCTAAATATAAGAGTTTAAAAATTGACTTCGTTTACGTTAAATGTATGCCTTAAACATTTAAGGATGAGAAAAATTCTTTTGAACCCATTTAAAAATACCAACAATCTCAGGATTAATAAGTTGAATTAGTAATTTAAATATTTAAAACTTTTAAAGTATTTCACTCTCCAAACTAAATTGATTAATTACTTTTTAGAACTTTCAGTTATTTAAATTGCGACTTTTAATTCAAATTTAAAAGTATGGGTGTTTAAAACATGGATTGTGCTTTACTTATTAACACTTTACCACTTTTAAAATACGTGAAATAATAAGCAATGCCTTAAAAAACTAAATATTCAATAAGCAAAAAGAACTGTGTCAAAATTCTCTTAGGAACTTCTAGTTATTTTGGTATTTAATATACTGCATAGTATTAATGTAATTATGCAAATGTGTGACACTTCTGATTATAGAATCATTTATTAACATGGGATGGTGATATCATCGTTCTATTTGAAATGCATAATGAAAAGTACGATAGTCGTTCAATAAGTCCTTAGAATTTCCAAGAGATTGACCTTGTAGAATCGAAATTTGTTTGTTTTTAGTAAGCAACATGACTGACGATACAGCTGTACAGGTCTCAGTAACTCGTATTCGGGATCATGACGCCTTTCGCATCTTAAAATTTCTTCGACGTAACTTTTCCCGCCAATGAGACCCTCTTTGCCTTCTGAAAAGCACATGAACCGTAAGTAACCCATTTTTTTGACTATTACTTGGTTTTTGGTATATAACGATGAATCCATTTATCATCAACGGTGACAACTCGATGCGCCAGCAATCAAATTTTGATTTCGTAGTAAAGAACTACACAATCAAAACTAACTTATGAATCATCGTCAAATTTATTTCGGCTCCACTTAACAGATGGCAGCACCCAATTGTAAGAGCAGTTTTCCTTATAGATGACATATATCTTCAAATACAGGTACTTTTTGAACCATCTTCGTACCTGGATATGTTAAAAAGAGCGTGCAACATTTTACAGTTTAATTATTACATTCGAAAATTAACTGAATCTGTCTTAGAATCCCAAGTCCCGTGGAACATGCTGAATTAATTAAATTATGTCATTAATCATAATTAAAAAAATTTCCATTCATAATTACATTAATGTAAAATCATGCCATTCACGCCACATCCTGTCTATGAGGTGCATGAAAAACGCACTTCACACGCACATTACACAAGGATTAATATTTCGCGTTGTCACATTTTGATCAGGCATAACACCCGAAGAATATTCTCAATACATCTTTTCCAGCAGGTTAAATTAAGCAATCCGGTAACGTCAGTTTAAATTAAGCAATCCAGTCCCTTGAGTCATTTTTCCAAATTTTCAGTTACCGTGTCAGAATTCCGCCCTCCCCCTTATTCCATTCCCTTTCCTCCCCCTTCCCTCTCGTCCGTTTCCAGAATCAATGAGTTGTTCGTTGTGAGAAACAATTCGGGACGATCTCGAAATTCAGTTATCGGGAAATCGTTTTATTTATGCTAATGATATTCATATTCGTGTAGCCAGTAATTAAATTTTCGTCCGGTAAAGGACGTGACGTTTCCCTGGTGGTCGCCGAGGAAAGGACTAAATTATCCCATGTCCTCACTTTCACGAAATTGTGTCCTCGGAAATGGTCGCAGGAGAACTTCCAACTCGAAGGAGCAAATTTGGGCTCAATTAGTTTATGTAATTGAGTGAAAAATGCGTAATGCTAGTTACTGGTGTACACTTTGTAATTATTAGTATTGCCTGGGAAGAATTTGTATTCGAAACAATGTAGGTTATCAGACTCGTGTGTTCCTAGAAATGTGTAACTTAATTTTAAATTAGCATTTCAGTCAAATTTTGAAGTAAAATTCTTGAATAAATTTATCAAATTAAAAATAATAACCGCAACGTTCAATTAAACCAACTGTAAGAATTCCCGGGATTTGTTGAAAGTTTTGTTCGTTTCATTTGAGATTTCCTGAAATTTGTTTCTTAATTAGCTAATGTGAAGCTTGTTCATTTTATAAAACATGTGTGATTAATAGAAACGAGTTTTAACGAAACAGGATTCTCTGTATTACAATTTTAGATCGGTCTTAAAAAAAAATTAAAAGTCAAAATACACATTCGAAAGGTACAATTCCTTAACGTAATCCTATTTAAACATTTTGTGAGACCAATTCTTGTTTTTATTACATCTTTTAGAAACATTTTAGTTTATTCTGTTGATTCTATTTCTTCCAGAGACCCAATGTTCATTTCCATATTGACTGTTTATCAACGTCGCGATAGAAGCAACACGAGGGGTATTGATCTCAAAATTTTAAGCCAAAAGGAAGAGAACAGTTCCTAATTTGACATTCCACCCTATCTATGTTTATCATTCCGGTATGAAGACTCTGACCCCTGACTGATTTAACATTCATCTGCCTCGCTACTCGAAGGTCTTTACTATCATCAGAACTCAAAATTGCGAGTCGACTTGACTGAAACAACGCCGCCCATGACTTCGCTACCATGACCTCTCGGCTATCCCAGTCACTTTCCATAATCTATTTTATGCAAGTATAAATTTAGAATTCAAACAAATTACATATTCTAGCTTTTTTTTAATTTGAGATTCTTCTCAGCTAATTCTTAAAATAATCACGAGGAGGGCATTAACGGAGAGTTAAGTGAGTCTTAGTTTACTTAATGTGCATCACATATTATTTTGTTCATTTGTTTAGTAGTTGAAGATGAATTTAAATTGCGATACCGCGAGTAATCTCTCTCTCTCTCTTTTAGAATTAATTAAATTAAAGTTTCAACTTACATTTTATTTTTCTACACTGTTTTGTTGTATTTTGTTTCCTTCGAGTAGACGCTTGGTAACATCCTCCCCAATGGCGTCTCTAGAAAAATCGACAGCGAGGGAACAAAATTTACAAGCGGTCACAATCGTTCTTTTTTCCCTTAAAAAGTTCTTAAAACTTAACTGCCTTTGTTTATTTATTTTATTACTCATGCTTACTTAGTCCTTAATCTAAAAATAAAATAAATATTAACTCACAAGATCTAAATTTAAGTTGAGAACTTTAAAAGCTTACAGTGCGACAGATAGCTCGGTCCTGTGCTTGGGCACAACAAACAACTTTGAAATAAAACTATGGGGAAGGGGTGTGTTGATAAAACCGTCAATTCCCCATAATTTCCTTTCAGAAGGTGTGCAAGATGCAAGCAACTTTTCTGTCGTTCCAGAGAGCTGTTACATTAATTTTACTTTAGCTGCACAAAACTGTTCCATTAAATTAATTAGACACACCGAAAACGGACTACACTCCACGTAAAAGAAACTTCAAATGTTGGAGATTTTGAATAATACTTATTTTAATGTAAACAGAAACATCTTCAATCATTGCAACCGTAGACCGATTGAATAATGTATAGAACAACTCATAATAATAATGCTTTTGTTGCTAATCGCACAGGAGCAAATCTCTTCCCTAATCATTTAAGCAAACGATTTTTTCGTAATATTTATTTTTTTTTGAGAGGCAAAGAACTATTCCTTTATTTCAAACTTAACATTTACAAATTTAAAACTTAACCTTCACAACTTTAAAACGCGACCTTCACAGGTCCGGAATCTGCAAAGCAAGCGAGTGGAGAAAAGATCGTTTGCTCCTTTTCTTCAAATCTCCTTACAACTCCGCAGTCAAAATAACGTCAAAAAAATGACGTAGGAAGCCGCCACAAAATAACAAAATAAATACTTTTAAATTTGGTTTGGACAATTTGGTGTGGATGTTCTGGTCATGTAAGTTATTTTGTCTGTGCGTGAAATTATAACTGGGAAGGTTCGTGTCTCCACACCCTGGATTCACCACTGGCCTACATGATGCTTCTAAGTGTGTCTTCAGTAAAACCATCAATCAGCAATCGAGTAGAGGCTTACTTTTCTTTCATCAACTGAGAATTTTGCATATATTTTTACGTTTTTTACTTAAAAGGATAACATAGACACTGGTGAATTGTCATAATAACTACTATCCGCAAGATTGTCATTTGGATCTCACGATACTTTTTTGGAAATTAATTGAAGTACACAAATATAGCCATACTAATTAAAAGTACAACTTACAGTTCCTAAAGCCAGTAATTAACTCGGTAAGCACAGAGTTACCGTGTATTATCAACGAGCAAAAGAAATGCACAATTGACAGGATATTTACATTTTCAGCTCTCCTGCTGTCTCTAGCGTCGATGTCAATTAAAATATTGTCAGTGTTCAAGAAATCCAGATGAGAAATAAGATAAGGAAATTGTTGTGGGAAAATAACAGTTAGAAAGTATGTTACAGCTTTCAAAATACAAACAAAATATAACACTGAACGATATTAATTATTTGTGTAATCAAGGCAAATTATTTCGAATATTATAACCATTAGACTAAACAATATTTCTTTGAAAAGAATTTACTATGAATTTCGTTCTGTAAGCGAGTTTTAAGAAAGCTTATTATTCGTTGTATGAATCTTTAGCTTAGGAAATTAGCATCTGTCAGAGGTTCTGCACGGAAAGGGCTCTGTATAAGATAATTTTAGAATTCTTATTTGAGCTCACTCGTAATCTCATTAATATTTCCCGAAAATTCGGCGAACTTTTATGCTGTAAAAACAATTTAATTATAATTAAGGTATCCAATTGGCTTTCTCTCATTTCCTTGATGATAAGTCATTTCCATTTCTGCTTCGAAATTGCGGCAAAAAGGTATATAACATTATTAAGCTTTCATGCAAAACTTTTATCTGCTTTATTTTGGCTCGTGCAGCTGTAGCTTCTCGCGTTTGTAATGTAAATATACGTCCTAAATATGTGCGGTGCTTGAACTCTTTTTCAGATTTCTACAATTTCCTGAAATCCCAACACAGAGTAGTTGTGAATAAAGCTGTGTTTAATATAGTTGTAGTTTTGAGACATAATTTATTTTACACAATGCCTGTATAATTGAATTCTTTTTTAAAAAACTTGTCAAAAATGGTTAAAATTATATTGTTTTAATTAACGCTTAAAATATTTCAATTAAAGACTTAAAAAAAAAGATATGTATGTTATATATATGTCTTTCAACACATTTTTGGAACTTTTATGTAAAGGCTTCTGAATCAAATTAATAATTTTTATAGTAAATATATTACTATTTTCTCAACTGTCTATTCGAGTTTATGAATATTAAATTTTAAAAGGGCTGAAATCAGCTGTGGGATTCCCTTAAAGATCTTGCAAATCGTTAAACATACTATTAAACTTTGAGAAAGCAGTTTTAGATAATTTTTCTCAAGAACAATACATCATTCGTGATAAATTTTTAAAATTGGCTTCTTTGAGACCTATGGAAGAATAAAATGGCTAAAACCCAATAGACAGGAGCTCATACTATAGTGGCAACCAGTGAACATGATTTCCCCCCTCGAGAATAGTACAACAGTATTTAATTTTTAAATCCTTATATATTCGTGCCTAATTGTTTTATCCTCAAGTGTTTTACACCCTGATTATGATATCTAAATAAATATAATTAAATCAAGTAAGTTCCCTTTATTTAGATTGTATTCTTTTATTGAATCACTGTTGACCTTAACAAAATTCTAAGTATAGCGCCCATAGTTATTGCGATAGTAATATATGTTCTAGAAAATGAAAAATATTTGCATATGGATAAGTTTTGCTTTCATAAATTTCAGTAAAAAATTATTTCTAGAGAAATATCTCATAATTTTAATTAAAAGCTTGAATCCATAAGGCTTAAAAAAAAATTTTCAAAATATTTTCTGAGTTGAGGCTTAGAAATATAACTTCAATATAAAACTTGACATCCTAAGATAATGAGCCTTAAAGCTTAAATTATCTCTCTTTTTAATCTCAAAAATTTTAATCCATTCTGCCGTAGTATAAGCTTAGTTGTCAGAATTTTCATCAGCGACGAAACAATTTTTCTGGTTTTTCTCTCACTGCTATCTTAAATTTCAGTTTATACACTTATTAATTATTTCATTTTTTTATAATTTTTATATTACTTCTTGAAATTCAATACTATTTTTAGTTTTACGCTATAAGTGATCTTACTTTCATTTTCCTATCCATTCTTCTTTTCCCACCCGTCTCCCGTTCAATACATTTCAGTTGTTGAGGATTATAAGCAAAGATGTGAAATGAACGAGATTTCCTAATTTAATTAAAGAGAGAGTCTATGAATTTTATAAATGGACGTTACCGTCAACCATTGTTATAGGTGACAAGAACTTTTCTTGGAACACCTTTAAAATTTTGGATTTGGTTAAATTTCATATTTCGCGAGTTTTTTAGTAGAAAATTGCCTTTTCTTTCCTTTCCACGAAAGAATAGAAACTTATTCGTATTTGGAAAACATTTAAGTATTGAATTAAGGCTGTTTGTATCGTAAATTTAAAGAATAGGACCTAAGTTTGGAATTCTTTTCTCCACTGAAAATGTCTACAACTTTAGTATTATATTCTGATTGAGCTATCCCATAGCGAAAAACACGTTTTGTTTTCTTTCTCAGTTCAATATGAATTAGTCCATTCTCTGTATATTAAATGTGTTCCATAAAATTTCCCCTATACTATAATGCTAAATGGATTGTTCGTATTGCACCTTAAAGAGGAAATTAAGTATTTAAGAAATGCTTTTAAATTTTAAAAACGCAGAATAATAAATAGATATTTGTATGTCATTATCATGAAATGAATCGGTCATTTCAAAAATCACTTAAGTCAAAATTGTCTAAACGTACCTTTTTGTCACTAACACTTCCTGAAAGGTATACCCACTATCTGATTAAAAACTTTTCAAATCAGTGCATTACTTTCTGTTGAAACAATACAGTGTAGGAGTTATTGGTGGGTATATTAAGATTTGTTTATGTCGAAGAAAGGTTCATTTAAACGAATGAAAAATTCACTTGAAGTTTACATTCATCACTTTCAGCCACAAAACCACACCATGCTGGAAGGTTGTGATTGTTTTATGAAGTCTCTAGCCCTGTTGGGCTTTAATCTTCTATTTGATAGTTTAGCTTGATTACTTCAAGTGCCCAGTGCAATTAATGGTTTATTGAATTTAAAATGATAATTAAAAAAATTAAATAGAACGTTAAAATGATTAATAGCAAAAGTTTTATGTTACATGAGAGGGGTGGGGGAATACAGGGTGAAATGTGTTTGTCCAATCAGGAGACAGCAGCTCTAGTTTGATTATGGATGAAGTGAGGTGGGTAAGTTGGAACGTGCAATCTTGATTCAGTACTCAGCTTGTGAATTTTTCGGCGAGTCAACGAGTTTTGCAAATCGTTCACGTGTCATAGGCGTCACGTACTGTATGAGTTACACGTCGCCATAGTGGCAACATTTTAATAGGCCAAACCGTACACTATCGTCGACACAGACTTCAGTTACTGATCCGCGTGAATTGCACTTTTTTTAAGGCTTATTAATGTCCGTTCACACGCTAGCCACTATTTTGCTGAGGTTTTGTGGCATTGCGACGGGAAGGGGGGATAAGGAGGCTCCACTCCCCTGAAGATTGTTATATACTAAAATTTTAAAGCTGAAACATTGCTAAACTGGATTCTCTTTGTTTTTTTTTTTTCAGGAAAATAATTGATATTCGAAATCCCATCCTCAGTATAGACATTCTTTCCCCTTGAAAATACATAATGCAATTATTCCCATCCCTCATTGAAAGATTTCTCGCCACGCTATGCGGTAAAAATTCAGTAAGGATTATTCATGTGAATTTAGCCTTTATGTTGCTCCAGAACAATGGTTCCCAATCCTTTTTTTTTTTAATCGCGACCTTTTCAGATATTTTTAAAACTTTCACGATCCTCTCTATTCCCCCCCCCCCATATCTCTCTGTTCAAAAAAATTTGAAATTTTTCGTTTATTTATTTTTACTCCTTATTTTTTAACAATCAAAAATACTCGAGTCGAAAGTTAAGGGTTTGAACAAATTCTGCTCTTTTTTACAATTTGGTTTAAATTTTTATCTTTGTATAGATTTTTGTGCTTATTGCAGTACATTGATATAATTAAAAAATACATAAATTACATTAATTAAAAAATATAGAAATAAAATAAAAAAAAAGGAAGAAAAAGTCACATTCGTGTTTCTTTCACTCCTATTTTGAAAATTTTATAAATTTTACAATACACAGTGTGATTTTTTTAACCCTTTATTAGAAAACAAACTAACTAACAAATAAACAAAAAGAAAGAAAGAAACGTCATCATGAAGAAAAAAAAGAGAGAATAAAAAACAAAAAGAGGGTAAAGAACAGGTAGGTTTGTAAGACATTCCCCGTTTTTTGTACTGGCAAGTTATGGCTTATTTAATCAAAAAATAATTATAATAATAATAGATAAAATAATAAAGAGTTAGAAAAAATATATTTTAGGACTTAATAGTGATATTTGTATTGAATATTAATAATTGATGACCTATCTGATGATTGAGTTTACAAAAACCTGTTTGATTAGTGTCTTGGTAGCAAGGCAAATCAATGAATCATCATAGAAGTCCCTTTGCTTGGAATGCAAGCTTTTCAACTTCTGATTGAGAGCCCGACTTTGATCCAAACAGCTGGTGCCATAACAATACACACTCCTCACAATTATTTTCATTGCCACTCTATATTTTCAAAGAATGCGTTTATTATCTCTATGCCGTCTTCGTCTTTCATAGTAATGTTTAGTGCTTTGCAAAATAGAAACTCTTCTTTGTTGCCCTCCAAGTGAAACACATCGTACGAAAAAAAAGAGTAACAGCGAACATGAAATAGCAACGGTGGAATCATCTAGTTGATAAAAAAAAAAGTCAGGAAATGCCTTTATTCAGATACAGTTTGTTCCGTCATGTCTGAGGACATGTCTGAAATACGTGTGTAAATTATGTTGTTGGACAAGGATGTATTACGCATTTTAATCGCACTCGCTTCTTCAAGAATTAGCTTAACCGACTTTGACTAACCGGATTTAATTAGAGTTTCTGTAATTGTATAGGTTTTATTTTATCTTTTGTAACTTCCAGAACAATTTCATATAATGCCTTAACTACAGCTTGTCTTCTTAGTTGAAACATCCCAGTAAGTTCCATCTTCTTTGTTTCTTCAAGGCAGTCTCGTGTTTAAAAGAAACCTGAGCATTTCGTAATATATTCGGAATGCTTGGTTTCTAAATGAGAGACGTTTGATCTTTGAGAGATAAGAACAGTATTGCATAAAACACTCTTTGGCTTCTATACGCCATTGTGAATAACATTAGAAAATCTAAATTTAAGAAGGATCTCTAAATATTTTCTTTTTTTCTCCTTAATGTTCGTATCTAGAAATCAGGCCGAAAAGATATCCCATCGGGCTGGTTGAGTAAGGCCTTTTAACTAGTGGCGCTGCTGTAGAAGGAAGTCGCTACACACTCCCCCTCCAGTATCAAAGCAGCGTGATGATACGGAATGGAGATAAACGTGCGCCATTTTGTTCAGAAGGTCTTTCTTTTTTTTTTTTTTTTTTTGTCAGAAGGCGCCGAAACGTGCGCTAGAACCGGAATATCACTAGTTGCGCTTGTCTTAGACACACAGAGACAAGTGTTTTTAGGCCGTGCTGCCACCTAGGGCTCAAGCCCTGAGTCACCACTAACGGTGATCGTCGGGCATAAGCAATCAGTAGGTACAGGCAGTCGTGCTGCCATCTAGCGTTCTTGTCCGGGGTCACCACTTGTGGCGGTCGCGAAACAGTAGCGCAGATTCGAACCCTGGTCCAAGGGGTCCGAAGTTGACGGGCCTACCAATCAGGCCGAAAAGATATCCCCTCGGGCTGGTTGAGTAAGGCCTTTTAACTTCTAACGTTGAAGAGCGTCGCTACAATACTCCCCCTCCAGTATCATATCGCTTCATATGACTTGCTTTTCTAGAATGGCCGGCTCGTTCTCATAGTGGTAGAGTGATGGCAGGCTTGAACGTTGAGCGATCACAAGTCGCCATACCTTATTGTTCTCCTCACTGATGACTAGATTCCTGATGTATTCCTTACCAGGATTTTCTTATATTTTAGAATAAAATTTTCAAAATTTCACTAAACACTTAGTTGTGTCTTATAAATAAATCAAACTTTGTAATGGAAAATTACAAATAAAATTATGAAATTATTCTAAGGCATCCATTATTTTTCTGTATTTCCACAAAATAAAATATTTGACGTATTTCTGAATATAAAAATAAATTAAAGAATATCTTGACAACTTATTAACCATCTTCTTATGCATTTGAAAAATGTATAGTTGGAAATTCTAATTTAAAATATAATTACAATTAAATATAAAATTTATGTGATTAAATATTTTCAAAGAAATCTTCCTTAAGAAATTTTTGTTTCGAATGCGTTCTTCGATATGTTTTGATTCATTCTCATTAAAATATAATATATTTCCTAGTTCTTCAAAGGAAAAATCAATATTTTATCACAATCTTCTTTAGTAGCGCTCACCAACACTTACAAATTTACAAATGGATGAAAATTGTTCTTTTATATAGAGACGCTCGTAATGAAGGTGGATCTAGTTTAACTTGAATAGATTATTTTATCAGTAATTATACCAGAGATTCTGAATAACTTCAGATGAGTAGAGAAAGATTAATTCATTTATTAAAAAAATCAAATTATATATTCCTTTTATTTAACTAAATAATTTCATTTACTCTCAGATAGAGAAGAAGCAAAGCAAACTCTTACTCTGATATGTATTGAAAAATTTAAAAAAAATACAATATAGAACGAAAAGGGTAAGATATGTAAGCTTCAAAAAAAGTAAAGCTAGATATTTTCCTAAATATTTTAAAGTACAGCATTATATATATGTGTGTGTGTGTATGTGCGTGTGTGTGTGTCTCTCTCTGTGTGTGTAGTATGACTCAGGGCTCACACACGCACACAGAACGCGGCTATAGAACGAGTTTCTCCTTACTTGTAGAGAGAGCTGTCGCTAGCGGAGCGATATTCCGCTAGGCAAGAGGCAACAATGTGAGCGGGAGGAGGCTTATGACAGACTGATATAGTGGACACAGGCCGTGCATCATGTCTGGCGCACGGAGTACAACATAGGAACAATGAAACTATCCGTCTAAATGAACTCTGTGCTGTAAATATTATTTCCTCTTATCTTAACTGTATAACTATAATTGTCTGCACACCGATCGCTATAAATAAATGACTTCATCTTAAACTGAAGTGCTCATTATTTTGGAACTCAGAATAACACAAATTTACGTGTAGATGTATATATTTTTTATGTGAAATCCACTTAACAGCAGCCAAAGTAATTGGAAATATTCATCTTCCGGAAGTAATATGCCAATCGCATCTATATATTTAGTCCGAAAACGTATTTATTTATCAATTGAATATTTGCATGATCAAACTTTAAGAAATGAACTGGTTGTAGCGGCCTTCCATAAACTGCTTGCCACCTTTTCACTTTGTCTCGTGACTGCCAAGAACCACTTGCACTTTTTCTCTATGCCACGAGGCAGCACTTAAGAACAAATAATTTTTGCATGAGTGCAGTTATGCAGATTGCGAGTATTCTGCGTGCGTATTTGCAGTGTTAGTATTTCATATTTCATATTATATGAAGAACAAGGCAACCGCAACACCAGAAGAAGGAATTATTGTCTTGTCGATTCGATTGTGAACCTCCGCCTACATTCCAACGTGAACTCCCCTCCTGGACCTGTCCGGATTTCCTCCTCACCAACGATGGTCCAGATCCTCTGAGTTCATCCTTGATGAGTAAAAAACTACTCGCAACAGAAGATTCTCCATTCTCGTTATGTAACTAAACAGAGTTTTCTGAAATCGTTTTCTGGATCCTGCTTGCAGTTTGCCTGTGAAGATACTCAAAAGCTGTCCATTGATGTGTTCCTTGATAACTTTATGATACAAATTGTATCCCTTTCTGTTATCATTAGCAATTGAATTAAGCTAATTATTGTTCTGTTGGAACGAGTGATGTTCTCATGCACATTGCAAACTTAAGTGACAAATCAATATTGTTATTTTAAACATTAAACTATCCTGGATCATTTGAAACATTCTAATCTGAGTCAAGTGAAATGGGGTACATGTTTACGTATCTAATTACCCCTTCAGAGTTTACCGGAAGAAGTAGAATTGATAAAGAACAGAATACTATCACTTTTGGAAAACGAAGTAATTAAAATAGCTCGAACCTCACGAAATGTGCTAGTGTAAAAAAAAATAGAACTGTGGATAAGTATTAAGGGTATCCGTGAGTAATGTCGCTTTTGCCCAGAGATTCCTTTTGAAGTGCACCCTATTCTTTTTTTACACGGTCTTATTTTGTACCATTATGAAATAACTCAGTTCACCAAAACAATTTGCACGAATTTTTTGTTCTTGCACGAATCACCCCCCCCCCTTTTTTAAATTCCAATTTTGACAATGTAGTCAGAATATGGTTGGATTATGCCCATACATGTGTGAATGATACTACATGGGATATTTAAATGTATTTTAGACTCAGAGGAAGAAAATAATTTAACTGATGTGCAAGCATTTAGAAAGTTTGCGATTATGGATTGTATTACACATTCTTATTTTGCCATCAAACCATTACGTCAATCTACCTTAAACGCGTGCTGGAAAAAAAAATTTGCCAGCATGCTTCAAAAGTGGAAGTTTCACTGTTCAAAAATCAGCTGTGTGTTCTGAAATTATAATTCTATCAAATGCAATAAGTGGTGAAGGTTTGAACAACATGCAAACGTCTGATATCGAAAAATTGATACTACAGAGCCCTTTGGATAAGGACGATTTGATCGAATTTATGATAATAAAGAAGTCAATAATGACGAAGTCGAAGGTGATGTTCAGCTATTAATGGCTAATTTAATCCAAGAGGGCTTGAAATTTGCTACAAGCAGGAACATTTTCTTACTCTTGATCCTGACGTAGAGCGTGCATTAAAATTTCAACGTAATCTTAAGTTTTGAGTAGCAGGTTATCAAGAATTTATAAGCACATTGAGAAACAAACAAACAAAACAAACAAAAAAAAAACCAGCCGCTAATAACAGACTTTATAACAACAAAAAACCAACAGAGACCGTTAATAACGAATAAATTCTTCATTTGAATCAAAGACGACAGTTGTGCTAGGCATATCTGACACACTTACTCATCATAGCATTTTTGATCCAGTTCGTAACAAACGTGCACGCTTGTTATCAAGTAGTAATAAATAATTGTTAGTTAGTACTTTTATTGCTAACTTCAATTTGAATTTTTAAATGGCGTATGTACCCACAGACTGAATTTTTACTGTACACAGATTTTAATTTTTTTGTAATAAAAATGAATTGTTTTTGTTTTTTAAATATATTATATGGATTTCATTATTACTTTCTTTGCATAAGTTTTTGTGAAATACATAGTTTTTTTTAATTTTACACGATTTCTTAAAATTGTGGAACCTGTCCCTAAATTTATCATATGTCGCATGTATTTTTTACACAACTTTTTTGTACGGTTTTCCAAGGAACGTATCTACCGAGTAAAAAAGAGTTGGGTGTATTTCCTAAGGTTCTGTTGCATTTGAGTTAGCTCTAATTTTATGATTTAAGGGTTGTTATTTGTTATCTTAATACAGTGCCTTTAGTTGATATTTCAATGAGTTTTAAGTATTCTTCGTTATACCAAGGCCATCTATGCTCACTGTCTAGGACTAAGAGGACTCATTCCGGTTCCCAGCAAAACATTATTTAAAAAATCATTTACTGCTAAACCTAGACACGACATCGTATAAGTAATATTATTCTCTTTCAATATAATTGTAATCATAGGGAAGTTATAGTTATTTCGATTATGAATGCGATTTATCCTAATTGTTTTGATGTATGCTCAATTGATTTTGTGGCGGATATTTTATCCTTAGAAAATGTCTTCCAAATGAGTCATTCGGCTCAATTTATTGAAAATGCATAGTTGTGCATTGTAAAAAAAAAGTGTGGTTAAGCAAATGAGAAAAGAATCGAACAGAATAAATTCCTTTTGTCAATAGTTCTCTGGTCCTTGAAATTAGTTAAGAAGATTCATTAATCCGTCAGAAATGTATCACAAATTCTATGTAACAAAAACAAATTAGAAGGACCTTTCATCTGTAAAATGTTTTTAAATCACAATATATATATATATATATATATATATATATATATATATATATATATATATATATATATATATATATAGTTTCATAACTGTTTGTTTTTTAAAATATATATTTTGTTAATAATGATAGTTTGCCCAAAAATTCTGGAAAAAAACCCAGCATAACTGTCTATAGCCTGTTACAACATTAAATATTTTATAATTCAGTCTTCTAATTTTCTTCAATATTTGGTTTTCCCGGGGTTTTTCATTTTTTTCTGTCTCTTTATGATAATTTTGGCTGTTTTTTACTCCTTTATTCACTTACTTTTAGAAATAATTACTGCATACATTGCTTTTCTTTCATAGTTAAATTTACATACTTATTTTTGTTCATTTTTCTTTGTTTACCATGCTTTATTTCTATATTTATACAGATTGTTGTATATTTTTTTACTCAATAGAGAAGTAATGATTTTTTACATATTGTTTCATTTTTTTTAATTATTAAGATTACTTCCTTTTTTAATTATTAAGATTAATTCCTGGTACTTTTTTTTTTTGATTATTCATATATACTTAAACTGCTCTGTGTATTTGATGTAGTATTAACAGTGTAATGTACTTGGAACGATTTAATGTTTGAGAAACCGTTATTGCATTTGTTCAGTTTAGTTGACTTTAATGATAGAAAGTACCTATTGTAAAAAAACATCACGCTTTTGTTAACATTTCGAATTAATCAAAGCGTGATCTAAGTATTATCTTCCAGTATGATAATGCCATATTTCATAGATCATTCAACAAATAAATTATAGAACTTGGATGTGAGGTTCATACTCACCTGACCTTCTTTCCTTATCTGACATCTTTTCATATCATAATACTACAATCGTGCTGCCCAAAAAAAAAATGCACTTCTTATGAAGAGGTAAAAAACTCGTCGACTCGGTATTCTTATTCAAAAATTACATTATTGTTTTAAGATGGAATGGGGAAACTCAATAATAACTACAGATTGGAAAAGTTATTAGAGTTGATTAAATTGATTCAATGCAGCTTTTTAAATGTATACTAAATTTTTACATCTTAATAAAATATATTTCTTAAGATATATTATTATTAGAACAGTTTGAGAATTATGTGATTTTCTCACTGGTGTGTATAAAATCACAATTCTTTCATGTTATTAAGTTCATTCATATTTCTTTTTAGTTCCACGTAAATTTATAAATACCAAAATAGCTGTTCCCCAAACAAAATATTTGCATTATTATGCATAAAAAATATAAATTAATCAGTGACTCCTTAAAAATTAATTTACTTTTTATTAATTAATTTCTTTATTCAATATTACTATGCTCCTATTATTCATTATTTTATTTTTTCTAATTAATATTCAGTTAATCAAATCTGGTGAAAATCCAAAAATACTTTACAGAACTTTACGAATCTTTGTTCAAAATTTTGAACATGAAATTCCTGGTAATTTTAGAAACGATTATCTTCAAAAGAGTGACGATTTATCGGCAAAAGAAGGATTTGGTTATTTCTTACTAAGAAATGAGTTCTCTCTCTCTCTCTGGAATGCTGCCATTTATCTTTTCAATCTGTTCCATTTTTTTCAAGACTTCTATTGAAATGTCATGTCGATTTTTGGAGATGTCTTCACTAAATTTTAAAGAACGTAAAATCAGAAAACGAAAATTTCGGACAAAAATCTTCGTCCCAATTTTGTTACGAACTGGGACGATTTTCAATATTTTAGTTGTAATACATAATCATATTGCTTCCTTAACATTCCAAAAGTCTTCAACAAATTTTTTTTTTTCACTTTTATTGTTTTCCCTTGAAAATAATTTGACGTTAAAGTACGAAAGTATTGATGAACGTGCATTGTATGCAGGAATTAATGAATTCCCGAATTAAATAACATAAATAAAATATATTTGTTTCGCACGTTAGTCAATTTTGAATATAATATTAGCACTACATCACTTTTATGCCCCCCAAAACGGTTCCAAAATTGGATTTCATTCTTTACCATTTATCGTAGACAGACCTAATTTCGCATGAATTATTAATATATATAGAGAAAGAGTATATATATATATATATTAATAATTCATTCAGATGCCGCTTTTAACATTTTTTTTTTTTCAGTACTTCATAGAAAAATATAAATGCTTCAAAAATAATTTCAGTTTGTAATTCTACGTATAACTCTCCCATTCTAATTTTCATGAATTAAAGATGTATTCGTATGATGCATATGCATATATAACTCTACATTTCAGGATAAAATTTTATTATTTTTTTTAAATAAGTGCAGTTTCCCGTTAGTCATGAGTGATGAAAATCAAACAATTTTAACCATCATACTCTGGGACTTTTATCTTACAAAATAAAAGCCTTAAGCGAATGCTCCGAAATAATTAATATTACCTAACGCAGACTTACGCAACTATTAGATTAAATCAACTAACTCGAAACATAATGACTTTCAAAGTTCACAGTCGCAAACATGGCCGGAAAACATTAAGTCGATTGCGTGAACATTACCCAAACTGGCAGTTGAGTCGCAAATTTCAATATTAATAACCTCCACTAAATGCCTGAAACAGTCGCACCCCAAAAGGAAGCATCGTCAAGGTTAACTTTCCAAACGACCTGAACTTTTACAAAATTTAATCGCAGAAGATGGTTGGATGGTATATCCTTCACGAAACACAAACCTCACCGGAAAGAATGGGCATCATTCACTTCGCTAACACCCACACGCAATTTCTAATAACCTCCCGCAAGCGTATGTTTATCTAACCTGTGTTCCGCAGAGTCCTTCCCTGGATTCACAGGGGGAAGGAGGAACATCCCCCTTCCTGCATCCCCAAGCCGGAACGAAACGGATTGATTAACAACAATTGCTGTTCTGTCTTTTGCTGAGCGAGTGTCGACCAACGATAAAGGGGGTGGCCCCGGGTTTTACGAATTTAGCTGATCTTTCATCGTTGTGGTGTTTCGCTTCCCCCCTCCTTTCGTTAATGCCCCGCTTTGGGAAAATGAACATTGTGGGAAAACTCAGTAGGTACTTAGAGAAGGGTTGTTTCTCTCTGAGCGGCCATTGTGAGTGAGCGTGAGTTGGATTTTGTGATAACATTTGGGCTGTTCTGGAAACGCGTGTATGTGTATTGAGGAAAATTCTCTAGGAAGTGTGGTGAAGTTATTTGGAGAATTCAAAGGATTGTCCACGTGACTAAAATTCATTTTCGGAATGATTCGTTTATTTTCTGGGTATAGAGTCAGTGGTATTTCTAGAACTCTTATGGTTTTTCGCTTATTTTGATTTATATAGCAGAAATTTTCAGCTTAGAAGGGATTAAAACTATAGTTATATAAAAAGAAACTTTGTCTTTAGCTTGTCGAGTAAAATTTAGAATGGTAGACTTAAGCAATTTTTTTTTCCAATTTAACTGGGATTTGTTATATAAGCAGCTTAGACACATTTGAGTCTGGAAATCTTCGAATGTTATTTTTACTCGCTGTTTATATTCTTTGGGATGCTTGTTAAATAGGAATTGATTCAATATTTTTTTTTTTCTTTTATTATGAAGAAAATTTTATTATGTCTTAAAACTTAAAGGTCTGAAAATTTTCTTTAAACTTCTAATATGTTTTATTTTCCTTAGGATACCATACAATTCTGAAATTATTATATTTCTCCTAACTTTATTTAAAATAATAGTTTTTAACAAACTATTTGAAAATTAAAAGATGGATATTTTCCATTGTAAATTAAAGGCTAAGTCTAAAAATTTTGCTCATTCTATTCAAATTTCTAAAAGTAGTTGTTTGTGATTTAACACTGATTAAAAGTTATTTTCTCAAGTAGGGCAATACAAAGTTTCACTTAAAGGACGTTATTTTATAGTTTAATCAAAATTGATATTAGAATTAGTAATAACTGTGTGAAAGCTAAATTTATTCTTATTCAGAATTTCAGTTAAAAATATTTGAAGCATTTCTTATGAAGTTTAAAAGTTTATTCACAATGTATTCTTCATGAAGGTTAGACTGGAAACAAATTGAGAAAGTACAAAGCTGATGTGCTTCGATTAAAAAAAACCTCACATTTATTGTAAATAGAATTTTGATTTTGAATTTATAGCCTCACTATCAACGGTAACAAACAATCTGAAGCGATGTCTCTACATACATCGCATCAATTTACGCTGTTATACATAATCATACAAAGCTTGAAGCAGATATTTCAGTTTTAAATACTCCTAATATGTATTGTTTTAATTTTAGGGAAATGAAAATGTATGTGTAAAATTGCACATAAAGTTAACTCTTTGTTCTTCGCTTAGTAAATATTTGGATTAAAACTACAAAACATGAGATTTAGAGGCTTTTTTTAGAATGACAGGAAGAATTAAAAAAAATGATGTAAAAATGTTTTTAAAGAATATTCTTTCAGCATTTTAAAACTATGGAGTATACTGAAGTTCAATTGATTCCCTAATTTTTTTTTTCGTGATTATTCAATTAAAGCATAAAACTCTATTTTAAAGGCCTTACAAACCGTAAAACACACATTTAGTATTTAAGAGGGGATTTAAAATGCACTTTAGCAAATATTCAGTTTTAACTCTCCTGATACATTTAAAGAGTATTTTTTTAAAAAATTTAGTAATATAATGTTAAACTGCACTGTCCTTCCAAATGATATCTTATGTCTTAAACCGAATCTTCAATGTTTGACAGGTCTCTTATCCGTCGTGTGATGTGATGCGGTTGTTTATTCCGGTCGCATTGTGAAGCAACACGAGAGCTACTGGCGATGGAATCGTAATTTTAAATCTCGCTCAAGTGACGAGAACGAGATGTGAACTGGCAACTCCCTCTCAAAAATTCCATTCCGTTCCAACGAGAGGACTCGACCAGATTTAATGTGCATCAGCGCGCTGTACGGCCGACCCATAGTGGCATAAAGACTTAAGCCCCTCAACGAAAACAATGCGTGTTCGCGACTATGACCACAAGGCCACATCTCTTATCAATCATTCGAACTAAAATAACTTTTGCTATTTCACAACTTTCTTATAATTTTTTTTAGCTTTTCTTTTTTTATTTTTAAACATAAAGACACTCATAAAATTATTTAGTGTTTTCGGTCTTTTGTAGCTAAAAGCTATTTCATCTTAGCAATCATTGTAAGCTCATACGATCCTCTACTCTAGAGGATGGCAGACCTTTTTCGAGAGGGGTCAGATCGTAAAATTTTTAAGCTTGGAGGTCAGGTAACAAACTAGACTTTTTCATGGGCAATTCCACTCTGAGTAACGCAAAAGCAAAATCAGAAAAAACAAGTTCATTTAATAAAAAATAGCAAACGATGTCTTTACGTAATATTTATACACGCATGCTGACATTTATAAGTAAAATAACATTTTTCCGTTTTTCAATCAATATACTATATAACTGATTAAATTTTGTACTAATGCGGGGTATGAAATTTTTTTCCCCTTAGGCAAAACATTTCCTCACACCGGATAATTAATTGGACTGTTGATAACGATATTTATTGATATTTTATATCTTTCTTTTCGAAAATGTCCATTTACATTAGCAAATATAAGCGAATGCAGTTAAAAATCTCTATTTATCCTATTTATCTTCCGATAGATATTAATAGAATTGGACTCAATCCATTTCATTAAAAGTAGCTCATCATCATTTTGCAAATTAATCACTTCTAATTAAAGGTCCCAGGGAAGCTCCTCAAATGGATTCTGAAATGTAGAAACATATTTACCTCCTACCACAAGATCCAAAAAATACTGTTATAATTTGTTTAAAGGGATTTTTTCCCGAGAAGCCGGATTAAAAACTGATGGCAGGATGCAGCTTGCGACCTTTTCACCAAGACAAGGGTCGACAAACTATGAAACGTGGAGCAAATCTGGTTAGCAAGTTAATACTCTTTTTACATGAAAATATTATAGTTTCAACAACGTTTTTTGGGGATAGAGGCAAGTGCTAAAGATATTTCCATATATCGAAACCTTTGGCTGTCAACTGAGAAGCTTCCGTCATATTCAATTAAAAATGATTGATCTGCAAAACGATCACACGGTATCAAATACTTAAAAATATGAGTCAAAAACCAGTTCCATAAATATCGTTTGGAAGATATGTTCTAAAATAACATGCTAGGGAATTATCTGGATTTGAGAATATTCACTAAGGTTTGAGGATATTTTCAAAAATGAGGTATATTAAATCTCAAAATGAGTCACAATTAATAATGTGATATTTTAATAACCAATTTACTAATTGAAAATACTAATTTCGAATGCTAGTGTTATGAAATATCATCTCAGAAAATGAAAAAGAATTACATTCAATATGCATTTAGTACAAAAATTAACCAGTTCTATAATAAGCTTACGAATAAATGGAAATATTTATTAATATTTTTGTAAGTGTCAACATGTGCATACAAATATTATGCAAAATTGCCACTACATAATGAAAAAGATTCACTGGTTTTTTTTATTGATCTATGCAAAGAACTGCTCTACTTTGGAATTTTCTAACTGATCAGCTGACCTGAAAAGTTTTACAATCAAACCCTTTCCTTTGACTGTTTCCTGTTCTAAGCTAGCATGCTGAGCTCATATTACTTTCTAACTTTATGAATGACTATCCTTTAATCCTTCCCATGCTAAGCTTTCCTCTTAAAATATGCTTCTCTCTTCCCTTTTCAATTATCCTTACTACCATAAAATTTTATATAGCGTGTTTTGATAAAAGAGTTAATTATTTAATGTTGTTGGTATTTTATATCATAAAAATTGTTTTTATGTTCATTTTGAGCACATTTAAGAATTTATAATAAGAGAGATAAAAAAATAAATAAATAAAGAGGTATATCAAATCACAGCTGTGGTAGAAAGTATTTTGATCGTGAGCGACGCAACAATGCGGATACACTTTTAGACATAAGAAATGCTACACCAGCGAGAAAAGCAAAACGTAGAATCTAATTTATTTTGCATGCATAAATTAAATTGGTTGAAACATAATTAAATTTGCAGATACTTTGCGATACACAGCTTTTTGATTTCAATACTCAAAACTGAGGTTTCTGGCAGTAAACAAAATTTTAATCCGGGTCGAGATTGAATGGAACTCTGCTCGTATGAGAATTACTAATATTTCAATTTCAATTCTGCGCCAGAATTCATCATTTGTTGTGACTGTTGGTGCAAGCATGTCAGTCTCTTTACTATACATAACTAGAGGTTCTCAAAGGAGGACAAATTGGGAGGTTGTATTTTTCAAGGCAACAATGGAGCACCCTCCGTTTCGAGGAGAGTCCGAACAGAATGAGCCCCTTGTCGTCGTGTACTGTCGTTTTGAAAAGTAGTGTCACATAGGTCACGAATATTGAACACACACAAGGATTTTGACATGACTGGGATTGACGGTGACTATCCAAAGTAGTGGCTATATGAACAAGAGATCATCAATATGTGGACCCAGTACACCTCATACTATCACTCCAGATGCTGGGGACCGTATGACGATGAGGAATACATGGTGGAAACGTTCGTTCTCCTTTGTGCATTTACATAAAGATAAAGTCATAATAACACTGAATGCAGAAAAGAATTTGTTTTTGCAAAAATCACATAAATCTACCCTTGAATCCAAGATCTTCGTTACTTCCGCAGCCGGACCTATTTCTGTCGCAGTGACAAGGGAATCCAAACACTGGTTGCCGTGTTGACTGTTTGTGGTGCTGCTGATGTCGTGACACTTTTCTTGAAGACATTTGTCGTATTATAAACGAGTCAAGTTCCTGACTCAGAGCACATAACTTGCCTTTTCGATACCACGAGACGAAGTTTAGTATAGTCTTTGTGAACCCTTCTATTTTATATTCGCATAACAGTCATGGGATAACGATCATCAGTATGGCAGAAAGGTAAACTGCAGTCCCAATGTGCCACACGATCCTGCTGCAGTGAAATTTCGATACATGTTTGTATGATTTCCTTTTTACTCGAGACTTAACACAACCTTTGCAAATACAACTCACTTTCGAATGTGATATTCAAAGGAGAAACTTGCTTTGCAATTTTTCCCTTTATATAAAATATAGAGGGCGTAATTACCACATGCGCTGCTCAGATGCGCATTGCTTATTTACGTATTCTAGCATGTTGCACCTTTCGTGCAAATTTGTAGTTTCTTGCATGCCGCTTGGACGATGTGGTAATTTTAATGGCTAGCAGTGTAGGACTTCTTCATCAGTCTAATTTCTGAAACAGACTGGATACGAGCAAAATACGAGTCGAATAAATAAAGAAATAACTACAAAATGTAAGTGATTTTTTTCAACCTCTTACATTATACATTCAGATTAATACTACTTGGTGATTTACGGTAAATATAGTTTAATTATAAATTAACGTAATAATGTACTTTCCCCTCAGATATGAAATCGCCCTTTTTTTTCACTTCATTCTTAATTGCACTTGAGATAAAATGAGTAATGAACATCGTAATCGTTAGTTTTTCTTATTTTCTTTTTCTTTTTTTTTCTGATAAACGGCACTTAATTAAAGTTCGTTATGTTTGATCTTTTGTTATTCAAAAGCTAAGATCTTTTTTTTTTCATGATATGTATTTTTATTTACCTTGAACCATGTTTAATTGCATTTAAAAATATTCACTACAATGAATCTCTGAATTCCTTTCATTTACAAATATATTCCCCAAACTATTATTATCACTTTCATTAGCATTCCTTTCCTTCCTTTTTTTCCCCTTCAAAAACAGAATAGAAATTATAATTAATTGTTCCAAATAGGTATAGCTGCAATAAATAGTCGTATTTCTAGAATGGAAAAATACTTATTTAATGATAGAATAAATCAAATTAATGTCATTTTATAAGGAAAATTAATTAAATTAAGGAAAAACTCTTTTTACTAAGCAATTTCTAGTACAATATCAACTATTTTAGGTAAATAAATGTTCTTAGTTCTTGATATGTACCATAACAGAAAATGGCAAATATCTGACCGGAAAATTATTACATTGGTATAATGAAGAGAAACAAAAGGGAAAATTTTGTTACCATAAAGAATTTCTACCATTTAATACATAAAGATTTATTTATGAGTTTTGAATTGACGCTACTCAGGGTCATTTCTCTATTATATAATTAAAAAGACCCAAATTCATCATTATCATCCAAACAAAAGGTATTTTATTAATTTCCGTATTTAAAACTTACACGATCACACATCCACAAAAAATGTCATCTGTACTTCTACGACAAGAAAACAACTTTCTAAGTAACATCCAAGACCCTGCAAATAAACTATGATTGTGATCCAGATTTGATATGCTTATGAGATATTCAAATATTACTTATATAATATCCCAGTAATACATATTTCCATAGAGATTAAGTCTTCCCCGTTTTTCCTCTTCTTCTCGAAAATAAACATTGGTTATGAATTTTTTTTTCTGAGAATGCTATTCGTTACCTTACTTAATAGCATATAATTCCTATAATCTCTTTAGGGGGTATACTTTTTGAGAATTTATGGAAAGTGTTCTCGAAAATAAATTTCCATTCAATCACGAACATACGTACAAAATTGAATTTGAGAGTGTTTCTGGCTGCACAAAAGAGGTATACAATTGTTACAGTGCACAGTTTTTCCCCCCAACTAATATTCAGTCTGTAATTTCAAAGGATTAAAGAGTTACGTCTGACTGTCTCACTCTAAGAAATTATTCAAAATAATTACATATGTATTCCGTATTTTTCGGACCAGTTCGGATTCATATTACATCAAAGGCCAAAACAAAAGTTCAATAACTGGCGCAATATATTAATAAAATTATTAAAGCACAAAAGTGGAAACAGGTATATGAAATAATCCCCCAAAATAAGAGTTATATTACGTCATCATGCGCATAAAACACATTTTGATACCCAAGTCATATGGAGACCTTGTGAGGAAAACACCGATTTACATTTTATTGTCAATGAATATCATTAGCTATTTGTCTGTGAACCTGTTTTTTGTATTATTGAAACATTTAATGCGTAGGAAATGTGTTCATGGGGTATTTCTAGCCCTATTTCTCATTTCTTTTATTGATGAAATAGAGTAAATTTACGAGTCTTAAGAAAATGCTCTTTTCTAAAAATTGCTCAGTAATTTTGGCAAAACGGGCATCGCGTTGGGGCGTCCCGTAACTTTATAATAAGAAATTAATAATTTGGGTAATATTTTAAGTAAGTTAATTATTAATAATTTTAAAAGAAAACTTAGCAAGGATATCTGTCCCCGAAAAGTTTCTTATTATTTTGTCGACAGTTAACACAGATGATAACTGTCTCTTTTTATACACAGAACCACTGAAGCAAAATAGTTGGAGGAACTGAGTTGTACGTTTCTTTCGTCAAGCCATCGTTGAATTTGTTATTTAGCTATATTTTTTGGTTCTATTTGGGGAAGATGCCTAGGTGTTTGATTCACTTGTATGGCATCAGACTAAACAATACTGTTTTGTTCCACAGTATTTGATATATTGAAGCAGAAATTTCTGTCTTCATTTCAGAAATTAATGAAATACCATGTTTACTTTTTACCAGATTGCAAAATTACATGACTGCTACGGGGAGCTAAAAATTGGGATGGGAAACTATCTTTATTTTGCTCATTTGGAACAATTTTTGAAATTTTATGACTTGTACCTTTGAAATAGAAGCAACTAATTTGCGTGTGATTGCACGCAGAAGTAACATGATTTTTATTACCATATTCGTAACAAGTAATTTGATAATTAGCATGACGAGAATCTTTTTTTTTTTTTGCACAGATGGTTTATTTCGAGATATGTTTTGAAAATCATTTTGTGATTTAGTGGAAACACTCTATGAAAAACTTTTTTGTTTCAGAAATTGTTCGAAAATAATCAATTTCTGTTTTAATTCTTTGAAAGATGCACTCCGTACAGTAACAATTAAGTGGAAGGATTGGGTAATCCATTTATTACACATTAACAGATAGAGGCTCCATTAACATTGGCATTTTTGCTTAGTTCTCGCACTCCCAATGAATATTTTAAACAATTTTCATTCCCATTAATTGTCACTGTACTAACACATAATGTACTGCTGAGTTAAACATTTGTTGGAATTTCTCCCGAAATATTTCACCAAGTAAAGTCCATGAATGAATAGCAGATAAAGATTGGGAAAAAAATTCACTAACCCCCTCGTAAACATCTCTTTTCAACAGTTAATTATTTAAACGTTTAAAGAATATTGAGAATCATAACATTTTCAATGGATTCAATAAAAGAATCTGTAGTGTGATGAGCGTTTTACTATCAAAATAATTTATTTCCTCAACTACATCTCTAAACGAGTAAGCGAAAGTATTTCGATTTAATTCTGAGCTATAAGTTTGGGTGGGAATTGCCACGGTACTTTCAGCCACACCGAAGCGCTATGAGTTATTTTGCGGTAACGAAAACATTGCTTGGTTTAACCTAGGATTGTTGGGAATTAGTGCTTGGCGTATTGCACTGGTTGGAAAAAAGTTTCGTCTTTACTGTCGTTTTCAATTTTAGAATAACATTTTTCGCTTACGCTGGCTTTAAAAGAATTAAGTTTAATAAGTACATGTGGAAAATGGAATCTAATTGAATTCATCGGTATTAGGTGTGATTTCCGTATGCAAAATATATGCTACTGAAATCAAATAATTTAAATTAAAAGATGTCTTCAAAGATTCTTTTCTGTCTTCGATATTAATCATAAGAGGGAAAGCGTTCAGGTCTCGTAATTCTTAAAGTATTTTCCAATCATGCGGTTCTTTAAATATAATATCGCTAAATAACTGTATAGTTTTAAATAACGCACATTTTCGTTGCAATGGAATGGACCTTATACGAGTATCTTTCAATGTCCCTGGTATTGTGACTAATTCTTCAATTGAAAGAAATAAAAATTGTTTGTTTGCACTTTTATGCTGATACTGATGTCAAAATCAGGGAAGGATTATTCGAAAGTATCACGTATGCAACATCCGAAAACGAATTATTTACAGGGAGAGAGAGAGAGAATGTCACTGGGACAACAGATAACACATGTTTCAAGTCTCTTTAACCCCAAACACGGAGAGATTGGGTGTAACGTTTTGGGCTTATTAAAATCCGGAAAATGGTGCATTCATTCTGGAGCACTCTCGGAAAAAATTTTCAGGATTACAAGACAGTAACTTTAATGTTTCAAAAAGGATGTATGAGTTCATTGAAGAAAACTTGTTTCAAAAGTCCCGGAAGTGAAGTTTCGCTCGGAATTTAGAGCTATTTGTAAGAGGCACATATCCTCATTATTTATATCTGTAGGACACATAATGACAACAGTACGGTCTTCTGTCATATTTTAATGTTAGGAGAGAAAGTTACATTTCACATCTCCCCCCCCCTCACACACACATTACAACGACAGTGCTTCAGTGTGTTATTCAGTTCAACTATCATCTCGTTCCGGTCCGTCTGTCCGGTATCTCCCTTTTGGCGGATCACACTAGTAGGGGAGTCACGTGACGTGATAGCTGTAGCAATGACCTTCCTCCAGAAAGATGTTCAAAATGATTTTCTGACAGAAAATTTCCCCAACGAAGGAAAACATTCTAAAAGGAGGTTAGAAATCCAGGCATGTAACAATGAACAATGATGAATGGAATGCTTACTGAACAAATTAATGACAATGAACACAGGTTTACGGAGGGGACACACAATTCCCCAAATAGTAAAAATTGGTGATGTCTATTGATATTTCTCTGCCTATTACTTTTTTCACATTCCCCATGTCATGAAAATGTGAGAAAGACAATAAGCATAGAGAAATATTTATAGACAATACATTCGATACGGAAAAGGGTGACCACGTGGGGATACACAAGAGTAGCAGCGACGAAACATAAATATAATCAGACAAATAAAAAGATCTTGGTTCAGATTATCGCACTCTTCTAGGAGCGTAGATCGCAACTAGTCTAAGGAGGTGAGTGTGGCTTACGACCAGTTGCGTGCCTGGCAAGTTACTCCCGTATTTTCTCTATCTGGTTTAAATCACGAAGCCAAGCTGGCCAAATTATCCGACGAAAATCTTCATCCTGAATATTATCGATTACAGTGGTGACTCTAACGAACGTTATCTCCCATTAATAGGAAATTAGGACCACCAGTTCACTGGAAATGTCGGACATAAGGTTGCAGAATTTCGTCCTTATGGAGTACAGTGCTCAACATATCTCTCGAGAGCACGGGCGGTCATTTATTGTTATACCACCCTACGTCAGCAAGCCACCACCTCCAAAGGAGTTAAGTTATCTGCAATTCGTTGGTTGATAATTTGCTCCCGATGCCCTCCAGATAAGTAACAGAAGCTTCATGTTGAATCATGATGCATGTGTGGAGGGAGCACAGGCCCAGTCCGTCTTCTGAACAATGTTTTCTGCTGAATCATAAACAAGTTATCCAGTGAGCAGAGATTCAAAGTTGACAAAACAGGTCTGCTAACATACAGGCCAACATCAGCGAGTTTCTGATAAATAGTTTCTCTTGATACGTTTCTTTCAGAAGCTTCGGACAGCAGTGAAAACAATTTTATGGCAGTAGACGTTAAGTGCCGCCTTTTCAGTAAAGCGAAATAGCACAGGTTCCAGACCAAATTACACATTGCCCGATCTTGCCTAGCTCTCCTTGACACAGCAGGAATCTCACTGATTGCTGATACAGCCTAGAAGCCTCTCTAGTTTGAAATTGTTTCTCCCTTGCGACTTGAACTTGGCGCTGTTCAGCTTCGAAGCCCTCCACTGCGGTCCAGCGCGTTAAATCAGAAATATGTGTGATATGCGAATTGCAGTTTTCTTGCAACAGACAGCTCCTCAAAGTCACTGGTGACGATTAATGTCAAATACGTTTCCCTCCAGGTTTATGCAGGCACCTTGATTTCCATAAATTCGGTGTCTGATTCACCAGTATGAAGATTCCTCTTCATTTATTTATTGTGTTTCGTATGTTTACTTGCAGACGTAGTGCGATTTTCGTTGATTTCTCTTCGGCATAAAATCACTGAATATGTACTTCAGGCCTTATATATATATATACCCAACAAGATACATTGGGAGAGGTTTGGTGCCGTAAAACATGTTTAACCACACAATTCAGTCCCCAGTCTAAAACATTTTTGTTTGTTGTTTGCATATTTTGTTTTGTTGTGTATTCAATTTATTTATTTAGTTTCAATTTTGATTCAATTTTTATTCATCTGTTTTACATAGTTCTATAAATGTTTTCTTTTGTTGATTTTGGAATTTAATTGTTCTCTTATTTTTATATATGTGTTTTAATAACAGTTTCATTGCTTTATCTCATATATATATAGCATAAATTCAACTCGGGACAAAAAAAATGTAGTTTTTTTCATTATTTCATAAAATACTTTTGATAGAATGAAAAAATAAATGGATGAAATATGAGAAAAATAATTAGTCTGTTATTTTGAAAAACCAGATTGTAATAGTGCCTTTACAAGTTATGCAAAAAATTAAAAAATAACTTAAAAAAAACATTATAAATATGTAATTTGAAATTCTTGACTTTCTATTTGTGAAACCTGAGAAATATTCTGAAAGCCAATCTTGCTAACAAAAGGGATTATTATAGAAATGTTTCCTATATTTTTCTAATATATATTTTAAAACATTGTAAATAAATATTACGTTTTTCTTATTTTTTTCATGACATTTATATTATAAGATTTATATTATAGAAATGTTTCCTACATTTTTCTAATAATATAAATCTTACAATATAAATGTCTTGAAAAAAATAAGAAAAACGTAATATTTATTTCCAATGTCTTAAAATATATATCATCTTACAATGCATATTAATGTTAAATTTGTATCAAATGATACTTCTCTATTTACGCATTATATGTTCCGTATGTTAAGTTATTATTTAAATATAATACATGATAACTCATGCTTAAAGAAATAAAGAAAAAGAGATAAAATATTCTTCGGTTTTTTTCTAGTGTTCCATTTTAGATTAGAAAAAGTAAAAACTTTAATTCGATATTAATGTAAAAATGGCAGTTGAGTTCTTTGAACGTATGGTGAAGAATGTAGCGCTCATGAATTGCCTTTCTTTTTTTTTTTTAATTCCTGCTTAAAATTAAGTTTTAAATAATAATGTAGATTCTATGTTTTAAGAAATGGATATATTTTTATTCTTCGAATAATCTCCTCAATTTATCATTAAGTTCATGGCGTGATTTTGTAAAAACATTTATATATAGAAGTATTATCAACTTTTCCAACTTTTAAATTTATAAGATTCCCAAAAATGAATAGGAGGAAGCACATTTTCAATTTAAAAATTAAATGAAAACATTATGCGCTTGTTTGTTATTTTACTTTCTTTATATCTAGATTCAATATGCTATTGTTATTATAAACTAGATTAAGGCGTAAGAGCAAAACATATTTCTGTGAATTAGCAAAAAATATACCACAGATCTTCAATCAAAATTGGTAATGTGAAAAAAAAAATAACTCTGAATTTTATTTCTCATCCTTGTGAAATTTGAATTAAAATAAGCTATTCTTAGTTTTTCTTTCTTCGGATTCATATACAGAACGAATTTAAAGGATAAATGATTGATACAGCTTCAGAAACTCTAAATTCAATTTTTTTTTTAATTTTTAAGGTTTCACGAATTTTTAATTAATAAAAAAATAAAACCATAATGTGTGGGTTCATTAAGTTTACTTTATACTTTATTACTTCTAAAGTAAAAAAAATAATTCATCGGAAATTCCAAAGAAAAGCTGCATTCAAATATATTTTAAATTTTTTTAAAATATAGTTTGAAGGATAGAAAAAATGTCCAGCGCACTTATAGGGATATCATGTCTTGTCTTTACATGACAAAAATGCTGATAAAAAGGAGAAATGCTAATTACAAAATATATTTATAGCGTACATTTATTAATTAATATGGCTTCGTATAATTATGATTTACACAAAATATTTCGCTTTTCAATATACGATTAAAATACCTTCTTTGTAATAAATTTGTTTGAGAAATTTATTTTCACACAAGTTTTTACTTATCTATTTTTGTAAACATGCTTCTACGCATTCAATATTGTCCACATATTTACGAATTCCAGTTATGCGTTGTTGACTTGATCCAACATCATGTTATATATTTCAAAACTTCAATAAATTTTCGTCCGACGAAATTCAATCCCTATGTAATCCTTCACAGCCTTTAGATATGCATAGATGCTACCACTTGAATAAGCGAGTGTGTGTTTTCCATACACATAATTCCTTTCATCCTTCTCACGTCAGTTGCAGTTTATCTATTTCACTATTCTCATAGCTCTTTAGATTAACGTTTACATTTGAAAAGGTACGGTGCCGACACTAGTTCGGAAAACTAAAGTGAAAGATAGGAGTTTTTGAAGTTGGGTGTCTAAAACCATAGGAGAATGCATTGTGTGGAATTTTTCGCGTTTGCATTATATCATGCATAAGAATAGATTACAATACATTACAATATTTGAGGAAATAATGATGTTTTTTGAATAAAACTTTTCAGCATTCTGCTTTAAAACTCAGGTTTATATGTGAACAATTTTGAACTTATTCAGTTTGTTGTACTTATACTTCTATGTATTAAATTAACCTTTTTTTATATATATATTTATATCTAAGAAGTTTCAAGCATAAAAAATTCAAATTCGACACCTAATATATAAGACCCGTGATACAAAAGTATTTTTAACTCCTTGTTTGTATTGATAGACTAATGTTTAAAACTTTTGATTCACATATTATTTATATGACTTGTTTAGAAAAATAAACTGCTATAATTACGTTAAACTGAAATTAAAGATGTATAACGATATACAGTTTATTTGGTTATTTTAGATATCCATCTGAAGATAAAAAGTCAATCTGTAATAATAATAATATATATGGTTTTTGTTAATTATATAAATCAGATGTTTCCTAAATATTATTTGAATAATATTTAAGAATCTCCAGGTAATTGTTTCAATTTCTGTTGAAAATCACTCAGATATTCAGAGTTTTGATGTAACATAGTTATAACACTGAGAGATGATTTGGAATCCTAAAAATTAAAGCACCACATCTTGCAAATGTATTTGTTTTTTCCCCCCTGAAATATAAAGAAAATTTGGACAGTAAAATATTTGACAAAATAGATTTTTAATGAATTCCTCTTATCTCCTATCACATGCCCTCATAGCATGTCGTTGATTTCAGAAAAAAAATTCCCATGTACTTCTGTCATTTAATGGTATTCAATTTCATAATATCAGTTAATAATAGCATCAGAATTCGAATACTATACTACTGATTTTTATTTAATAACCTGAAAAGATCAAATTACCAATAATGTTTATTGTCATGATAATTTTTATATGTATGTTTCATGTTAATGTTATTTGATATGGTAATACTTCGATTCCATAGTTTTAGCAATTACAATTCAGTGCAAGGCGTGTCTTTTAAAAATAAGTTGTAAGTATGCTGATTATTCTATCTAACTATATACAAGTAATGCAGATATTAGCGGAAATGTATTGATATTATTTATTTATTACAATTTTAAAAGTATTCAAAATTTATAGAAATCTCATAAGTTTCATAAATATTGATGAGCAAGAATGATATTATAACGCATGACATAAATATTCATTTAGTTCTGCGTAAGGAATAATCTAGAGCCACGTGATCAACGTTTTAAACCAATTTAACTTCTAAAAGTAATTTATGAACACAAAACAATGAGGGACATTTAAAAGTTTTTCTTTGCACTACAAATACAATATTTTTAACTATTATGAAATTTGGCACACGATGAAAGCAATTCCTTGAAATTTATTTATTTATTAAATCATAAATTTTATGCATAATTTAAAAGGTGATTGTAATTAAAGTAATCAATATTATCCCTGAAAATATACACGGCAATAAATTTCATATTGTATTCCACTACGAAAAATCGATTATTTTTACATATCATACATTTGTATCCATAAACTAGGTAATCAAAGAACGCCTTTTAATGGAACTCTATTGATTTCCAGTGACAAACTATTTCACGTTGAGAATTGTCACCAAAATTTTGTGATATTGAAGCACATGAGTGCATATGAAAAATAAATTGAGAAGTGATGATATTAGAATATTTTCTAAGATATTAAAGCATTTTAAAATAAATAACCTTATTTTTAGAAAATGAGAATAATGAAGTTACAATTATTTTATTCATTAGATAATACACGTAGATAACAAGAAAAAAAGATTCCCATACTTGTAACGAAATTTAATATTAATAGTAAGATTAAATTTTGATCCAACATGGAAATTAAACCTTGGTTAGCTGTGAATTAGGAGCTAAAGCTCCAAAAAATCACAGCTTATGTGGATATTGTATAAAATAGGAGAAATTCGATGCCAGGGCATAATTTGATTCAAATTTCTTTCCGTCGAATCCTTTTTATTGTAACAAAGGCCGTGGTAGCCTAGTGGTCATGGCTTCGGATTCGTGGCCGGCGGTTATTGTTCGATGGCAAGCGAAGACTTGTTTTCAAGAATTCCCGGGGCATATTGACATGGATATATTCTACTACACAAGGAAATTGCCTCATTGATTGAAACCGAATTATTTTTGGCAGGGAGTCCCGCATAGAACTGATGACCAATGGACACAGAAATCATATATCTGAATATGTCCAAGGTATCTGTACGGTACTGAAAAGACTCACCAACCACACAGTCTGAAAACTTGAAACTATAGTCTGGGTACTATTTAATTCGTCCTCTGGGCCCTTTTATTGTTATCAGTGACCCTCACAGCAACTCATACAGAATACACACAAACATATATATATATATATATATATATAATATTTAAGTCTTAAGATTGTAAGTCTTATTTTCTATGATTTAAAAAATGTGGTTAGCAAGAAGTTGTATATGACATTAAATTGCATATCTTACTGTGAATTTCTTAAATTCTGCAAATCTTGTCCTTAAAACAATAACTGAAAGTTTTATCCTTATGAAAATATTTTTGTTAGAAACTAGAAACTAGTTTACGAGATGTAAAAAAATAAACTTTTTTTTCTTTTTTTTAAAGTTAATTTTACTGAGTGTTTCTAGGTTTTTACATATATAAAGCATGTTACTCTAAAATACAATGAATATTTAATAATAATAATCATTAAATATTAATTGTAAAATACATCTTAATTTTAATAATACTGTAAATGAAAAATGTTTAATTATTACTTCAAATTTAATGTACCTCAAAAGTTTAATCACATATATTTGTTTATTCTTTTTTAAAAAAAAAAATGCATAGTCTTACAATTTTTTTTATAAATGATTGCACATTTTACTTGCTAGAAGCGAAGCAAAAATCAATGACGTGAAAATAGATTTAGCATTCGAAAATTACAAAGGATAGAAAAGTAATCTTTAAGAGCCATATTTTGGTAGAGAAAGACAGCCAATTCATCTAGTAACCTGTAATTTCTAGGGTTTAGCAAAGTTCCATTCGTGACATAACTTTCAGCAGATACTGGAAATTATAGGCCGTAGATGCTTCGAATACGTAATAGAATATTACAAGGATCTTCAAATGAACACGATATCAATCAATGTAATGCGTCTTCACTGCTCTATCTCTCAGAGGAATTCCATTTCCACGAATGTTGTGATAGTCATGGTTTCTAAATGAAAAAAACAATAAGAGGTTCTTAAGATAAGTGAGCACAATTGCACAAATCGTTAGACTATTAAATCGAGTGGTAGGGTACGTTGTTTTTGAATGGTTACAGTTTAAATTCATTTTTAACCCGTCTCCTTCCTTCGCAAAAAAAACTAAAACAGTAATTTATTCGAGTATTTAAGCTGAAACATATTATACATATTTAAAAAATTCTGGTAGGAAATGAGTAGGGGAAAAAATACGTAAACTTTCATTGAACATGAATTTCAATCACGAAATACTTATGAGAAATGAATTTCGTGAATAAAAAAAACTTTAAGTGATTGAAACTCTTATTTGAAACAGTAGTAATAGAAAATTAAAGCACGACTCTTCTCATTTTTATTCCGTCTTATTATATATATATAAAGAACAACAATGAACGAAAAGGGAAAGTTAAAAAATATCATGAACATTCATTAAGATTTTCTTCAAATGCTAAGATTTTCGTTTAATATTTTTTTCTAGGCACACTTAGAATTGATTTATCATATTTTTAGCACCAAGAGAACAAGGTATTAGTTACGTAATGGCTTTAAAATTTTGATCAGTATTTTCAATAAACATAATTCATGTGACAGGCTGTATAAAATAACCCCACCTAAATGGATAGCGAGTTTTTGTGTGCACATACTCCGTCTCAGTTAATTAATGAAAAAAGAAACTTATTTCGTAAACTTTTATTTAAGGTTGGGGCATTGATCTTTTTGAAAAACATGTTTTTTTTAATTTCGTTTTGTCCTTGTATTCATTTTTAAAATGCAGCTTTTAATATTTTTATTTATCGCACTATTTTCTTAAGTTAACAAAAAATGTCCAAAATTATACGATGGAGGAAGTCATAACAAATTATCGGGGTAAGTTGTAACAATGAAAAAATTTGCGTCTTGTTCAGAATTTTCAATTCATTTCCACTCCTAATTGAACGGGAAAATTATGTACAAAGTTAAATGTAGCATTTACCACATACGAAAGCTGAAAGGACTAAAGAAGTTGCAGCGACTCTTTTCTACAGCAACGCCAGAGGTTAAAACGACTTACTAACAAGCCCGAATAGGGCGTTCCCTTTAGCCTAGTTGATTAAAGCATGACAAAAAGCAACCGATCAACCTGGACTCACTGATCCAGAATTCGAAACAACGGCCGCCGAAGTGGTGACTCAGGACTTGAACACTAGATGGCAGCTTAGCCTATAACAACTGGTTGCATATGCCCCGACCCAAAAATACTTGCCTCTGTACAACTGCACACAAATCACGACCAGTGATATTCCGGTTCTGGCGCACGTGTCGACGAGACCCGCCACTCAACACGATACAGCCGATGACTCAAATGGAAACTGTCCCAAGCAAAATTTCAATTCAACAGGGATTGTATGTATATCAATTGCAGTAATGGCTGAAAAAAAAGTTTAAAAAGAGCAACCTTCTGCACAAAAATACTAATGATTCTCTTTGTTTCATCACGATGATGATAATATCACTGGAGGGGGAGTATGCAGCGACTCTCCTCTACAACAGCGCCATAAGTTAAAATGCCTTACTAACTAGCCCGAATATAGCTTTTCCTTTGTCTGGTTGGTTAAGGCATGACAAAAAAGGGACCAATCAACATTCTTTGGACCGACTGATCCAGGGTACGAAACAACGTTGCAGCATCAAGATCAACACACTCTCTACCCCTCCACAGCACACGGGGTAGAAAAACATACCCCGATCTTTCATACAGTGCCTAAAAGTCATAGCAATCACCTCGGATCGCAAGATATCAAGGTTGGAAGAAACTTGAGCGGGACAACATTTCAAAAATAAAATTCAATTCAGCATTCTATGAATTCTTCGAATTGTTGCTTCACAACGAGGAACTGTAAAAGAAAGGGCTTCAAAGGATCGAGATGGGTACGAGTTGACATCCACTGAAATCTTAGTAAAAGGTACAAGTGTTAGAGAAGCAACTAATTCGGTCTTTGTCACGCGTTTCTGCATAGATCTATTAAAAACAAGGTGAGAAACAATGTTCCTCTTCTTGTTGTACATAATAGAATCTATAATTGTGGAGGAAAAATTGGCTTTGACGTAAAAAATACATAATCTGAATTTCTTGCACATCAATACTAAATAAAAACTCTATAAATCCTTATACTGTAAGAATTCATATAAATCTAAGCAAATACTCAGTTTAATATAGTATATATATATATATATATATATATATATATAATTTAGATTTAGTATTATTTCACGTAATTCATTTTTGTACCGGAATGATTCTAGTATTTTTGAATTCATAAATTTATAGAATATTTGTTGTCTGCGTCAGAAAATCTTTGAATGTGCAAAAAAGTCCCTGTTTGGTAGAGAGGAATTTCTTACGATACTTATAAAAGAGAATATTTATGGGATTTGTTTCTTCACATGAGCTTAAATGAAGATATTGAAAAAAGTATTTTTTATTATTAAAAATATGTAGTTCCTCAAATTGTGTTTTTTTTCTCTTTATGTATGCTAGTAATAATATTCTTATAATTTATGAGCATCAAATAAAGATTGCTTTAAATTTCCAAATTATAACAGGGATAACTCCTCATATTACATTCATTAATCCGTTTACATTTTAAAACAGCCTTTTTCTCAATTTAATAAGATTGAAATAAAATAAGCTTATCAAAACTAGTTAAAGTAATTCGCTTCTACTCCCATCAACCAAAATTATCCTTTACCATAGCCCTCTACATCTCTTATGAGTTTCCACAATATATTCGAAATTAAAATACTACTTGTACGAATAAGTCTTACAGTAGAGTAACTTACAATAGTAATATATATATATATACACACATTCAGTTCTGAATTTATTTAATAATACAAATAGCTTGTTTGACTGTGTGTGTGAGAGTGATGGACATTGCGAAATTAGACGACATTTTTTCAGAAAAAACTGATAATTATGTCCGGATTAAATATTACCTCGACTTGATGGAAAATGTACCAATAAAAATGGACATCTAAGATACCGACTCTATCGCGGCCATTTTTGGTTTAGTTTTAGTTTAGTTTTTATTAACATCGCACTAGAAGCAACACGATTGTATTGGCGACGGACCTCGTAATTTCGAACCTTGGTCAAGTGACGAGGATGACACCTGAACTGGGACTCCCCTTTCCTAATTTCCACACCACGCTAACATTAGGACTTTGGGCCCCGACAGATTTAACGTGCATCAGCCCTGGCTACTCTGTGGATCTTTAATGGCCAAGGATCGAATCCACGACTGAACGAAAACCGCCAGCCATGAATCCAAAGCCACGACCACTAGGCTACCACGGCCAGTTTTGGACGTGATATTTAAGTATAGCTAACAATACGAAACCATAAGAAACGTAAAACTAATTTCTATGTAATGTCATCAAAATTAAAAGCTATATATTGGAATGAATATTGTATTGAAAGAGAGAGAGAAAAAAAAAGAGAATCAACTCTTAGAATTACTCTGCAATTTTAAAAATTACTTTTTTCTTTTTTTGAGATACTCATTATTATTATTATATTTATTATTATATATATATATATATAAATCTACACACCAATCGCTCTAGATATAAATAGCTTACAAAATCAATTATTTCCTCAAGAACACCCATATTTAGAAGTCAGGGAACTTTAATTTCACTTCCGAGTTCTTGCCGTATTTCCCTAAGGTCAAGATCAAGGCGTAATTTCTTTGATGTTGGAATAGACAAGCTGCATGAGGTCGGGTTTATTGCTTCGCATCAGATCTACCTTCTCGGTTTCTCATTCTCTTCTCTTGTTTTATTGTTTCTCTATTATTTACTTTCGTGAGAAGAGCCGCCCAGTAAAGCTGAGCGATAGGGTGCTGATGAGCCTCTATATTGTTTCTCCCCACGCTTTTTGTTTTTCGTTTCGGATCTTAAGAGAAAAGTCGTGAGGACGATATCAGTGGATTTCTTAAAAGGAAAAATATGGGAAACAGAATTCTGAATAAATCATGTAAATAATTCAGAGAACTAAAAAAATTTGATGGAGTTGGTTATGTGATGAAATATTTGATGATACACAAATATATGTTTTTAATGAGAAATAAAAATCGTAAAGATAGGTTAAAATGTTTACCTGTTTTCAGAAGCTTCTAAAAATAGATGTAAATAGCTGGTTTTAATATTTTTCTTTTTTCTTTTTGTAACAAAATTCTAATACTGTCTACTTAAAAGTGTCTATTAGATCTAAGTTTTCTTTTTGCTACTAATTTCAAAAATTTTACTTGATGGTCATTTCATGAAACTTGATCTAGGTGAGAGAGTGATAGTGAAGTTTATTGGCGAAAGAGCCAGATGCGGCCATACTGCGCCAAAACAAGGTAAATCTGTGATCTAGACTTTAAAATTATGAAAATAGATTAATCGACAAAAAATGTCAAGTAAAGTTTATTGGCGCAAGAGCCAGATATAGCTATTTATCGCCAAAAATGATTTAACTGTGGTCTAGACGTGAAAAAAATGAAAGAAAAGACACAAATTGGTTGACAAGAAGGAGGGTTGAAAATATAGAAGTATCGCTAGGGTATCCCGGGGGCGCGTCACCCGTGTTTATCAAAGACAGTCAACCCCATAGGAAAGAAAAAGATCACTAAGGTGCTGCGGGGTCATGATGCCCATACTTACCTGAAGAAGGCAAGTCTCTGAGGTCCCCTGATATAATCCCCCGGTGCAAGGTGCCCGGCTATACCCCCAGACGCTGAGTACCCATTTTAGTCGCCTCTTACGACATGCATGAGCTACAATGGGACTATTCTGTCATTCCCGGTCACCACACCGGTCAACTTGTTCTAGGTACTAACTATTTTTTGAGCAATGTAAAGCTTCCTCGGAATTGAATACAACCTTTCTCGTGGAAACCATTGTAATATTTTTTAAGCATCAAATATCGCAACATTTTTATTCTTACAATAATGGAACTACTTAAAATTATTTAGCCGTGTGTTAGCCGTAGTAGTTCATTTGTTATAAAAACTATTTTTTTTATTAGAATAACCGTTAATTCTTATTACCACCATTAATTTTTTATTTGATAATAATGGAACAACATAATAATTTTTTTAAAATGTAATAGCTATATTTGTTCAGTTATCAAAGAGATTATTCTTACTCTAGAGACCATTAATAATTTTTTTTTAAAATTTCGACAACGTAAAATTGTTCAATAATATGATAACCACATTTGTTCAGAGTCACGACAGGTGTCGCTACTGAGCACTTCACCAAAACATGAAAATGTAACTTGAGAGAATTCAAAGATTAGATGGAGAGAAATATATTGACAAAATAATATCTATGCTTTGCGTCAGGCCCTTATATATTTAAAAATTGAAATCGAAATGGGACAAAATTATGTGTTCCTTTCCTTTACAGTAAACTATGCTATTTGTGTCATCGAGAACTTATTCGATCAAAAAAAAAAAATTCTGTCAAGGAACACGGAACAACAGCAATGGAGTAATCTCAGAAATTCATACCCAAACACCTTTTACTAATCTCAAAAATTTCGCCTGAAAATGTTTTTATTTCAAATCGGAACTCAAGACATGCTAAAATTGATATTCTTTTTTAACTAATTCTTGCATTTCATCTGATTACACCTTATTATACTCGACAGGTATTTCCAAATAGTCAGAATGAATACTGCATGAACATACATACCAATAACATATCATATAAAATGAAAAAAAGAATTGTATTGAGAAATAAAGATGAATTGAATTAATTGTTTTTGAGTTAATGAGATGGTGAATTAATAGTAAAATGATGTTAAAAACAATAACAATAGATTATATTATGTTAAATTTTAAAGTAGTGATTTTATTAGAATACTTCTGATTGCATTTCTTTTTTGTGAAATTCTTTCTTGTATTTAGTTTTTTAATTTTGTAGTCATGATTTCGTTTATTTTCAATCGATTCTGTATCTTCCAGAAAAGCTCTGGGACATTTCTCGACTTAGTGCAAATATAGAATTTCCCAATATATATATATATATATATATATATATATATATATATATATATATAGTTTTAATGGCACTTGTGTTCTACGCTGGGAGTCTACAGTTATACAAGTTGTTTTTTGAAAATAATTGTTGAAACACTTAATTCGTCGGAGACAAAGAATTGCAAAAGTTGTTCAATCATTGTCAGACCTAATAATTTTATTCTGCATAAAAATGCTAAAAATTTATTTCCTAAAAACATTTCAAGGCTCAAATTGATAGAGTAATTGGAAGAAGAAATGAAAAGCATATATAATATATGTAAATTAAACGAATACAAAACAATATGAATTTGTTACCAAATGTTATGTGGAAACATAGTTATTTTTCAACATGATCACCAAGAACATTCAAGGGGCTGTCAAAGCGATGGATAAGCTTCCCGATGTTCTCTTCGAAAACCGTTGCCGCCAGTGATGTGTAATGGATCTGCACTTGTAGTTCGGAAGCTTTTCAATGGTGTAAAAGCTCCGGTTTCCCAGCCAGTTTTTCAATTTAAGAAAAAGTGGAGAATTACTCGGCGCAAAGTCCGTCAGATATGTTATATCCCATTCAAATTGCTCCGGAAGCTGTCGGGTTACATCAGCAGTGTGAGAGCATGCGTTGTCATAAATGAAGACAACTCGAGGAGCCAGCATTCCTTTTTTGTTTTAACTGACTCTTCGCAGTCGTCGTAAGAGCCGACAGTAAATAGTCGCATGGATCGCAGAACCCGGCTGAATAAACTCTACAAGCAAGGCTCATTTTTGGTCCCATAAACCCGTAGCCATAACCTTTCTGCTGTTGAAGGTTTGTTTGAACAGACTTGAGGCATTGTCTATCTTCATCGTGAACGTCATTTTTCTCTTCTATAAATTGTCTGCACCATTCACGCACAATGCCATCACTCATAAAGTGTTCATCGTGTTCTTGTCTCCTTCTTAGGCAAATTCGACTGCATTATTCTCATCCACTTGATGAAAGCGAAAAACACCTCGCAACTTGCTCTTCATTGGATCATCAATTTCACATTTATGTTTACAGTTCAGCTCGAAATGGCGATATAACGCCGGGGAAAGCAGAGGTTATAGTTAGAAAGATGCACATTCACGTACCGCTCATTCCCATCTCCTACTGCTTGAACCCGTAGTGCACTATGTGCGGAGCGGGGGGTTGGTCTCTCGAATTATGTCCAACTGCTTGTCTGGTTGCTTAGCAGCTGGATCGGAGGTCAAAAAAAAGTGTCCCTAGTAAATTCTTCTTGGTAACAACTTAAATTATAACATTATGTTAATACTTTTTTCCCCCCTTCCTTCATAAAATGGTAAAATCTTGCTCTGAATTAACTTTAACTTTAGTTGAACATAAAAAATGGATAGTAATAAATATAATAAGTCACGTAAAATAAAATTAATAATATATTTAATCACACACAGCATTGTAATCACCTAAGTCTATAATAATTTGTACAACCATAGAAATTTTCAAATTTATCAGAAAGTGTTATTGTTCTCCAAGTACTTTATTTTGGCTAAGAAATGCGTTTTATTAATTTGTTAAAATTTTTCTTGTGGGAAGTAATTTATGAATTTTATTTAGACCTAACGAACAGTTTCTGCATCAATCAGATTTTAATTTGTACTGCTTGCAAATTTTATTGTGTTTGTGCGTTTAATTCTTTCAAGTCTCAAAAAGGCCCATTATCAAATTTTGACTTTTGCTAGCATATTTTAATAGCCAACACGCTTTCTAAGAAGATGAAAAAAATATTAGTTCAGAAAATCATAATGCTTATGATAAAGATAATAATGTGAAGCTCGGAAAAAATATTCAAACACATGCACATAATGAGATGGAAAAAATAAACCTTTGAGGAGAATTCTTTAAGAATTCCGAATCATACACCCACATTTTAAAATTCTTCAGAGAAAATTTTGTGGTCATAGTAATTAAAATTCATGATTGAATTATTAAAATTTAACTTTGAATTTTCTATTGAAGTAAGAAATGTACGATGACAATGATTTAATCTCAAAATTCTTCAAGCACATGCAAGGAATTGGAGAATTCTTACAAATTTACCAAATCTTTTGTTACATTAGTTAAGTTTTTTTTTTTCGGGATTTCGAATAATGTATTTAGACATTTCCTTCAACGAATCAATAATTCAACAACCTTTAAGCATTTCACCACATTAAAGTAGGAACAACATAATAAATAACTGACGTAATTTTTTTTTTTCCTCTTTCAAACCTAGACAGAAAATTACTAAATGTTTTTGTGAGACACGCTCTGGTGAATTCTGAAACATAGACTACATTCTTATTTTCCTTTATCACTCTCAATTTTCGGAATTTTTTTTCTTGTTCGGGAAAAGAACATCAGCGACGACGTTGTTTTAGAAAACTAGAGGAACGATTGGTCGGATTTTTCTCAAATTCAAAATGAGTCACAATGCTTTGAGAAAGGAAAACATCAATCACTTTCTTTTTGTCCGATAACAAGAACATTTTTTTTCTTTCAAAAATCGGTGACATTCATTTCCGCATGGAGGCATCCAATAGATCTTCTTGCCAAGAAATAGAAAAAAGTGCTACATTTTCGTCATATCGTGACAATGTAGTGTAACTGATAGAAAAGCTTTTAAATGACATTTTTCTTTGGATATCGAAAACTGGTTCGCTGCACAAACATTCAAACTACCTTCTCAGTTCGATGCCCATGGATGACTGTGATGCAAAGCAAACTCTAGTTCCAAAATATTTAATTTATCCTTTTATGATTTTTGAGGAAATTATAACAATGTTTATAAGTTTCGTTGAATGCTGCGATTGCCGCTTTCCAAGAAAACAATTCATTTTTACTGAATCTGTGGCAAAAGCAATGACCACGTCACCTCATCAGCATCAGATTTCCAGGATTATTGAAAAATAAATACAGTTCTTTGCTCATTTCATAAACTATTTGGATTTTCGATGGAAATGGATATTATTGAAATACGTAGTAGTAAGAATTCTAACAATCAATTACAGTTTTCCAGGTTTAACTAAATTATCCAACCATTAAATGTGAAGGTGGAAAACAATTAGTGTACACCAAGTGTAGCGTACTTGGTGTACATTTCTATCCAATGGGTAACTTCTAATTAGTAAAAGTCACGCGGGGAGCATTATATTTAGTTATGGTCTAAATTTTGTGACGACTGTACTTTATTACTTAATTCAACTGCTAGTATTCCTTTTAATTAAATTGTTATAAATTACGAAACTCCAATTTAAAATACGAAAGGTCAAGATAAAATACTTGATTTATCAATGATGCACGGATAAGGTCTCTCTCTTTCGAATCCCAATAACTCAACAATCCTAAATTAATTATTTAAAAATGAAGCCTTAGCTTACCAAATCACCCATTCTAATTCAATCACCTCACAAAAACAGTCGATTCTTAGCTTAATACTTTAACCAGAATGCTCTTGAATCTACCAAACTAATTAAGTTGTTTCAATCCAAATTATAAATCTCTATCAATAAGTCGTTATCCACAACCTCCCTTCATTTTCCCTTCAGTTCTATTTTATATAAATATCACTATCTAAAATTCACTTCATTCCTATCTTCATCTAATTTATTTAATCATCTTTCATTTTAGTTGGGGAAAAATTGTAATTTTATGCAATTCAAATTGTTTTAAATTTCCCGAGGTCAGTGATGAGAAAATTGCAAATATCCCAATGTCACCTTGTTTATTTTCTTAATTCGTTACCTTTGAAGAAGTACTGCTATTTGTGATTTGTATCATAGTGCTTATGCTGTTTATGTTACGTAACGTGCTGTTTATGTTAAGTTTAAATTACGTGACATTTCATGTTACGTAATTTCGGTACATTTATATCATTATTACAGGTCAAGCAGATTATTTTACCTTTTAAGTCACTGCAATTCCCACTTTTCATGAAAAAATATACGTTCGCCAGCAATTTTTCGTTCAGTTTTTCCAACACCGAGTTTCGATACATACTGAATGCAAAGGTCTAAAATAGATGAGTCATCGTTAACATGCACAATAACGAAAAAATTCAATAAGAACCGATATTTCCCCTTGAATTTTAACTTATCCAACAGACAATAACAGAACAAATTGAAATGTTTCATGCAAACTTATAATACTTGTGCACTGAAAGGAGAATATTTATAATTAAGCACACTACATAAGCAAAATAGAAAACTAATGGCGCTATTTCATTATCGACTACTAAAATATTTGCTGCTTTAAGTAAGAGAAATGTTGCGTCGATTCAACACAAGTAATAGTTCAGTGGAGAATGTTATAGTTAAATCATTAGTAATTTTGTGTCAATAGAAATTTTAAAAATTAAGCTATTGTATTTTTAATAAATGTTTGTAACGTGCTGTTATATTGACAGGGCCGCAAAAATATTCGTCGAGAGCCACATGCGAACCACGAGTTTCACAAGCTCGGTGTGTACGCGTTAAGTTATCAAAATTACTTTATTTTTCTTAAGATTATATGTAGAATATTTTTCTGTACAGACATCAGTATGGGAAAAAATGTTTATTTTAAATCAGAGATTCCCAATTTAATTTAAACGAGGAGTCATAATCTTTCATTACAACTTGAGAGAGTACTTCTAAGAATATAGAAAGAAAAATGGTGATTAGGTATAGTAAAGTGGCTATGTGCTACTAGGCGAGACCGCTTACAGCGCCACTTGGGGAGCCAGTGTTCCTACCTCGAAATTGTTATGAGACAAGGGGGAAAGTGATTTACAAAGCTGTAACGTATTGTTGATTAAGAACGAAAATATACCTCGTGGGGAAAATTAATGCTAACAACAGAAGTTTAAAATACACATTTATTTGATCGCGCTTTCCTACTCTGTGACGAAACGAAACGATCTTAGAAAAAGAAGAAAATAACTAGTTATTACAAGATGCCTTCATTTTCGATATTCAAACTTCTCTCCACCATCTACACTGCTTATCTGGACCCTTGTTTGAGCTTCACGTTGCTCACTTGTTAGCGTAGCGGATGACACGTTTGCGCAAGTTTCCATTATGCTTCGTTGAAGGGGTCCCATACACCTTCTGTTGGAAGTGTTCCCTCAGGAAAAAGTCCTTTGGAATCGATAAACGTGGAAGCTACTCTTCTAAAAAGCCATATTCGATTGTTTGCACCAGGTACTGTTTAACTTGTGACATCTTGTGCGCAGTCCTATTGAACCATACATTCCGGAGTTAATGCAAAGGCTCAAAACCGACATTGCGTCCTGCAAAAGTTTTAAATACCTCGATCCCGTTAACGTGTCATGGTAAAATACCGGGACGATAAGCCTGTTTTTTTTTAAGAAAAAAACTTCTCGCCAAACAATAATCGAAAACTGCATTTGATCTGGAATGTCTATAGAACATGTAGGACTTTGCCGTTTCTGGTAATGGGTGTTGTGCTTCTTGTACATTCCATTTCACGAAAGGCATGCCTCTCCCGTCCTCATTGTATCTGACAAAAATGTAGTCTGGACTTTTATCTAGTTCATGACGATGTTGCACAATGCGTAACGTATCTCAGTATCCCCGTCCAATAATGCCTGATGAGGGTTTACCCGGTTTGAATTAGCTCCTAATTTGCTTAGAATTTCTCAAATGCAACTTTTTGAGAGCCCACGGTTTTCACTTATCTTTATTATGCTGCTGTTAGAATTGTGCTGTAGTTTAGATGTGTGAGGGTGTATGATAATATATAATCTGGTTGTATTTGCCGTCCTATCTTAGCTGGTCTGCCGTATCGATGTCGAGTTAGTTACGCAGCATGTCTCCCTTAAGCCTGTCTTCGATACTTAAAATAGTCGTCGGTTTACGCTCATAAATGAGGTGGATTATTCCAAAGTTGTTTCGAATTATGTTCATGAGAGATTTCCAAAATAAGCAATAAAAATATCCTTGTAGCACTTCTGTAAACAGGAATCTCCAATAAAATCTCCCCAGATCTCCGATAAAAAAAATTGAAAAATATCGTTTGACGGGCTCTTAAACGCCACTATCTTACACAAGAGGATTGATTAAATATTTTGTGGTCTGACGAATCTATATTTTAGGTACATGATGATTAACTTAGATTTATTAAAGAAACAGCTCTGGAATGTCAGTTAGGTATAAAAATCATATTTAAGAAATTTGAAAATAATTTTATAAAGCTAGTTAATGTTATTTTAATGTTTCAGATATTTAGCATATCTCGTGTAACATATATGAGACGAAACATAGCTGAATGTATAGTACCTACTGTTCAACAAGGAAGAGGCAGCTTTGGATCTGGACATGCATGGTGGCCGATAGTTGGGCGAAATAGCTATCGGTGAGGGAACAGTGGGAATTTTTACCGGTATATAAATGTACTCAAAATAGTTTTGCAATTAATCATTTTCTCAGATTTTTCGAGATACAAACACGGGTGGGATTAAATTCCAACGGGGCAATGCTACCTTAAATCTACTACAACTATGAAGTCGCTTAGAGACTTAGATCTCTATGAGTATCCTCCCCATTTTCCGAATCTTAAAATCTTAATCCCTTAGAATACTTTTGGAATATTCTTAAGCACAAGATTAGTGAGTATGCAGTTACTTCGAAGGATGGATGCATTATAAAAACGTAATTTAGCAAGAATGGAACACAATAAACAATCCTTACAGCCATATTGTAAGGATAACGAGCACCACAAACAGCAAAGAATCTATGCCGTAATAAAGTCTAAAAGAGTCTTAATCAAATATTGATTTTTTAAAACAAAAATGATTATCTTTTATTCTTGTATCTATATATTTTCCCAACACAACGATTATAGTTAAAAGATTACACCAAGAAGAAATGTACCATATTTTACCAAATCTTTATTTTCATTTATATAAGCAAACAGATAGCAGAAAAACAAATTTTTATTTATATCATTCATTAAATGACTTAATCATCTTTGATAAACATAGCGATTTTTAAGTTATTTTCGCATTTTATGTAAACTAATTAAATACTTTTTCTACTATTGACAAGCATAATGAATGAATTTGGCTTTCTTAATATTGAATTACAAATAAAAAACAAATTTCATACAGCGATATTTATGATAAAAAAAGAGAAGCTTTTTTTTTTAACTTTCACATTATTAAATTTCCATTCTGGAACAATAATATTCGTTTATCTATTTATAGAAGAATACTATATTATTTACATCGTAATAATAAACTATCAAAACAAAAAACTGAGAATTTCTTTAACTTGTTTAGATAGAAAAATTGCTTGATTAATTTCTTAGAAACATGAAGAAAATAAAGAGAATAAGAAGCAAATTTAAATTTGATTTTTTTTCACTCTAAATAAACATTTATTTTGTCAAAAGATGATCCTACCCCTCTACCAACTGAATAAGACCGATATTATATCTTGATCAATGAAGCCTTTTTAATACTAGATTACTGTGTTAATAATTTGCTCCAAATTTTAAAAATTCTTTAAAAATATGATTCTACAACTTCCACTTAATTTTTTTTGTAGTATTTAATGAAGTTTAAGTTAACAGAATTGTTCCCGCAATGTTTGTTTACCATACAACTCTAGCTTTCTGATGTTAGAGTAAGCTTATTCGTTGTATTTTACTGTTCATTAGTTAGAGTGAATATTTATTTTCTTCGTTAATTTTGGAGGTATTCAAGTTGATAACCAGCAAAACCTTTGGGAGAAAGTAGATCCAAAGAACTAGTTATCCCCGCTATTCAGTCCTGGATTTGTATCAGCGTTCTTTGATTGTTGTGATATCCTTTTGGGGTGTTTTTAATTACCGATTTTCTGGGTTATTTAACAATAGAGGAATTATCCACACACTTTTTTACAGTAGTTATGATTATATATTTATATATGTTCGTGGGCATGTATGTCAAAGCATATTTTTATGTTAGATTAGGTTTGTGAAATAAAAATATACTTACTTTATTCACTCAGAAGTTTTCCTAACAAAATCTTCAGCCAATAAGGGGAGTTAGAGGAGTGTGCCATGTAACATAGCTCCAAGTCAAAAACTGCAACCACAAAGAACTGTTCCAAAGACATATTTCACGAAATATTTGCTAAGAGCATTTTTCAAAGTTTTCAGCCTTCTGTTGTTTGTTGTGCTGTAAAGCTCGAGAAGCACAAGAAGCAAAATTCTTCCATGATCTGTACTAGAGAGGGAAGACAGACGCCTACAAAGATTCAAATTCTTGAGCGCCTACGCAGATTCAATCTCATATTTGGTTTTTTTCCGTTGGTGGAATTTCACAAAAAATTTTCAATATCAGCAGCATCGTTGTTTTCTCTCGACTCTATTTTCTCATGAATTCCACTGAATTGTTTACCATTTTATAGAGGCTGATTCTTCTCATTTCAATTCGTTGACTTCAATCTCTGGCCCTTTATAAGGCAGAGGCAAGTGATTTCTTCTCTACGTTAGGAACATTAAAAAAGGCAAAATATTTTACCTCGACCAAAATAGTACCTCTTATAGTATAAGACAGTGTTTTTGAAACACATTTTTCTCACCTAAAATGAATTTAGTTTTGTATCTCCATTCTCTGGAATGTTTTCATTTTTAAGTATAGATATATTTTTTTTTTATCTTTTGGACTCTTAAAATTAAAAGAGCTTGCACTGTATTATAATATTTCGTGTAATTTCATTCTTTAATTTAGACAAAATCCTTCAACAAATTGTTGATAGAATATTAACTTAAAGCCTCAGAATTTTATTATAAAACGACTTTTAAAATCAAAAGTGAAAACATTATTCATTGTTTTTGAGATATTTGTACTTTCAGTTAGTATTATTTGCTTTACGGTAAAATGTTGAAATAAATACCAAAGCATTTAAAAAAGAATACTTCTAAAAGAACCAAAACGTTTTCATGCCCAAGAAGATTATAATATTAAAACAGATATATTTGCAAGCTTAAAAAATGGCATATTATGTTAAATTTATCTTTTGCAATAGCTTCATTTGCTCAGTGCTATTTATTAAAGTATATTTTAACCTCAGAAATGGACATCTGTGCAATAATTTTTTAACAAAAGAGTGCAGAGCTCAAGCGATAGACTCACGAATAGTAAAATTAAGAAATTTATTATTATTTTGTTCATGAAACGAACACAACTCTTTACTTAAAAGGAACGGCAAAAGATATTCTCTCTACTTGAGAAGGGCAGAATACATTAATTATAAATAAGGTTTATAAGGATAAGTTGAAATCACTTCTCAATTTTATGACAATAATCGCAAAGTGCTTCAAATCACAGAATTAAGTTTATCTATAATTTCTCTTGCAGGATAATCTGCTTTCTCTCCAACGGTTTAGTAATTCATGTTATTGGTAGTTCAATCTGTTAACTCTCCTTTTGATTGCCAATCGAGCGTGCTAATAAACAAAATCCGTCTTCGATTCCAATCTATTTGCATAAATTTCAGAGAATGAATATGGACGGCGGGAAGAAATAGAATCGATAAAAAGGAATATAATCAAGCACAATAACATAACAAAAACAAAGGTAAACATCACATGGTGTTAAAAAAACTACAAGAATATTTTTAAAAAATTTTACATTTTTATAATCCTGTAGATTTTCATGTGTCTTTTTTCATGGGAGATAGAATGATCACTACATGTTAAACCTAATATAATGCTCTATATAGTCAAATTAAAAGAAATAGTGATTATTTAAAAATGCATTATTATTATTTAAAAATGTATTTTTGCCGTAATATGACAGAATGAATACTAGGTAAGTATGAGAAGCTGCTTCAAAAGTATTTTAATGAAACAAATTTAGAAATACTCTGAATAAAAAATGTTGAAATTCCTATTTTCTAGTTTTTGTGGACAATTATGTCACACAGTTCTGGAAAACTTATCGTTAATTTTTATTTATTTATACTGTAGGGTTTTTTTTTAATTCCTAACGATATTAACTTTAAATAAAACATATATTGTGTTTATTAGTTATAAATTAATTTTCCTTTTAAAATTCACATTATAATTTCCTGACTTGCATTAATCATACATATTATTTGTAATTTGTATTGGGAAAAATATTCAGAACATCTGAAAACATATTCAAAACAGGATTTCTCAAGCTTTTTCCATTGAAATGTATTCGAAAAGTTTTAGAGAAAGCATAGAAAAATATGGAGAAACAATAAAATCTATGCGGCGAACAATTTCATTTCAAACAATTTCTCCTTTGAAATATGATATTCTGTGCTTATTTTTCATATTTTTACAGTTAATGTCAAACGTTATACACACCAGTCATACAAAGTATAATAAATAATATACAAACATTTATTCTATTGGTTAGTTAAATTTTATTTTTCTGTTGCTGTATCCGCGATAGCCTAGTGGTCATGTAGCGACTCGCGGTTAGTGGTTCGTAGGGAATTCTTTTTCAGAGCACCTAGCCCTGTTGGGCTTTAAACTCAAAATCAGCGTAAGACTTAGGCAGAACGTATTCCATGTATCCAGTGCAATTGAGGGTGGCTGAGCTAGTAGAAAAAGTGAAGGTCTGGTGAGAACTTGCTTTGTGATTGGTTGTTGATTGAGGATCAGAGAGAAGCTTGATTCTGATTGGTTGTGGACGTTCCCAACTGTTCGTATTTTTTCATGGCTGAGAAATCTAAATGAAATCTTACTTTTTTGGTGGGGGGTTTATTGTTTTTTACTTTATAGTAGAGCAGATACAATTCCGTGGATGAAAATATTGAGCTTGTCTATTTTGTCCTCGGTGTTTCTCATTTTCTTACATGCTTCGAGGATTTGAGGGAATAACCGGAAAATGATTTCTTTCATGGCATCTAAAATACTAAAGTTTACAGGATCATTATCTACTTGTTTTGTACGATTTCTTGTTGAAGCGTCTTGAGTGGGTTCTTCTTGATCTTCCTGCTTATTTTTAAGTGGGTCACAAATTTCAGCAAAGGTAAATTTTTTCGCTTATTTGTTTGGAGGTAAATACTTTGTTTCTATTTTTCGTTGTTATTGTGTTTTTTCCTTTCTTTGGTTTGGTAAAACTTGGGCATCCTTCGTAGGAAACGATTTGGCCAGTTTGTTTGTAATTAATGCTTGTTAAATTTACCATTTTTTCTTTGATGGTGCAGTCTCGTATTATGTGGTTTTCACCGCATTTTAGACACCTTGGCGTGGTGCTGCAGTTATTTGAGGAGTGATGAAAGAAGTTGCATTTATAACAACGAGTTGCATTCTTTTTTCTTTCACATTGAACTGTTTATATTTTCATGTAGAGGCGTTTTTTGCTATTGTAGATTTCTTCAAATCTTTCTTGGTGGGTTACTTCGAGCATAAAAATAAGTAGTGGCTCTTTTGTTTTAAATTGCCGTAGTTATGCAACTTTTTCGATTTGAAAGCCCTTGTTTTCAATATCTGTTTTGATTTCATCTGTGTCGGTGGATGCTGGTAGGCCTTTTAAAATTAAGTGAGTCGTGGTTGGAGCCTTGAAGCCATTTAAGATCCATCGTGTAGCTGGGGCTGATGCAGGTTAAATCTGTCGATGCCCAAAGTCCTCCCGTTGGGTCGGTGTGGAAGTTAGAAGAGAGGTTGCCAGCTCAGGTGTCATCCTCTTCACTTGACCGAGGTTTAAAATTACCAGGTTCGTAGCGAATAGCCTACGTGTTGCTTTCAGTACGACGTTTATGAAACCAACCCATTTCTATTGTTTGTGCTTTTGAATGAATGTGAGTGAGTTCCTAATGAAAATTGCGCTTTTTAAAACAGTAACAGTTTATTAATGTGTTATTAAGCGGTGAAGCCAAGTGATCCTGGTCACGAGCTCATATCCAGCTCTGATGCTGACCATTGTGCAAAATAGCTGATGCTCGATAAATACGTCATTGTTGGGGTGTGTTACACACACATGTTGGGATGGTATGGAAATCTGGAGAGTAGAGTGTCAACTCAAGTGACGTCCTCGTCACTTCACCAAAGCTCAAAATTACTAAGCGCTTCATCAATAGCTCTCATGTTGTTTCTAAGTCCGACGCTAGTAAACAATCAATACGTTTAACACTTAAATACATGAAGTTTTTCTACATCGTCTTTCCTATATTGTGTCTTAACATCTCTTTTCCTCTATGAATTTATTAATCTATGGGTACGACTCTCACTCTGAATTCCTAATGATTTAAGCAAGCATTTTTAAAATAGTATTTGCTTATTAATACGTTTGATACTTAATCATATGAATTTTTATCGCCAACTCGGTATTCATCACAACAACAAAACAAAACTATTCCCATTACCAGTATTCACAAAATATTATGTATTCAAATACAGAGTCGATGTCTATCGTCCTACAAATTTTATAATGCAGTTGTGTATTTCATTTTCCTCCATGAATTACAGTTAGTAAATATAATACGAAATGTTAGCATTAGTTGCAACACATGGACATAGTTATGCACTGAAGCTGCATATCTCATTACAAATCTGACATCTAATCTACGAAACGGTGGACCATATAGTAGAGGTTAGACCTATCCATGACGTCTAAGTATGATAAATCTTGTTCCATACACGTTAATAATGAAATTCCATATATTTACATGAGAATTACATTGCTATTCCATGTATCTACTGTATTTACCTGGTATAATTCTGCTTTAATACATGTTTAATACATGTCATATTTTTTATTTACTTGATTTTAAATTCCGGATGACGTATATATGCGTTAATGTATGTGTTATTCTGTAAATGTGGGGACAGGAAAATCTTCAAATAATGAAAGAAAAGAAATATTTTTAGAATTCTTGGTTTCCTTTTTTTTTTAATTTTCAATCCAAGCAACAAATCAACGTTAAGCATAAGTTTATATCTTATGCTTAGCGGAATATGTCTCATAAAGAGATACAGGATCCTTAAACAACAACCAACATTTAAGCTGCATGCCTTATTTTTAAATAATCAACAATTTATTCATTAAATAAAATTGCATTAAGTTTTATTTTTAAATAAATTAGCTATTATTTGAAAATATTTAGATAACTTCATTTATTTTTGATATATTAAAAAAAAATTAATGTAACTACCTAAATGAGCTTAGAAATAACAAATTTCTCATAGGAATTCACTTTTTATAAGAGATTTTGAAATTCCTCTAACACGGCTTTCTCATTTTTTTTTAAAGATGTTACTATGATTTCGAATGAGATATTATTGAAGATGAGATTCAGAACTTATTGGAGTATAATAAATATAGATAATCGTATTATAATACTCTTTATTCAATTTATAATACAACGATGGCTCTAAAAATATTCGAGTTAGGAGTGAGAAATCGGGCATTAGGTATGGGAAAGGAAGTGAGACAACTCACTATAATATTGTTCAGTGAACTTTTTTCTCTCTTTCTTCAAAGAAGTCTATGAGTGTGTCGCCCTTCGCATTCCGGAAAAATCGTTTCCATAACATTTCTTGTTAATGAGACTGTCTTCACCTACTTTAGAGCATATTCACCGGAAGCAACCAATTGTTTCTATTGTTGCTTGATTCCGGTGCATATGGACGAATCCAGGTATCACTGAAGGGGATGTTTCGATACTAAATGATGATGATGGATAATTCATAACGTTGTAGCAGCACCAATAAAAATCAACCATTGAATCATTGTCAAATGTTTTTGACTTTGTTTTATAGATTGCAGCTCACAATAATAATGCCTTAGTAAAGTAATCTGTAGCAAAAAAAAAGTCTTTTTTGTTCCATCTTCGTTGTTAAATCTTTTGAAATAAGCATTTCACAACTCTTTCATAAGAATTTTACAAAAATTAAAGATTTTACAGGAAGCTTAATATTTTAAGCGATACAATGCATCCGAAAATAATGTATGAGTGGTCTTAAAAATCTTTTCAAAATCACCTACACACTCAGATAATGGGACTAAATTAGTTTTTATTTCAATAATAATAGTTACGAATTTTTTGAAATAGTTATACTTCAGTAACTTTCATAAATATTCCATGAGAATTAAGGATTCTCAAATCTGTTTATTATTTTTCCAATAACAACTAGATTCATCACCACACTATAGTTTTTTTTTAAAGATCCTTAATTTTTGTTTCAGGCCTAACATAATCATTCCTCCTCCATACCCGAAATGTAACTTTATCCAAATATTATGGATAACCTCTTAAAATTGTTTTTAGGATCCCAATAGCATCTCCCAATTCTTCAACGATGCACAATTCCAGTTTATTATCATCCTAGCACTCGAAGAAATCTGGAAAACACTCGAGGTAGTGAGACTACGTGCTGCACAATGGATGGAATTCTTGCTGTTTTTCAAATCGCATTCGTCGAATCACTTATCTCGAATCAGTCCCGGGTTTAGTAGCTCTGGTTTTGTATCTTACGCACGTACTCACTGAGGAGAGGTTGAACAATGCAGATCATTCTTCAGAAGTTCCTTTTTTGTTTGGGGAGTTCTTCCTTGAAATCGTGTCTGGTTGTCTCTTTTAGCTATTTCTGAAATAATCTGAATAAATTCCGGAGACATTGCACGTTTTTTTTTAAATGGCGGGAAAAAGAATAGCTGTCGCAACAATGGAACAGTAACAGAGTATTGTGAGAAAATCGAGAGGCTTTATTTGCTGAATTGAGGTCTTCTAACAAATTTCAGTAGAAAGAATAGAGAAATTAAACGATATCAGTATCTAAAGATTCTTTTTGTTTTTTCAGATAATGCATGTGAGATCCAATGCTCTTTTGAAAGAATTCCTTAAAAACTATTGATTCTTATCCATGTTAAAAAAAAATGATTCAGACATTTCGTAAAGAGAAAGGCGCTCTTAAAAATGAATGGTTGAGGCTAAAACACATTTTATTTTATTTTTAGTACTCCTTCTATTCAAAATTTCAACAATTATTACTCAGGATTTCGTTACACACAATAATATAGTAATAAATTTATATTTCATTACTATGCAAAGTCGCCTTACATATTTTTTAACTTTCTGAATTTGAAAAAAAATGATGGCAAGTTTTTCCCCATAAAACTAATTTATTCAAACATAAGAATCCATTAATTACGAAGAAAACAATAACAAAGCAATAACATCGTGGTTTAACTCATCTCACCTCACGTTATCATCTTATATTCATATTTTATATTTAACTTCACAAGTCTATCCTTTTTATAATGCCTCAATGTGTCATTTAATCCAATAAACTTCAATAAGTCAGATTTGACGATATGGAGGTGACACTACATGGGACTTTGCCGTCTTTCAACAATATTTATTATATGTTTTACTCATAATTTTTTGCAATAAAATGCATTTATTCAATTACATTTGTTATCTCTCTCTTTTGATTACTGACTTATTTATATTTGTAATTTAATTTTCTTCAGCCTAACATCATTTTTCACTTTTCATTTATTTATTTTTGTTCTGTTTTATTTCTTTGCTATATGAAAATATTAGAACAAATCTTAAAATTTAAATATATTTTCAAATATGAAGCGCTGAACAATCATCTGATTACATTCGAAGATAAATGATGAAAACAGCATTCCACCTACGCACTTGAATCTAGGATTTAAACTAGTTGTTCAAAAATTAAAATCAACTTTCCAAATGAGTATTAAAAAGTAATTCATCATATTACTTATTTGGAAAGCTATTAAGAATATCAATCCCATTCGAGAAAATTATTGTTATAAAACTATTTAAGTTAAAGCATAGATTTTTAATAGATTTTTTTAAGCATAGATTTTTTGCAGAATTTTGTTGGTGGTAATTTATTGTTTACTCTTAATTTCAAGCAACAGCGGACTAAATAAACACATAACATTAGATTATGTTTATTTTGGCCAAATCTATTCAAAATTTAGGAAATCATTTCTGAAACCAGCTTTACGAAAGTATTCTAACTGAAAAAAAAAACGTATTTCAAAGGATGAATGCATAATTTAAATCTGTCAATTTTCTCCTTGAATTCTTTTGATGCAACGAGAGAAGGATTATATTTTCTAAAGGCATAGAAGAAATAGCACAGCTACTGCATTATTCAAACACATTCTGACACAAGCTATCGATCATTCCAGGCACTCTCTAGGATATAATTAATAACGTATCATTCAACTTTATTTTTGTTTACTTCAACTGATATATTACATGAATAATTATGTGTACTAAAAACAGATACTAGAAGTCATAATTTTAAAGGTTCAGACAGCTGATTAAAATGACAGCTTTATGGTTTCCAAAGCTGTTTTATTCTATAATTATAAATTTCTAGACTATAGTCATATGTGCATCGTTTCGATAGTGTATTGTAGCGATTGATGAACGCTATCTTAAAATAAATATTTTCAAATGGTACTCATTAGAGAAATGTATTTTAAATAAATATTTCGATTTTGTTATAATTTAAAACACTATTATTTTAAACTTAATTTTAAGTTCCGTTTGTTGAAAATTGGCCTTTATTTTACCTGTTTAGTTCTTAATCATGTAACATCTAGTTCCTGGGTTCCCAAATTTTAAATCTAGCATCCACGGGTTAAATGCAGGGTTATTCAAAATGAATCAACCAATTTCAAAATTCCATATTTTTAAAAGTAAATGACACATAATGGTAAGTAATTCATGAATGTAAAGGGAAAATGGGAAAATTTTGAATTGTGAAAAATAGATTGCCTTTGTGTGTTTGTCATGAAGCTATTTCACCAAAACTGTTAAAGAACCTTTTACGGATCTATCTCGCAAGTAGGTTGTTCGCAGTGTACCATATGACTTGATGTTACACGGCTGGCCACCTAAGTCACCTGATATGGCTAATACTCACCAATACCAATCGCCAATATTCACAAATTTATTTCAACTTAAACAACATATTTTTGCTACAGTACAGTCCATGATTACTGACTCTTTACTACATATTTGGCAAGAATTTACATACCGAATTGACATTATTCGAGTAATTAAAGGAAGTCATATCAAACACTTGTAAGAAAACCGACTCAATTTTTTTTTTGATTCATGTATTGCTCATCATTATGTGTCGTTTATTTATGAAAATATAACATTCTGAAATTGGATGTTTAATTTTGTATAATGTTCAGGGAATGAAACCTAGTATCAATAATATACTAAAGCAGATTGATTGATTATTAACTTCGCTCTCAAAAACAACACGGGGGGTATTGGCGACGGATTGAATAATTTTTGAACCTCAGCCAAGTGACGAGGTCGACATTTTTCTGTCCAAACTTCCATACCACGCCAACAATACTAAAGCAACAGAGATAGTAAAATGCAAAATAAATTAATAAACTTAGTTGATCATTTGATTTTAAAATGGAAGTAATAATCATCAACAAATGAATTACCATTTATCATCAAATTATATCCATTTTTATTGTGTATATATAAAAGACTTTCTTTCCTGTGTTAGATTAAGACTCCTTGAAGAAGCAAACATTTCTCGTTTATGGGTCCCGTCTCTAACTTATGTCTAAAAAAGGTGTAATAGTACTTGTCTCTACCATAACTGATGTTTTTTAACTTACATTTGCTTAATGATACCATTGTTTACTAGGAATATAAAAAAAGAAAAGATATTAAATAGAATTAAAATCAGTGCACATCATTTACACTTTCATGAAATTCAATTTAGCAAAATCATTAATAGCAGAATCAAAGTTAAGTTTTCGCAGCAGATTTGACTCTATGTACCATTTTAAAAGAGAGTGGAGTCTCTCTTGTCGCATCGTGGTTCGTGTTTCATTGTTTAGCGCATTTAATTTGGAAACAAATCGTTCCGCTGTACAGTTCATTACCATCATCCAAAGAAATATACGTTGCGCTGTTTTCACAGAAGGAAATGTTGATTATATAGCGGCGAAACTTGCAAGCTTCATTGGTTCCTAGTTAAAGCGCTCGTCTATAGAACACGAGTTCCCAGGTTCAAAACTCAGTGCTGACATCATCAAAAATTCCCTTAAAAGTTTTTTTAATTGTTCTTTTTTCCTACCTTAGCTTTTTTTTTTTTTTTTTTTTAGTTTCGTTTAGTTTTTATTAACTTTGAACTAGAAGCAACTCGAGGGCTATTGGTGACGGACCTCGCAATTTTGAACCTCGGTCAAGTAATGAGGACAACATCTGAACTACACCTCCCCCCTCTCCTAACTTCCATACCACGCCAACTGGAAGACTTTGGACCCTACAGATTTAACGTGCATCAGCCCCGGTTACACGGTCTTTTTTTCCCCCTATGTAATTTCTTTTTCCTTACTGAATATTCTTTACGTTTCCATAGCCCCATAGGCGATGTGAGGAAGTTAGGAGAGGGAAGTGCAAACTCAAGTTGCCGTTCTCGTCACTTGTCTGAGGTTCAAAATTACGAGGTTCGTCGCCAATATCTCTCGTGTTGCTTCTAATGTAATGTTAGTAAAACCAAACTAACCCAGAGCAGTGTTCTGGAATATTCTCATGTAATCTATAAGTCCGTGTGTTCTAAGTCTGAGGAAATTCACAGCCAAGTGCAGCTGCTCTTAGACTTAATATACCACGTCATTCAGATATATATATATCTATTGTGTCTTCAATGCAACCTGTTCCAATACTTACGTGATACTATTTTGTCATCATGTATTATTTCGTATAATTGTGCGCGAGATTAAGATGAGCTTGTTTGGAGCAAATCTCTGGATCTTATTTTGTAAATCATATATGAATAGAATTGTTGAATATCGGTTTCTAAGTCGGCAATAAGATTATTCGGATATGAAATAACTAATATTATACAACAATGTTTATACTGAAATTTCTGATTGGGAACTCATAAATTTATCGGTATTTGATATTTTGTCCAGAAGGAAGATTTTCCACGTATTTTCCCCTTTCTTCAAATCTTCACATTCAATTTATCAATAACGTTGCAAAAATTATTTACTCTAAATTGGTCTCTAGGATCAAGACTTATTTTACAGCTGGACAATCATTGAGTATATTTTTCCTTCGTTTTTGACAGGTAGGTGTGTAATCAGTATCTGGTAGTTTTTTCTTTTCCGTGGCTTCTAAATTTTCGAAGTTGGCCCGGAATTACTTTAGGACGTTTACAAAAGAAATGTAATTTTTCTAGCAACACATCCTCTTTTTGCAATATCTTGCTAGATCTTTGGAAAGTTTTTGAAGTTTCATCCAGTATGATGAACCGAAATACAAGTTCTAATTATTGTAGCTTGTTTGATAAACTATCTGCGTCTCTACCGATTTCTTTCTTTCTTTTTTTTCACATAAATGGTATCTTAAGCATTTGAAATTTTATTAAATGTTTCTAATATGTGTACATTTGCCTGAGTATGTGCTTCCCATATTATTTCTGTTGGTTACTATCCCTTTCGGGAAGACGTTCTCTGGAGATGGAGGACTGTCACAAGGGCCTGTGGTTTTGCGTCGCTAAGACATATTTTAGGGGGGAAATCACAAAAAAGTTTGTGTTCTAATGTTATAATTTTTGGTATAATTTTATATTATTAATTGAGGTATTATATATTTTAAAATTAGCATTTTTAATAATATTTTCCCTTTAATGAACAGAAAAATGTATATAAAGAAGGGCTTATTTTGAGAACTAGTTTCCAGAAACGCTATTGAAATTATTCCTAAGTTTTACTGACAAAAACATCAATAAACTTTAAAATTAATAAAATAAAATATACTCTAAAGACTATTTACAAGAAGTAACAGAACTTAATGTGAAGACCGAGTGTGGTAATTCGTCCTATTTTGCCCGTCTCTGACAAAATGTCCACATCAGAATCACTAGAAATATTCCTTTCAAAAAATTATAGAAAATTAATCGCACTCTCATCGTTAATTGTCTCGTCGACCATGTGAGTATATTCTTCTGATAAACAACGCTTTCTCGCAATTATAAGCAGGAGTCAAGGCTTTCAAAAAAGGGATGTAAACGAAATACATCCAAAAGCAACACAAAGTCAAAACAGTACTGATTTTACAGCTCTAAAAAATACATAGCAAAAACCAATAAAAAAAACATTCGGTGGAAAACAGAAACACGAATGTACATCACATGAAAGTTCAAAGAGCCGAGTTAAATTTGTTTACATTACGCATACACACATACGCACACACACACACACAGATATATATATATATATATACACACATTTGGGAAGTCTTTTTAATTTGCTTCCTTTTTCATATAATTTTGTAATCCTTTTGCACATAAGTTCTCTCTTTTAAGATTTCCTCTCAGCTTAATTGACCTTTATTTATATTTTTGTAATTTTATCAGCTTTGTTGCTATTTTTAATTCTTTGTATTTGATAGATCTATCCTTTTCTTCAATCCAATCCTTTTTTTTTTTTTTCTTTTAAACCTGCTTTTTAACTTTATCGAAATAAAGGGAATGGGAATCCATGCACGTTGCCTAAACTGAATTGAGTTCTTCTAAGAATATCGATGAAATGTGTGAAAATTAATTTAATAATTACAGAAAATATATATCGTTTTGGAACCGTTTCGTTTCCTAGGGTGGTGACATCAAAAGCGAGAATTGTTTCACTAATTTTAAAACAATTTTTTCCTATTTAGGTCCAGAGTCAGCAACGGAATGAACTGATAATTTCCAGGAACAGATAACCAACTACCCAAAAATCAGACTTTCGTGATCCGAGAATGCCTTTTTATAAACTGCACATGCGAATAGCATCTAAACCTGTCTGGAATGAATAACTCGAATTAAGCACTATTTTTCAGGCGAGACAAAAAAAAAACATTCCATAGAAACATTTATGATTATTTTAGGCTAATTTTCTTATTCTTATAAAAACTTATTATTTTTTAACTAAAAAAATAATTTAATTTTAAATAACTATAACCTTTTTACGAAACTTTTTTTTAAACTTACCTAAAAAATAATGCTTATGTAAAATACGTGGCTGAGTCAGAATAGCCTCAATATATGGCTCTCGTGTCAATAAAAAACATTGATGTCAACATATTTGGGCGCAAATTTCAATTTTGCACATGAGGTTCCTGACCGTGTCAGAAATCAAATTGTTTATTGCCCATATATGAATCACAGTGCTTTCGGAAACCTATAATTGCAAGTAATATGCCCTATATAGGCATTATTATGTTCATTAATGACTACGAACCTTATTACTTCTCAAATGTTTATTAGATTTAATATTACGCTTATTATACTCTTTCTCATTAAATTTACTTCTTTTTCTATCGTCTGGTCATTATGTCATCAAACAGACAAAGTATTAGCGGCAACTGGAGTCTGGAGAATAATAACTTGGATCTTTTTCTTATTTGAAATCGACTTACTTCAAGTAGAAATAAATTTCTGTTCATGAAAGTAATAAACTTGAAGTAAAACTCGGTAGAAATGGATTTATTGAGAAAAAAATAACAAAGTAGCCAAATTACCTTTACAGGACATATTACCCGCAAAAGCAGAAGTGTTACAAAATTTTTAATTTAAAGGCAAAAATCTAAAGTGGAAACAGAAATTCTCTTAAAAATTTAAAAAGGAAATGCAGAACATGCTTTCCTGTTTTCAACTCTCTCCATTGCAGCTATCAAAATTTTAATTTGAAATAAAAGTGGATCGAATAAGGATATTTATTTTCACTGTCTCTAAATTTCTCTAAAATGTAGATCATTTTAATTTTATCAATCAAAGGTATGCATAATCATAGGTATACGAACTAAATGTTCCAAAATTTTTTGAAAATATGAATGGTGATTTTTTCTGCCTTTTTTCAAATCTCACAGGAAATAATATATATGTAAGCCACAGATAATCGTATATTAGTATTCTCAGAGATAATAGTATACAAGTATGGTTAATAATATAAGTAATTATCTCTCAGATAATAGTATACAGTAAAGTATTTCCCAAAATGTATAAGTAACGCGAAATCTAAGACATAGCTTTGGTATAATTTTCATTCTGAAAAATTCTTACTTTTTCATTGTAATTTTTTCAAAAAGTCTATACACTGTTTACTTACAGTTATGTATTATCATCATCATATTTGGCTCAATAGCCCAGTGCGAACTAATGCCTTTTTTTTTTTTTTGAAGATTCCTCCTAGATAACCTGGCTTTTGCCTTAGTCCTGCCAGTTCCTCTTCCCCAATCATTTTAAAATCCGATTAAACAGAAGCAAACCACCGGTGTTTTGGTCTTCCTCTTTTCCGTATTATAAAGGGTTTTTCAAAAATTTTCTTTACTGGATTTTTTTCATCCATTCCAACAATACGCAATACGTTTAACTTTAATACATATAATGACGTCAGACTCATTAAAAGTTTATAAATTTTAAAATTAAAACTTCTTCGCCAAAGGCCATTTTGTTTGAAGCCGCCGAAAATACTTCTGAGAACCTTTCTCTCAAAAACTACAATTTTTGTATTCTCCATTTTTAGTTAGAGACCAAGTTTCCGAGTCTTACATTAGGACGGGCCAATTTGAGTTTTATAAACAAGAAGCTTTATTTTCTGGAGAAAAAACGGGACCTCAGTAAAGAGGGGAGTCCAAAGAACGTTTAGTTGGAAAGTGAAATACTATCTCTAATCCAGCGCAATATTGAATAGAAGGCATGAAAGAGAATCGCCCTGTTAAACACCATTACTAGCCCCTCTAAGAGGGTAACCATGAATTTAATATATATATGCATAGCCTGTAATATTTCAATTTTAAGTCAAACATTGGTAACAATAATTAGTGCGAGTAAAATTGGTTTAACATTCAGGTTTAATAATTGTTTATTTAAAAGAAAAGCACTGATTTTAAATTCATATATATGGTATATATATACTACTGGTAGTCCTCATTGTAATTTTCAGAGATCTACATTCTTTTTACTCCAAACTCACCTATTCACAAACTGCATTCGTCAAAAGATGGAATTCTTGAAGTTATTTGCAAATTTATACATATCTGGGGCTTTTCATTTCCTTTCAGCGCATCTTCACACTAAACAAATAATACTAAATCATTTCTTTCCTTTACAATCTGAATAGATAATCGCAAATTAAACTTTATTTACATCGACATCTATCTTAGAATTCATTAAGTTTAAAATAAACACATTATATAATTAATAAGTCGTGTTAATATTATTTTCCAAACAACAAAATATGGAAATTTAAGAAATATACATAAATACTGCATCTTTTCTTCAAAAATTGTCATCATTTCACTAAAATAGGAGAAATCGAAAACTTTGCCTTTCTGCGTTTACCGTCCACATGAGCTGACTTTTCTTTCACTCTCACAATTCCTAACATGTACCATACTATGTTTAGTAGAAAACCGATCATAATGATATTTGTTCATAGTATTATTTTTCTACTAATTAAACCTCCGTACCTTGACCAGTCAAGTTCATTTACTATTAGAAATACAAATCGACAACGATGAAAGGAGCTCTGTCCCACCCGTTCGAAAATCAAGATAATTTCCTCCCAAGATAAAAAGGAAAATTTTTTGTTGGGACTTCTAAGTGGGAATTATTTAAACATGCTATTTCCCACCCCTCTCTTGCTTTGAAAATTTGTTGAGGTGAGTTAAGAGTTGGATTCTAGCAAAGGAAGAAAGAGATCTTGATAATGCTATGTAGCTCCCTAGCTGTTATGTTATATCTGCTTGCCAAAAAGGAGATAGCTGAAAAGTAGGATGCCACGTGACGTGAGCAAATCATATTTCTTAATTAATAATTATTTTAGAAACTGACTAATGATAATCTGGAAGGGGGAAATTATAAGCATAATATTTATTTGCAAAAAAAATTGGGGCTGAAGAGGTTTGAATTCGCAACAAAATATCTTCTCCAGGTGCAAAACTATTTTCAATAAGGTCGATTTGATCTAGAAATCTTTCAGTTTCCGGTATCAAATCAATAATAAAGGCTTGTACTAAAACTTAAGGCTCCAAGAGTTGTTAAGCATAAGTTGATGAGTCAATACGTGTAAGTAAAACAGCTCAAAGTTCTTATATTTCTAGATCATAATTTGCGCTATTAATACATTTACAAGATTTCAGTAACTCTGAAGCCCTTGTTGAATAACCTCAATACAATCTGAAAACCAATTATAACAACTTTTGTTAGATACTTTTCGCCGTGAACTTTATACCTTTATCGTTCGAATCTCTAAAACACTAAGCAATTATAATCCTTCAATATCATTAATCTGATAACTAGTCCAGTTTCAGAAACGAACAAAAGGAACATTATTACTTTTGGAAGTAATGCTTATTACACTAGATACGATATAAACAATTCAGATTTAATAATGATTGATATTATGAGATACAGCACTATTTATAAAACAATTTTATCACTAGCACTAAATAAAACTATTATCCGTTCTTATGTGTAACACTGTCCATCGATTTATGTTTATTGATACGTATTGGTTGAATAGATCAGTACTCATTCAGTACACTTTTATTCATTTTATGTATTTTCCTTTAAAAAAAATAACTCCAATTTGTCAGACAACATTTTTAATAGTATCTCTTTTCCTTGGAATAGAAGTTTTTCCAAACCAAAGAAAATCTCTTTCAATCATACTTTTTTAAGAAAATTACTTTTCTTCTTTTCTGTAAACAGCAATAAACTTAACATTTAATGTGCTAATATCTACATATATACATAATTATATAATACATCAAATCATTTTCCTCTCAAATTAGTCTGTCAATCGTTAAATGAAAATATTTAATAATCATTTTAAAATTATCATTTAAAATAATGTCTGCTTATTTATTAACTAGCTTAAATCACGTTATTTACTGTGCATTTTAAGGAAAGTGAATGTTTGGAGAAGAAACATTGAATAAAATATGATACCTATGCATCATATAAATTTCATAACAATAAATCATTTAGAAGAGAATTTTCTTTAATTTTAATTTCCTATTTAGTTTAAACACACTCATTAAACGACTTCAGAATTTTCAAATACCAAATTATTTTTACGAATAGAATACGTATTCCATTCGCTTTCGGAAAAACACCTTTCAAAGGAGCTCATAAATTTAGATAAATATATAACAATCGTGAACCAACAACAGCCTCTTCGAAAAAATAATTTAATTTTTAAGATATTTTGTACGTTTTAACGTTACATCAACGTCGTTTAACAAATCTGAAATTATATCATTGTAATTTAATATTTACTCAAATCGCAGACAAAAGAGTACATTTTTAATAGTGAACAACAACAGATCGAATCCCCAGAGTAAACAATGGAGTTACATTATAAAGCATCCAGTTCTGCTTTGCACTTTTTAAATGCTTCCAAAAGGTAAAGTATTTGAACATAAATTCTCCAGTCATTTGATATTAGTAATTTTTATCTCTCGTCTTTTCTTTTGTCTTCAATTCAAATATATGTCTGCTTTGGAAAAATAATGCATAACATTCTATTCAATTACTTCAAATTGTTTGATTCAGCTCATTTTTATCCGAAACTTTCCTTCATAATCTATCTGCATTTTATTTTTGAGCAACTTATTGAAACGTTAGAGAAATCTATGTACAATGTATTGCTGAATTGAAGTACGATATTTAATTTATAATTTAAATATCATTTAGACTGAAAAAAAATTAAATGATTTTTAATTTTCTGGTAGAATACATATTTTGCAGAGAAACTGATTTTAATACTCTATCAAAAACAGACAATCACCTACAGTGAAACTATTTGATTTTATGCTTTAAATCAATAGCATTCCGATTTAAATTAATTATAATACTCATTTTAATTTAATTTAATCTAGAATAAAAAAATAACAATAATTTCTAACAAAAGATTATATTGTATTATGAGTTAAATTATTCACTATAACTAATAGATATAATAATACAGTCAATATGTATCATTTGTTTCTGAATTATACAATAATCTCTATGTTTTCACAAGCATTAGTGAAAGGAGAACATGATTAATAAGATATTGTTTTATAATTGCCCAATATGTTGTGAATTCCTGACGAAATTTCATGGATGAAACTGCGAGAGAAAACTAGGCATTTTATCTAAGGCGTCTTGTTCATAATGTTGACATTTAAAGAGCGTGAATTATCACAATTCTTATTTCATCTTATTAATGTATAGAATTTCGCAAAATTAATGTGTGTGTGTTGAATTCTCGTTATTATTTTATTTTTAACTTTACTTAATTTGAATTTAATCTAAAACTACTCAAAACTCATGCGAAGTGGAAACCAACTTTATACGAAGGAGTATTTTTACAATTTTAAATCTTAGAAAATTACAGAATCTTCCGAATGTCGTAAGAGATTGCTGAGAATAAATACTCGCGTTGACTTCGCATTTTTCGTTCTGTGTTCTCGCCATATAATACTTGCTACTTTAGCTTGTCTTAATCGAATGCCATTTTCATGTTTAACCTTCGAATTTGTCTGAGGTAAAATGTCCTAAACAAGAACAAATAATATTCATCAGTTAAAATGTCTGAAGTTCCTTCAAAATAATCCACGACTTAATCGAAGTATTTGGATTTGCTATACCTTCAGCAAATCCAAATTCAGATATCTTCATATATGTGTATATCTTCAGATGATGCTAGATATATTAAACAACTCGAGGTTTAAAATTTTGATTAAGACTAAATTAATTATTTTATTCTAGTTACGAAGTATATTGTTATTTGTTCGAGTAAAGCAAAAAATAGCGACAGAAAAAAAGAGGAAATGGGAGTTTTTAAATCCGAATTATAAATCCATTATTTAAATATACGCGATAAAATAATCGCATTTTAATTGAACGCTTTATTAGTAAATTACAAAAATATCAATTATAAATTGAATAGATTTAAAGTTTCAAAGTAAATTTAGTTTGTGTAGATATTTTAGTTGTCTCGAGACTGTTAAATGTATAAATTGTTAAGCAAAATCCAAGTACTTGACAGAATAGTTGTTGAAATAAAACGTAGAACTTCTGACAATCTATGATGGATGACTTAATGACCGGGTTCCTTTAATTTTATGTTTAAAAGGACATTGATGACTGATTACATATTGCTAATGACTCTATTCTAAATAACTACTTTGTCATTATCGCCTAACTTTACACTGAAAATAGGGCCTTAGGCAAACAATTTGGATATATTCATCACCGCTTTCGGACAAATGTGCAATTCCTTACAACCTTTACCCTTCAATTTGTTGCGTCCGTTAAAATAATTTTTAATTATGTCGATGAAGAAATGTATTTGAATGATTATATGAGAAGAATGTTAACAAATAATTAATTTGGATTTACAACTTTCTGCTGAAAAGAAACAATGTATTATGCTTTGAATGTCTGACATAAATTCTTTTTAGGTAGTCAAATGGACGTTGCCCATTATTAAATTTAACTTGAATACATGTAATTATAATTAGATTCGTTTCTTGAATTTCGTTTCAGTGCATTTTTAATTTCGTGTTCAATGCATTCAAAAGTTTCAAGTAGAAAAATCTCACGAGAAAAACTTTTCAAAAAACAATATTATGTGCAATGAACTTGTAACGACCACCCTTCATCGATCAGCTCCTGCGCTATGTCTCATATCTTAATCGAATGTAATACTTAATAAACACAGAAATCCAGTTAGAGACACATAAGAACAAGCTAAATTACTTTATTAATAAACGCTGGAAGATGGATAAAGTCACTATTTCTCGAATCTCTACAAATTCCACAATCCTAGGTTATGATATAATTACGAAACCTTAGCTTACCAAATAACTCGTTCGGAATTCATCGCTTTTCTTATAACAGTAATTTTAACTAATGTAACTTCGTAGCTTAATACTTATTCTAGAATTCTCTTCAATCCACAAAACTAAGTTGCTTCAATCCAAATTAAAAATCTTTATCACAGAAAGTCGTTATCTACTATCTCCCTTTTTTCTAATTCATATATATATATATATATATATATATATTGTGTGTGTGTGTGTGCGCGCGCGTGTGTGTGTAATGGTTTAATTTAATTTCTATTAACTTCTCGCCTTAATAATTTCATTTCCTAAATTTTCCCAGTCTCTCCTTTAAAAGATAGTGTTCATTCTTATTTTCTGATACGATTTCTTTTTTCTTTTAATTTATTCGATCACGCGTGCTTAAAATCTACAAAGTCAGTATTCTTCCCACGATCCATACTTAGGGATGATCCCTACCAGACTTTAAGTCTACACTTAAATTCCCTTGAAGTTCCTCCATCCAGACCATGTGGTCTCTGACGTATATAGTGAAATTTCCTGAGTATATGAACTAAAACATAACGAAAAAAGCGCTCTTCTCTTACTCTTCTCCTACTCTCTTGTTGACTCTCGTTGTTAGACACATGCTGTCATAATCTGCATCCAACGGCGGAGCTATGTAATTCCCACCGTGTGGAAATGGTCTCTCTCTCCGCTAAAATAAAATAGTTCTGTGAAAATGCAATTGACTTGTTTTTATAATTTTAATTCAATAATTCTATGTAAAAGAAAGTTACAACATACATATTATATATATATATATATATATATATATATATATATATATATATAT
>BMAW01014000.1:2403719-2436813 GCA_019974015.1 Nephila pilipes
TATATATATATATATATATATATATATATATATATATATATATATGATGTCCGGGTATTCACAATGATAAGTACTTTGGTTTATTCGAAGCTATTTATTCTTATTTACAGGATTATTACGTACAGACATCAAGCATGAATTTAAAAAAGCGTAAATAATATCTACAAGTTCGTTTCAGTCAGGTTGTGCTCCGTGCACTTATTCCGTAAAAGTTTATAGCCGCGATATCACTGACAGTCCGTGCGCCCACTCCAACCTCATAATGGCGTCTACCCGCGCAAACGTCTTCTTTCCCCTAGCAGAATGTCGCTGAGACAGTAGCAGCGCTCTCTGATGGTGAGACGTTCTATGGCCGCGTTCTGGACGATAAGTCAAATTTCATCTACACACACACAAATTGTATATCCATAGAACCATAAATAAGACTTTAGTAATTCTGATACGAATTGCTTACAAAAACTCCTATTGATTCTTATACCTAGTGAATGTTGGAGAGGGCATAAGATTTCAATTCATATTGCTGCATACGTATCTTAAGAAGTATAATAATGTGTTCAGCCTAAATTCAATTAAAGTCATCGAATCATTTTTAATTAATACTTTTTCCACTGATTCTTGACAATATATGCCAAATTACATAATTTTCATTAGTAATTAGAGGTGGCAACGGTAGCCTAGTGGTTAAGGCCGCCTATGGCCGGGGCTGACGCACATTAAATTTGCCGGGGTCCAAAATAATCCCATGGCGTGGTGTGGAAGTTAGGAGAGGGGTTGCCATCTCAAGTGTCATTATCGGCACTTGACCGAGGTTCAGAATTACGTAGTCCGTCGCCAATAGCCCTCGTATTGCTTCCAGTGCGACGTTAGTAAAACCAAACCAAACCTAGTATTTAGAGTACATGTGTCTTTTTTTCCTGAGAATCGTTGAATATCAATAAACTTGTACCACCTAATTGTATAAGTGCCGAAATATTTCAAATGTCCATTGGTTTTCAAATTTAAGAGATTTTTCACTTTTGTGTGATTACCTCCAGAAGTACTCCATAATTTAATGAATTTAGGTGTATGTAGATTGATATAATAGGGGGGGGGAATACCATACTACAATTATGGTACATCCACATGATCGTGAGTATGCTTCACTGGCGTAGTAAAGTTTGAAAGAGAAGTTTCAATATAATAAAAACTTTATTAATAGGGAGAATGGTCTTCTATTACAGTTAAGCAACATTCACAGCGTCGATTCATGCTGAAAATTAAACTCTTTTAGCTGCTCTGTTTTCAGATTCCATTAAAGGAGGAGGCGAGTTGTAATTGACCTCTCAAGAGCATCTTTCAAAGTATGTTTGTTCTATAGGGTCAAAAGATGGAGATTTGAGGTTGGCGAATTCACCCGGAGTATACCCTCACTATCCAGATGAACCATGTATGCAATAGAGCTATCCTCCATGAAATTGAAATTACAGGACATTTCACCCCTGAAAAGGCGAACATAGGCCTAAGGTTTTATCCTTATACCTCACGGCAATCATAGAGACAATGTGAAAGACAACGTCATACCTCCACTGCCTTATGGATTCCTTTCTAGGATGTTGGAGAACACCCTAGCAGGAATAGCAGATGCAAAGAATCACTCGTTAGGCTGACTCAGTGACTAGAATTGTCTTCAATGTGTGCGTGAACAGCACCGTGCTAAACGGGCTCTTCTGTGGTTTGAAATGAGCAGACAGCAACAGTAAGTTTTCTTGCTAAAAGATGGCTCTCATATAAACTTTTGAAAACACTCAACCTTGAAACTTGGCTTCCTGTGACCGCATGAAGTTTTCGAGACTGCTGAGAAGCACTCATGTTAGTTCTCGTTGTAAAGGAAAATATCGAACTGCTTTTAGTGTTATCTATATTGAACGACACTACCCAAAACTAATCTTTACGGATCTCATGAAGATGTACCCATCTGGACATTCCAATACAGCTTCTTGCAACTTGCACTTGAGGTTCCTCTGCTTAAAGTGTCCCGACGTTTCGAAACCTCATTCCACTGCCCAAAGGTTAGTGGTTACTCTTATGATGTTAAGCACTTTTCACGAATTTCTCTCCACTAATCTAGGGAACTTCAGGTATTTTGAACCACATTAAGTTACAATTCCTTTCCAATCAATATGGAACTTGATTAGGTAGATTAGATTAAGATAAGAAGTGTAGTTAATTGAATTCAAAATAGAGATATATAAGAGAAAAAAACTTAAATAAAAGTGAAGGGATAAATATAGAGGATTATGACAAGCGGATAGATATTTGTGAATTAGATTTGAATCACCGTAGTTAATTGTTCATGTTGAAAGCGAATCTGCTATGATCTAGAAATTCTGAAATAGAATTGAGCGATCTGGTGATCACTAAGACTTCATTATTCAAGTATAAACTAAGATCAATTAAGTTAAGAAGAATTTGAGAGAGTGTGACTTTACGTTATTTATGCTGTTAGTTAATAAACTGTGTAGTACTCTTTTATGCATTTTCAATTGGAGTTTTGAATTTACTGACTATTTAATTAGAGTTTAACCCTTACAGGACCATAAGGTTGTTAAGAGTAAATATTAGGTATAATTGTTTATTTCAGTTTGTTTAGACATAAAGTAAATAAGAATCGCAAGAAAATATATAATAATGAACAGTTTTATTAGTCAGTGAGTAGTTATATTTATAATTATTCGTCTTTGTCAGGCATTTGTTTTCATTTGTTGAAATATACTTTATTATAGTGAAAAATTATACTTGTAGTATAACATAAAACAGATATGAGAAAGCATATCATGATCAGTAGTTATATGACTACACGATGCAGTAACCTGAAATGATAATTGAGTAGATCCCACGAATGTTTTATCATTGGCGCCAATTGATTTGACAGTTCTTTTTTTTTTTTTCCTTTCTTTTTTCTAAATGTTCCTGTTTACGTAACTGTGTTCAGCATACGTTCTATTTTGACATTCTGCTTAAACAATGCAGATAAAGTAATAATTAAATACTACAATTACCCTTTTTAAAATGGGGATAAATGTTTCCCTCTGTCATGAAAGGGTTAAGATGGCTGTAGAGTTATGTAATGTAGAAAATACGTTACAACTCATTTTAACTATTTTCTTGAGTATTCCGCCGAATGTTGGAAAAAAGAAAAGAACCAGGAAAGTCGCCGAGATGCGCGAACAAACGTATGCCGGAAATTAAGCCGTGTTTGTGCTGCTCTTTCATTTTCATCTCAAACAAAATGTCATTTTCATAGATCATTACTCGTTTGCATAAGCGTGCACACGTGACATTTATACGCTTATGTAAACGAGTAAGCATTAGTTTTACTTTTCGCTCTGTGCATTTCTAGAAATACGACTTAATATGCAATTTATTTTAGTTTTGGATATTCGTGGAATTCTCATGGAGTTGTGATAATCAGAGATTTTTTTATAACATCAAGCAATCTTACAGTAAACTCAATATAAGTATTTTTAGTTTCTTTTGATCATATTAGATATTTATAATAGACACAGATAGGGCTCACTACTTGATATAGTTCCTCAGTTTCATAAGATCTGAGTTCATTTCCGCAAGCTGATTTTTTTCACCTAAATCTTACAAAAACGGATATTCAGTGTATTTGGGAGGATTTTTTCTTCGCTTCTTCATTCCGTAATGGGTAACGGTTTATTATAAATATTTAATAATAGGACTTTTATAAAATTGAAATCACGGAATTGGCTTACTTTTAATTCATCGGCATTTCTTATTTATTCAGTCTGACCTTTTTAATGAAGTTTCAACTCCTAATAGGACATAATACTCAGATGCTTTTTTTAAATAAACACTTTTCAAACTACTCCTGTTATAAAACGATAAATATTATTTACCCTCTTAAAAAATTGTACGGTTTCAAAATTCCCCCAGCTCGAGAAACCAAATCAAATTAAGGTGATTTGTGGAGCTAAATATAACATCAAAAATGATCAGATCTTATTCCAAAAGCTTAGCGACAGACAGAACGAAAATTTATCGCTTCCATGAATCTCTCTCTCATTTAAAAAGAAAACTTCAATTAAAACTGCAAATCAAAGACTTTAAAAGCGGGGATCATGAATCAGCAATGCGGAATGTACCTTTTGTAACAGCGAAACTGTTGTAATTAACCATCCAACATACAAACTGCGGTCCTAATGTTCAGGTTTTCCCTTGTGGGAGCCAATTATCAACTGTGTAAATAAACTTAGAGCAAACAGTGAAATGATAATGTTAATAGCGGATATAGTTTGAGTGTGAGAGAGTTAACACGTTTTATCGCCAACATAAATTAACAACCGCCAAGCCAAATTTACTTTCTTTTCAAAAGTTTGGTTTGTTCCGGTAAATCTGATAATACAGATTAGAGTTTGGTTTTGGATCTATTCGTTTATGGAAACACATCGGTACATTCGTGTTCGAAAATTAGGATAATGAAGATTTACAAATTGATTAAGTTCTTTTCGAAACTCGTAAATCCTTTTTATGAAGAATGTGTTTGTTCTTTTGTTATTCTAAGTATAGCAATGTGGTGTTCAAAAAATGCGTACGTGTATATTATGTTAACTCAAATGCATTTCTAATACACCAATTCAAAAAAATAAAATAAAATAATAGGGTTTGTGAAGAGAACCCATATGAAACTTCAAAAGAATTCATGTTCGTGGGGGGATAAAAGTGTATACAATATTTCACATGTTTTTATTAAAAACAATTAGAGGTTCTTTTTCGGAAGTGTTATTATTTTAAAAACTTTAATAAATAATAACAACTCCTAAAAAACCAAACTAATTCTGCTCTTATAAAATGATTCAGGCTTGAATAATAAAATTGTAAATATTTTATTTAAATTTTACACCTTCTTTTTTTAAATTTATTTTTCTTTGCTATAAAAACATATTGGAAATGTAAACAAAATATATTACATTCGTTAACACCTGCAGAGAAACTGTTAACTTCATCTTCTCAACGCTTCAACCCATTGGGGAGAAATAATTATGAAAACAAAAGAAAAAAATTTAAAGTAGTTGTTCGGATGAATGAAAAACAATTTTTAACTTAATGAGCTACGTATTATCGCAAGAAAAACTGAAGTCACAGACTTAAAATAAAAAAAACTGGTAAGTTGCCCTTTTAAGCAATATTTTCAGTGAAAGAGTACATATCATTTGTCGATATTTGTCTGCGACACTCAAATTAATTCAAAACATTCATATTGTAATACAGTCGCAATACGTCTGAACTTATACGTCATTTACGTTTCCTGATATAACATCAGAAACAAATGACTCATAGATAAAGATCTGATAAATATGTTGATCGTGTGTAGGAAAGAGAAATTAGTAATTCGATCTCCAATGATTTATTACAACACCCTGTTCATTTAGTTAATGTATAAGTTTTATTCACAAAGCCTGCTTATTCGTGTAGGCGACATTCAGCTACAAACATCGCGTAAACAATTTAGCAGGATAAAAGGAATAAATGGTACAATAAACCATTTTGTGCGCAGTAATTTTTACTATGTTTCAATTTAGATGTTACGAAGCTAAAATTACTTTATATTTTATGCAATTGAGAATTTTTACCCAATGTTTGTCTTAAAGAGGTAGTGATTTTACGAGAACTATGCTACTGGTATATCTTTTCCATGCGCCCATTTTGAGAACGAGTTTATTGTACCGTCCTATCCCCAGATGATACTTTCTTCGTGGCTTGAAAATAAGATGTTTCATAGTAAGTTTAGTAATATTTGTGTGAAGTCGTATTTTTACAGTAAAAAAACACTCAAAATAAAATAAAAAAACACGGGAGATAAAAAAATGAAAAAAAAAATTATTATTATTATTATTTTACAAGAAATTAATTTGTGGTAGAATGAAAAAAGATGCATTTTGAAAAACTCTGTTGTGACGTTCACGAAAGTCTTATGTGGACTTCTGTCGAATAATTAAGAAAATATTGCACCTTACTTTATAAGTTTGGAAGATTTTCATTTAAATTTTATAGGTAATAAAAGTGTATAATCGTGACAAAAAGTATCAAATTCGATAAAGAGTCGACGCACAATGATATTAAACGAGCATTTTTAGACCATTAATCAAAAAAAAAAAAAAAAAGTTTGCTAAAAGTTTCATGTCTTATCATAAATTAATATTCTTCATTATCAAAAAGTAATTTTCTTTCATCTCGTTGTACTTATATCTCGTTTTCAAAGTTTAAGTCTTCTATCTGAAAGAGAATTATACATTTGAAAATGTTTTTCTTAATATTAATACTTACGCCTAAAGGTATTCATTTTACTGTGTTTCATCTAGATATTATAAATTAATCAAATACAGCAGATAGATTGGCTTATTTAAAAGAACAGTTACTTTAAATGAATGATAATTCAAATTACTTTTAATTATTCTTTCTGTAGAGGTATTAATTATAGATTCTTTCTGAATACTGTACATATATGGAAGCTCTAGGTCCACCATGCATACTTTAACTCTATACTTCATAAAGAAATTTTAAAAAAAATTATGTTAATTTTTGAAAATGGTTTCCATCAATAGAAATAAAAAAATTAAAAAAATTTTTGTAACTTTGTAAAATATTTTTTTTAAGTTAGTAAGAAAAATATTCTTAAATTTTTTCTTCTGTCAAGATAATTTTATTTTCTTCAACCCAATAATAATAATTATTATTATTATAATCTTCTCGTGATTTGAATCGTTGTGTTACAATTGCTTTTCATGTTATTCTAATAAAATTATTTTTATGCATTTAGGTAAATTTGAATGAAATTTTGTATAACATTTATAGGGCTATTTCGTTAGAATCAATTTAATTTTTAAACATTATTTTTATACATAAAAAAGAGCTACAATTTAAATTTCCTCATAATATTTTAAAAACTAAATTCAAATATTATTCAAAAATTTAATAAAAAAAATAAATTTTTCAAGATATCAGTTTCTAGATAAGAGTTTGGTTCATTGAAAATGTATGTCAAGATTATTAAGTTCATGGATTTGTTTATCTGTGATTGTTTTCAGTCATCATTATTTATGCTTGTATTTTATTACTTCATTAACTTAATATTCTTTCTTTAACTCTCTTCGTGTACTTTGAACTCTTTATTACAGGTTGAAAATTTCCCACAAAGTAATAAAAGTAAGCATAAAAGAATATTAGTCGAATCGATAATTCCTCCCAACCTTCACGGAAGATCTTATAATATATATAGGAATTAAAAACATCGTCGGACAATAATGAAAGGAATCACTGAATAAAAGAAGTTAAAAGTATGGACATTTCTATAAATGTAATCTCTCTCTCTAACTAAAATAAATTATTTTTCTTTTGCTAAAGCTTTATTACAATTGAAAATTGAAATAAAGTTCTTCAATTCAAGATCACGAAATTAGCGTAACAAGATTCAAATAAATACGACATCTGTAAGTTAAAATATCGCTAAAGCAAAAGCTCTTGATTTGTAAAGAATTCGAGTCAATTTATTCAGCCGATAGTATTTTAATTCTCCGTCTTAAACGGGAGGATCTTGAACGAAAATTAAATAAACCTTAAAACGAGTCAAATAATTTTAAGCAATTTTATTTTACTCGCCTTATTTATCTTCACTTAAGTGAGCTTATTAGAAAATCAGCTCCTTACTTAAAAGATAATTTGCAATAGAAATGGAGATTCAGTTCCATTCATTCGATGTGCAATCTTTTTCTCCCTCTTCTTACTTATCTAAATAACTTCCCCCAAACGAGCCTGATTTTTAAATTCACCCGGAAATTGCTCTCTGAAAGGAGCGCCAAGCTCATAAAGAGCCACTTTTACCGCCAAGAGAAAGCGATAATTGTGTGTTTTCTAATTAACACGGGACGATTAATTCGCCAATGTTAACCCTTTGGAGATTCTAATTCTGGTTGGTGGGTGTTAAAAGTGTACGACGAAGCTGTTTGCACCATCGAATAGAACACTCTAATACGATTTTAATTGCTACATTAAATTTTCAGTGTTGGAGAATATGGTCTGTGCAGTTTACTAGAGGTGTTAGGAGAAACCTTAAAGTTCAGGATATGAGGTTTTTATGAGTCTTACATGCAGTAGAGGTGGGGAGTTTTAGGGTGAAATAAGGAAGAAGAGATGTTTTCACGTGATTTCACTGTTTCGCTCTGCTACTGTGACTAGCATAAGAGGATACATCAATTTCCTTTTTTTTTCAGAGCTGCGCCCTCGTTTACAACTTTTATCTCACATCACTTATCGTAAAATCTATCTTCAACAACGCAATATACAGTGAGTAGTTGCGAAATGTGGTATTTGGCGAGCCGCTTAATATACTTTCCAGGGAAAAAAGTACCTAAGTTTGGAGATGGTGAGAAAGATAACTAAATTAAGTTAGTTGTTGTTGTTACTAATAAATACTTCAGCTTATTATTTCGTAACAGAAAGAACAGAAATTAATGGGACGAAAGGCTTTGCATTTTTATGAATGTGTCATTGTAAGTCATCTCTTAAGCCACAAATCTTAAAATTCTTTATTTGTAAATGAAGTTGGAAGCATAATCTTTAATTTATCATCCACTTTAGAAATTACTGTAAAAAAAAAGAAATACACTTTTGACTAAGTTACCTTGTTTTTCTTAATTTTATTTTTGATTAAAATTTAAAAATTAATGAAAAGTAAATAATCTTTTAATACGAAGTATCTTCAAAATTATTCATTTCCAAATGTTACTTTTGAAACAAAAAAGAAAAGTCATTAAAGAACAAAAGTCTCAATCAAAACTTTCTAAGATAACGAAATATTAACACTCGAAGTTTGAAATTATTTTTTTATGTTTATCGTCTTTAAAATGCTAATGCTTAATTAATTATCTCCAAAATATGTTTTTAATTTATCTTTTATTTTTTATTTTTTTCATTTGATTTTCCTATGAATCAGTTCCTCTTATAAAATCTTTAGGAAAGGAAGATATCAAAAATGATCTTACTTTTTTTGGAATTTTTATCTTTCAGGCCCAAATCTAACACATTAAAATTTATTTAATACATTTATTGAAATATCTCTCTTCTTTTGGAAGTCTAACACAGTTTCCTGTTAAATAACTTTAACAAAAATAAAATTTAATTATAATTAGGTGTGTGAGAATTATGTTTCCCTAATTTCTCGCTCTGTATAATTTATTTTCAGCGAAACTAAAGACTACAACTGAGGATTCTGCTTATCTCTAAGTAACAGTTGAACGGATCCGAGTCAGGAACAATACTTATTCCCTGGTTCCGAGTCAAATATCAGCTTTTTGACGATCATTTGAGGCGTCTCGGAACTTTAACAATTATCCGCGAACGCGAAAAAATATCATTATTCTAACCAACATAACTTACCAATGAAACAAAGTGGAAATTTGAAACTATTAACATGCAGTATTCATGTATATTTTCAATATTTTCCATATTTTTATATAATTCCTAAACAAACTTAAAGATTTATAAAGAAATATAAATTGGACCCTTTTTAAAATTATGAAAATCAATATTTCACTGCGCGCATGATTCTGAAGTACAGAACTGATCATAATTTACAGCAGTAATGTTATTTAGTAAAAACATGTCCAGTTTTGAAGTTATATATAGTTTTCGAAACATTTAATGAAACAAAAAAGAATTTTTGAATCAAATTAATATGAAAATTATGGAACTTGTTGAAAAAACCAATTAAAATAGATGTAATTTTTTTTCTCTTAATGATAATTTTTGCAAAAATTAATGTATAAGTAATAAAATAATTTATGTTAAACATGTTTGTAAGATTTCAGATTAAAATAATAAATATTTTCCAAGTAATCCTGCTCGCAAGCTAAAAAATTTTGTTTTGAGAAAAATGAAAAAGTTGAAAAATAACAAAAAATATGTTAAGTGAGATTTGGTTTTTGTTCTCTATACTTCTGGGTTTTGGTAGTATTGTTTCAGTTAAAACACCAAAATGTTCAGAAAAGATGGGACTCTGATATATATATATATATATATATATATATATAAAGATCAAAACCTTTGAAGTTTTGGCCTAGAGACTCTAAGCTTCTTGCATCAATGCCGCTTGCACTATAATCTCGCAAACATTACATCATCTCTTGGCAATCTCTCTATAACACCATCTTCTATTCATTGCTCATCCCAAATGCTGATTTACAAAAGAGTTTTCGAAAAGTGAGATTCTCCAATGAAATGTCATGAAGTAACCCTAAGGATAAATTGAAGGAGGAAACGCGCGGAAGCCCGTTACAAAGTAACTAAAAAAACTTGTACTTCTAAATGAGCTAAAAAGAATCAAACTGTGCTGATTATCAGTTTCCTTGATTTATGAAAATAGATACCCTTAAATCTCTATTTTCGAATATCACAGTACTTTAAAGTTCTATTTAAAAAATTCACCTCATCAATTAAAAACATCAAGATGATTTGGAATTACACACACCTCCAACCAATATCATCTTTATTAAAGCTCACGTAATAATGAATCAGAGCTGTTAGAAGTGGCCAATTTAGCATCCTAAGATTTTTTTTTTTAATTTTAAGGTATTTTAAGCTTATTAAACTGTGATAAAATAGCTAAGCAAGATTATAAATTTACAGTAATAATATAAAATTTAGTCTTACTTTCGAATAACTTTCTCACAGTTCGAAAGTTCATAGAGAACAAGACTCGCACAAGATGTAGTAAAAACAAAATAAATAATTTTTAAAATGCTAATAAGCTCTATGCAAAGTTTTGCAAAGAACAGATTTGGACCCCCGAGGTGCGCTTTTCTTTATAATTATTATTAAATTACTCAATTAAATATAAAAATTAAAGTAAACGCTGAAATATCGAGAAATGGACTATAGTAAACTTTTCCGTTATTAAAATTAAAAGAAACAATAAATTATTAAATGTAATAATATATCAGCTACATGTAATTAAACTTAAAACAAACGATAAAGAAATTGGAAAGTGAACTGGTACCTGAAACAATAGTCCCTGGGTGGCTAAAAATTCTTTTATTTACATTTAAAGGATTTCACCGACTCTCAGCTCGAGGTAAACAGTATATGTTTAAGCAAATTAGCCCCAAAACTGTAAGATTATGAAAGTTGCAGCTGAATAATTCGTGAAATTAGAAATTATCCTGATTGAAGTCATTACACTTCACAATGAATCCGCGTTACTGCTGCAATGGTGGTTGGCAGCTTATCCTATTCAGGAAACAGTTTATTGTAAAAGACCATTTTATCTCTCTATATTTTCACAAACATTGTTGTTTTCCGAACTAAAAAATACAGTCCTCTTCCACTAGTTGTACATTTACATAAAAAAAACTTTGAAAAATGGACAGGGGTTTCTTTAAGAAAATGAAGCAGAACAGAATAAAATTATTCTTACGAATTAAAGTGAGACTAAGAGGAAATTTTTAATCAGTCGTACATTACATTATCTATTCTTCTGAGAATTGCCTATTACCGACTTTTCTCAGAGTTGTAGTGGACCAAAGCAATTCATAAATATGTTCGAATATGGATAATCATTTAAAGGAGACGGAGTACTGTTAACACTGATGTTTCCGTATGAATAAAATTTTAATGAATATATTTCAGAAAAAAATCTTAAGCTTTCAAAATTGCTTTAAATTTTTTTTTTGTATGAAATGAACACCAAGTGACTTAATAAGAATGTGTCTAATATAAATAGAAGTAGTATATAAATTTTTGCGCCAGATAGTTACGCGTGTAACGCATGTGTGGCATGTCAGAAAATTCCGAGGCCACATTATTACACCATCTAATACATAAATTGAAAAAAAATTGTCTTTGTCACCGATCCTATACATTTTTTAACCATTAGTGGAATTAATCTTCACAAATATATAATAATAATACAAATTTATCTTAAAGTTCTTACTGAATTTAAATAAAGCTCATGCATTAAATATCATTTTTTATTCTATCGATTGATGTATTACTTTAATTCACTTCGAATCAGATATTCAAGAAATGACTGGAAATAGGATCAAATTAATCAGAATTTGTAGACAAATATGAATTCACCATTTTTATCTCCAAGACTTGAAACTCTTTCTTCTTAATTTGACTTCTTTATTGACTGTAGCTGCCACTATTTGGTATTTCTTTGCTTTTTATTCATTTAATTCTATGCAGAATGAATTGCTTAACATTAAACTTGTGAAGAGTTCCATCTGAGACTTTTTCCTCTAAGTCCGGAAACGTTTTTTGTTACTGAAAATATTTTATATTAAATCTAAGTAGATACTTTAATTTAACTCTAGGTTAAAGAGGGTTTCATTTTTCTAATTTGATCTACGTTATTATTGTAACTCAAAATATAAGGTTCTCCTTCCTCCTCACTAACGCGACACCTCGGGTGGTCTCTGTTCGTCCTCAGAATTCCATTCCATGCCGTCTAAAGCGACAAAATATTTCTTTCTCTGGATTTCGTAACAAGAAGTTTTTCCGGGTTGGGGTTGTTATTCCAATTCCCCAACCTGGAGGATCAGTCCCCTGGTATAATCTCCAGGGGCAGAGTACCCAGCTATAACCCTAAGCGCTGGGTACCCATTTGAGTCGCCTCTGACGACATGCATGAGCTACAGTGGGACTATTCTTTCATATCCAATCACCATTCGAATGATATAAGGTTCTAGGATTTATTTTTAATTAGAAGATACGAAGTTTCTTTTAAAAAAAATTCAATGTCCGCGCGGCTCCGAGTTTCCCAGCGAGTAAGCAAAAAATAGTTATTCGAAAGTATACATACAATGACTCTCTTGTGGCATATTTGAAAGGTTCTATTGCGGCAAGAGAAAAGTACATCAAATATTCATCGTTAATTGAAAAAGTATCACTTATGAAACATGACATATATAGGACAATTATATCTTATTTCACGAGCTAATAATATAAAATAACTCAACAGTGATTGAGAAGTGACTGAATTAAAATGAAAAAAAAACCTTTAATTTAAACATATGTAGTTAGTTTCTGAACTGTTTAAATTCTGTATACTTTCTGCTTCAAGAAAAATATTTATGTAAGGAAAACAAATTGATGATTTTCTGTGTGTGTAAACACAATTTTTTACTTAATTTTTTTTTCACTTTTCACTTTTTTGTCTTGTTTCCGTGTTCTCATACACCATAAATATTATTTATAGATGTAAGTACAGTATTATCTATCTATCTATCTGTCTGTCTGTCTATTTTAATCCTTCTTACTTACTAATCAAAATTAAGTAAGAAATTTAAATTTTCTATTGAAGTAAATTAATTGAATGATGTGTACAAAAATTGAAGTTAATGATACAAAATATACTTATAAAATAAAGGGAATGTCAAAATATTTTGAACCTAATTCCATTTCCAAAAAATTGTCTTATATATTTATAGTTATTACATTATCAAAATATCTCTATCTGTGTAGTATAGTAATTTCAGCATTCCATAAGTCTCTTTTTTACTGTTACTTGAAGAGAATAGTCATGTTAAAGTTAATATTTTTAATTTCTTATGTGTGCTTAAATGAAAAATACAAGAGCTGCGTGTATTCTTCTTTCAAAATTTTGTTCATTTTTCCTTATTTTTCAATCACTATGAGCAACAAAAAAAAAAAGGACATTTCCATTAAAATTATCAAACTGCAAATAAATTTTTAATACTCCAAAATAATAATTCTTTTTGTAGGTAATTAATGCTGATGAAAACTTCGTACGGTCCATTAATAGTAAAATTATATTAATATTCTTCAGCAAAAATGAAAAAATTGATTAAATTCAACATTTTATTTATTTATGAGGCATTGTTCTGCATTCCATCTCAAGTCGTGAATTAAATAAAAGGAAAAAACACTATATTTCAGTTCTCTAAATATTCGAAAAAATCTAATTTATGACAATAATCTATAGATTAAGACCTATGGACGACGCTTGTCTTTATAATTCAAATACAACTAAAAATCCAATACAATCACCAAATTTAATATTTTTAAATTCTTATATGTGTTTAAATGAAAAAATACAAGAGTTCATAACGTACGTTTATGTATCTTTAGGAGAAAAACAGAAAATTTTATTTTTGATCTATAATTATTTGAAAAGCTGTTATTTCTTACACTTTTCAAGGAATTGAATTAAATACATTTGAAAAGTAAAGTATGTTTCGATATGCTACAGGTTTCAGTTGTAAATTTTTTCATGGATCTATGTCATGCAATTGCCATTCACGCAAAAATAATACTGTTGCCATAATAATATGTTGCCATTAAATTATTTTTCTGCAATGCTTCTTGTTTTTCGAGCATTAAGTAAAATGAAAATTGTTCACACGATAATAACATTACTATTTACTGACTTCAGATGTGTTGATGAAATGTATTTTTAGGAAATAGAATCATTCGGGTTTTGCTTTTATTCTCTCTCTATATTGCATTCAAACTTGTGGAGCTTCTTCGACTTTTTTTTTAATTAAAGCTTTATAAGACACGCTGTTTGTTATTCGGTTTGTTCTCAACGCGCTTAAAAATGTTTTTTGGTTACAAATTCAATTACACTGATGTCGAAAAAATGTGAAAAAGTATTTAAGATGAAGCAAGAAAAAAAAAGCCATCGGGTAAAATTGAGTGCCAGTTTTATTAGGGAATGCTTTTTGGGCCCTACGGAAATTTAACTTTATTCCATCCCTCCTTTGAGTGAGAGAGAGAAAAAAAAACCCACCTGTAATTCAAAGTGCCGTCACTTTAGTCACATTAATCTTACTTAATTTATCATTTCTGAGTCCATCTAATTGTCTCATAGAACGACAAAAGGAAGAAAGAAATACAGTGATTAACTAAAAATGGAAAAAAAAATCATTTTTTCTTCATCGCTGTCATTAAAAAGTGCTTTTATATTCAGGACGGATGGGGAAAAAACGGAAAGAAAAATGTCGCTACTTTTTTCCCCCATAGTAATGTCTTTTTCTATAATAAAGTTACATTCTTCTTGTAGTGCTGTACATACTTATAAAAAGAAAAGAAATAAATTAGGATTATGATTTTTTTAAGGGAGTCTTTGAAGTTTCGTGTGACTGCCACTCTTTGCTTCAGTTATATCCACTACCATACTAAGCTCAGTCTGTACAAAATTTTGATTAAGAAATAATTTCGAATGCAATTTGTGCTTTGAAAAACTTCTCTAAAAAGATGTAAAATATACTTAAAAAAACTATGCATCAAATTGTATATATTTGTAACCCTTTTTTGAAGCTTCGGATTAATTATAGAATGTAACAGTTTCATAATTTTTAATCATTTTTATTACAACAGTTAATACAGATACTCATAGAATTAATTTTTATAACTGCATTAAATATACCTTAAACTTATGTTTCATATGATTTTATGAGAAATGTTGATTTCAATAATTGAGTAAATGTTTTTAAAAAATTCTATGATCTTAAATTAAGAATGTGCTTAATGAGCAGTAAAGGATGCAATTTTATTGCATACAAAATTTAGTATTTTCATGCTGTGAGATTCTTTTCGGTTTTGATGATAATTCTTGCTCTTTATTTTGATATCTCCACTCAGAGATAGTTTCGAAATACCTCCAGTAACCTCTCTTTAATCCAGCATCCGATGGCTCGACACGTTCTTTAATCCGGCATCGATCGAACCCTTCGATTTCAAATATTTTTGTTTAAATTCAGGCGTTTGTTGACCTTCACTACCAAGTCGTGACATAATGATGGTAGCATTTTTGTTCAGCGTTCATCATAACACTTATGTTCATGTATACTCGTACGTTTTCTCGGTATAAAGGAGCTCGCTGTAGCTTGTTTTAACTATCATTGTACAGTAATAATTTTTCTATTCTATTGGTTTCACGTTTATTCTGCTAAGTGTTCAGTAGTTTTATCAATTTGTATCCTAGTACTTTTTTTACTATGCTGAGTTTTTATTTCCTTGTTAAGTTTCTTGTTTTCTAGCTGGTAACATCACATTTGAGCATTATTATAATTGTACACATAAAGTGTACCACATAGCAAAATGCTCTCAAACTCAGAAAGCGTTCTTCAAGAGCTAACTAAAATAATAAACATAAGTATGGGACTCCAGATACATTAAAAACTGGATAAAATCAATCGTCTAGAAAGATGCAAATATCCCTATATATATAGGAAGTTTCGAAACTTAGAGCAAAAAATTACGGGGTGATAGAAAGCATTTATATAAACAAGCAGTTTTCACTACACAATACATGGCAGGAGAGCAAGCGGTAAGCCGCAAGACGGCGCTGTAACGGAAAGTATAAAATGCGAATATACACTCATTGCCATAAAAATTTGCGTACCAATAAGTAAGAGTGGTATTGTTTCGAAACTTGGCATGGAAGTACATGTCAGACAGATATATAAATGATTAGTATTGCAGCGTGATTGTGCATTGTGTAAAGCTACCAGAGGGCACTGAATTTCGCTCTCCTTGGATTATAAAACAGATTTGAAGAGCGTTTTTGCTTATATTTAATCTGTTGCAGAGAGACCCTTTTAACTAGAGATGCCCTTATGTCGCCATCGGAGAAAATATGAGCAGCTGTCAGAGTTTGAGAGGGGAAGAATCATAGTGATGATGGAAACTGAATGTCAGCTCGGCGAGTTGCTCGCCACCTAGGCCGTTTTGAAGTGGACAAGAGAGAGGTCTGTTACACAGCGAACAGACCCAGGTCGCCTTCATTTGCCCAATAGCCGAGAAGACAGTCACATTATGCGTCACGCACGCATAGCGCCAACTTTCTCATTGTCCACCATTCATACACAGGCAGCACCTTCACTATGAGTCCTTGTGTCAGTCCATACCATCGCAAGGCTTTGCTGAAGGACATTTGCTATCGCGGCATCCATTACGTGTACTGTCATTGACACCCACTCAATGTCACTTTCGTTTGGAGTGGTGTCGAGCACAAAGGGATTCAGGGCATCTTTAGCGACAAATTCAGATTCAATTTGAGCAGTGATGACAATCGTGTGCGTGAGTTTGTCACCCTGTGGTGAATATCTAAATCTTGCCTTCGCTGTACAGCTTCACTCCACTCCCACAACAGGTGTACTGGTATGGATGGCCACAGTATACGACACACGGTCACCCTTAATATTGATCCACGGCCCTGACAGCCCAGAGATCCGTTCGTGATATTCTTCAGCCATATGTGTTGCCACTCACGGCAGGGCTCCCAGGAACCATTTTTCAACAGGATGAGGTTCGTCCACATACATAAGGGGTTTCACAGGACTGCCTCCACTACATGTTCACCCTTCTCTGGCCTGCCCTATCCTCAGATTTGCCACCGATCGAACATATCTGGGATCATTTAGGACGGCAAATTGGATAGCCTACGAGTTTGGTCGAATTAGAGGCGAGTTTACAGCAACTGTAGAACGAGATGTCACAAAACATCATACAGCACTTGTATGCCTCAATTCCCTTACAATATCACATCATGCTTTCATGCTAGAGGTGCCAAAACAGGGTACTAAAACCTCCATTCATTTGTAATTTTTTCCTACAATAGGGGATCAATTTTGCCTTTATTTGTAATCGATTACAACAACGTTGTAATCACTTATTTGCAATTGCGTTTTATTCGGCCAATTCTTTCCTGGTGAGTAAATTCTTATGGCAATGAGTGTCTGGATGAATATCGCAAATAAAAGTAACCGAGATCATCTGTTTAAAACAAACTATCCAGAATAAAATATTGAGTTGTGCATTAGTAAAAATACATGGAAATACATTTAATTCTTATTCTGTTGCTTTTGTCGTTTGTCTAACATAAAATTGAAGGTTATTTTTGACATCTCACATGGCTCCTTGCAAACTGCATATTCTTGTTAAAAACATTATACAGAGTCATTTTGGTGATAGAAGAAACTATTATAGCTCATAATGAAATTCGAGTATTTGAATCTCGTGACTTAACTCCTCTATAAGCTAATAATGAGAATTTTTTGCCTATTAAATATCTGACATGCTTTTAAAGTACCTCTGTGATGCCATGAGGGAGTTCTGTGGGTAAAATTCCAGCTTAGGTGTCTACTTGTTATGAGATCATTGTTTGAAATTACGATATCCGTTGTCCTTATAGCTTATTATAAAACGCTTTGAATCAACGGTAACTCATCATCAATGAATTAATGATCACTTTTGCTTTACTGTGGAATGGACGTAGGAATTCAGAATATGTAAAGAAAAAGGAAACGTTTCAAGTGCGATTATGCATTCTGAAATTTCTCAATCATAGAAATTCTAAACAAGCCAAACAGTTGTCCGAAGACCTGTACCAAGTTGTTCAAAGTTACCTCCCCCCCTCTGATAATTGGTATGTTGCTAAAATATACAAGCGATCCTTCCAACGTTTATGGTTGCAGTGTCACTTGATAGGAGAATATCTGTCAATTCATGTGTCGAAGGCCATGCTCATGAAGGCATTTCACATGTTTGTGTTCCACTAACCGTCCAATATAGTGAAGCATGATTAAAAATAACATGAAAAGCATGTAAGGATCCTCTGATTAACTTCAATCAGGTCAAGAGCATCACTGAACATCCCACATTGAGAGGTGCAGCTTCTTGATGTGGGCAGAAGTTTCAATGGAGTATCGCACCGAGATGTAAAGGCAATTCTGTTGCATCTTTAAAGATAATTCTACAACAGCTCCAAGATGAAGTCTTAGATTCCATTGTGAGAATCTGTGTTGCACCAGTCAGTCCCGATTTCCTACTTATGGATGATAATACCTAACCACGTAGAAGAAACAGCGTTGTCAAATGAGGGCATTTCTCATATGAAGTGGACAGCTCATTCTTCTGATCTTAATCCTGTTGAAAATCTCCGAGATGCTCTCGGGCGTAAGGTCTCTCCCCATTTCGTTCCTCAAACCAGTCACTGAAGGCTTAGAATTATTCTAATAGAGAACGGCTTCTTCAATCATTTTCGATGGTTGATCATTTCATTGAAAACATAAACATTCGCTGTAAAGTGTGTGTGAAGGTCCGGTGAGGTCAGGTACCTTATTAATGTAGATTTTATTTATTTATTTGGCTTTAAATATCTCTATGTTGATGACTTAAATACATCGTCATCATATAGCTTACGAAAATTTAACTTTTTCTGTCTGTACATAAATCTTAAGTAAATTTGCCGCCTTAATATGAAAATGTAAAGTTAATCAAACATTTACTTTCATTTTTGTTGATTTTATCATTCATCTTCTAATCTTTAGGAAACCAGTGTAAGATGCAACAAGTTACATATTGGCACAACTTCTATGTCTGTCGCATATAGTAGAGCACATTGCGATTTAATCCAAATATTTATCCAATATTTTTCATTTAAAACTTGTTTTTATGTATGCTACTTCATTTTTAAACGTTGAAACCAAAATCACTATTCGTTTCAGTGTCTATTTTTCTTTGAAATTGTATACTTTGTATTCTGTAAGGCATTTTTGAATGCAGTGATGCATTTTGAATTCTCTAAAATATTTGTTTGAATTATGCAAACAAAATACCATAAGAAGCAACCAGGTTTTCTTTAAAGATTATATATATTTTTTTATTTTAGTTGGCTTATGGATGGAATAAAAAATTTTATATATATAAAATAGTGAGTTCGTTTTTAAAATAAAGCATATTCATAATGACTGTTACTCTTAACAGAAAAAAAAACTCTCTAATATTAAACAATTACTAAACGAATTAAAATTAGATGGTATGTTGTTTACATTAACATGCATTTCAATATTTTTCATCGGTAATAAATATTTCTAACTGGATTATTTATGCTTACATGATATCCAGATTTTAATAATGAAATAAGTTAATGCAAAAAATTAATATAAGTTTTAAAAAATAATTATTATTAAGATATGATCAGATTTTGAGCTTCTTTAATATTTCTTAATATTTAGGTTTTATATTTATATATATATATATTCGTCATAAATTAATTCTTATTTAAATTTAAAAATTCAGTTCTGAAATAAGATTATTCAGTATACCGTTTGTCACTAAAAAAAATGTTTCGTGTAAAATAAACTTATATATTGATATTAATTTTAACTAAAGGAATCTCTCTCAAATAAGATCTCAATAGTGCTTTAGCATAATCCTGTTTTCAAAAAAGGAAATCGATTTATGAATGTAAAATGTTAAATTAATATAAATTTGTTTACTCAAAGTGATGAAATGTTATTTTTTTTGTTAAAGCTGCTAATTTTCTGGTTCTTTGAAATAAAATACATATTTTTATCTGCTTGTTTATTTTTTTCAAATTTATCCATATTAATTTATTATTAAAGTATGTAGAACAGCTTTCCTATAAAAGCTTCAGAACAGTGGAAAATCTCCGAGTGACGTTATAAATATATTTCTCTCAATCATAATTAAAAATAATTATTCACTTTATTGTAATTATTAAATTATAATTATCAAGATAAATCAATTGTTTTATCGATAACTAGAATCAACTTTAAAAATATCTCTTCCATATATTTCTGTCAAATGCAAAATGAGAACAGTATAAATTTTAAGTTTCCAAACTTAATTATTTGTTGTTGTTGTTGTTGTTCTCTGTTTCGTTTTGGACAAATTCATCTAGGGAGGCGTTTTAGGAGTATATGGACCCTGTCATTTTAGAGATGTGATTTACATCAGGGTATTAGCTGTAAAATGTCCTTTTCACTTATTTGTAAACTAGTTTAGTTTAAAGTTTATTAACGTCGCACTAGAAGCAACACCAGGGCTATTGGCGACGGACCTTGTAATTCTGAACCTCGGTCAAGTGACGAGTACGACACCTGAGCTGGCACCCTCTCTCCTAACTTCCACACCACGCCAAAGGGAGGATTTTGGGCCCCGACAGATTTAATGTGCATCAGACCCGGCTACACGGCGAGTCTTTCGCGGCCTTGGCTCGACTGAACGAAAACCGCCGGCCACGAGTCTGCTTGAAATGAGACGAGAGAGAATGTACGAATGTTGCGAAATTTATATAGGTAGTAAGCTTTACACGGATTTGTGCGAAATAGTTTACCTTGCTATAGATTGATCTTTAGTTTAAAAAAAAAACAAGCTTTTTGTGCAATAAATATATAATTTTCCCAAACATCGCGGGATAGAGGTAGCTCGATTGATAGTGGGCTCGAATCTCATCCATTCGAAAATTATAATGTATCGTGAGACAAATTCTCTCATGACGTGGTGAGATAGTTAAGATAGTGATGTGTCGACTCAAAACCATCCTCATAGACTGACCATATTTATGAATCAGATGCATTCTATCAGCAGCTGTATTGCTTCAATTAAAAGAACACATAATATCAAAAGCACAATATTATTAATATATAATGTGATGTAAAAAAGTTCAAAAATCAATGCGAGAAAATTCTTTTTAATGTTAAATTGATCAACGCACATAATCCTTGTTATTATTGAATATAAAGTTAATTATTACTAATTTGATATGGTTTAATAAAAAGAAATAAATACTTGTGATTTTTTTTAAAAAAATCATGTAAAGTCATAAAGAATTGATTATTTGAAAGATATTTGTGATTAAAAACAAACCTAAATATACCAATTTTTAATATCTGTTCAAAGATTTGTACATATTTAGTCATCACATCTGGTGTTGGTGCTGAGTGCTTCACTAAAACATATTATGCAATTTAGAGTTGTAATATAAAAGGGGAAACAAAGATTTCTAGATAAATTCACATCTATGATATGGGTCAGGTTCAAATACTTCTCCCAAACTAAAACTGGAGTAAAATAAAATTTTGTGTGCTCCCAATATGAAGGAGAGTTATTGTATATTGCATGGCCTAGAAATGTTTAGATATTACGACATTGTGCAATTGTATTACTTTGTTTTATGATTCATAATTGAATTGCATGTGTTTATTCATCAAAAGAAAGATATATTTTCCGTAAATTGTATTTTTTTTATTTGGAAAGCGCGTTAACCCTAACAACAATCATTTTCGTGTGTGAGTTTAGTTGTCATGGTCACGAACTTGCGGCCTGCTTGCTTCTGTCGAGTTCTGGTACCTTCTAAAGATCTGATGCACAGAGCTGATGCACATCATATCTATTAAGGTCTCAAGTCCTCCCGGTGGTGTAATGTGGTAGTTTGGAGAGGGAGATGCTGGTTCAGGCGTCGTCCTAGTCACTTGAAGGATTTCAAAACGGGGATGACCGTCCCCAGTAGCCCTTGTGCTGCTTTTCTGTGTGATGTTAATAAAACAATCAATCAATCAAATCCTACTCGTGTTTTATTTGCGTTATAGATTTGACCCTTGCTATTCAAAATTAAAAAAACAGAAACAGAAACGCATGTATGATCCAGCCCAACTGTGTGTGTTTTTAATATCGTGATACAAATAATTGTTAATATCATTTTGAGCCTTTACAGGTCATAGCTTTATCACTTCAACTATGCCTAGTTTCTATGGACTTTTATAATTTTTAAAAAGTCTAAATAATTTTTGATAGCTAATAAGTTTTTGCTTCCATTTTTATATTTTTCTGTAGTTGAGCGTGAGGAAAACGAGACATTTTTAGAAGAAATGTGTACAAATCTTTATATAAAGATGCTATATATATTATATATAGTGTATGTAAAACACTATATATGCAATTAGGAATTTTGCCAATTTGGAAATATTTTAAATTTGGATCTAAGCCTTAACGTAACGGGAATTCGTAACACAAATTTGTATGTAAAGATGCTATATATTGTACTTCAGGACTTTGAACAAATAACACTGTGAACTCAAGGTCTGAGTAGGAAAATATATTAACAAATTAAATATGAGTGTCACTGCTCTAAAATTTGTTATCATTAAAGTTTCGCTTTCAATTATAATTTCAAAAAAAAAATGGAAATAAAAATATTCATCAAGATAAAAAGCATGTTACGTGATTTTGAATAATGGAGATCAAAGATTAAAAATTCTGAATCAATATCGTTTTATCTATTACAAACAAAAAAGACAATAAAATGACCATGGATTAAATTTTACGCAATTGCTTATCTTTGGAAAACACTTATCACCATGTATTTATAACGAAAAAAACTGCAGTACGTTATCAATAAGTGCTTCAAATAATCGGATTATAATAAAATTTATGCATTATTCTTGGTTAAACCAACATATATGAAAAATATTAAGCCACTGAGGGTAAATGATTGTAATTGTAAGTTTATTACAATCAATATCTTATACTTCAAATCACATTAGATCAAGAATTATTGTTTATTATGTTAAGCATAAAATCTTATTTTAAAATGTATTAAGCATTTAGGAACGTCAAAAAACGTTGTGGCTATTAAAAGAGAAAAAACTCATAACTTTTAGTTATTCTTTCTTTTACGAACCATTTTGATAGTTGTTTTCCATTAAAATCTTTGTGAGAACAATTTAATTTATGATAATTTATAGTTAAAAGTAAGACGAAAAAACGATATTTTTTAATAATCTAAATCTCGCTTAACTTTTTTTTTCAAAAATTCTTTTATTACTAATGTAATAAAATCCTAAGTAAAACCATAATTTTAAGTATCTAAATATGTATGGGAAAATAAATATTTTCTTCAAAATTCTAAAAGGGAGGAATAAATTACATTATTGATATTTGATGATCTATATATCAAATTCTCATCATCTTTCATCTTGAACAGTTTCTATCATGCAACACGTAAAATATGATCAAAATTCTTTTTCAAAAATATTTTTGTTTTTCATTTATTACTTAATAATTTAAATTCAGACTACAGAACGCCAAGAATAAGAAAAATCTATTTGAATAATTGAAATAATAGAAAAATCTAGCGATTTATTTAGAATAAATTTGTTCAATTGTTCCATTGTGACAACATTTAGATTACATACATCTAATATTTCAAATAAATGTTAGTTCAATATCATTATTTATATTTAAGTTTAAATTTTTTTGTCAATCAAAACTGTTTCAAAAGTATATGAGAACTACACAGATCATTTCAAAGATTAGCGTTAGGGATCTTCATGAGTATTAATTTTTTTTGTTTGTTTAACTAACAAACTTTTTTTGTTAGTTAACTAACAAAAGACTAGACTTGTTTATTCAAAACTTCATTCAATGAGATTCCCGAGACGTCTTTTTTTTTCTGGTAGATAAATGAATCAATCAAAGATTATCATACTAATAAAATTTTCATTCGAAAAAAAACATGATCTAGCTTTACTATACAATTTCAAAATTAAGCACATTTTTGACCTGTGTGGTCGAAAATCATACAAATATTCGAATGTAAATTATTTTGAAATAAAATTAATAGCTTCTCTCTAATTTAACCCATAAATAAAAGAAAAATTTCATGTCTAAATAATTAGAATTACTAGACAAAGAATGAGCAATACATAGCAACGATGCGTTAGGAAAAAAATTAAAGACAAATGGCAAAATTCCGAAGCACGCGGGGATGTCGTTAGATTTACAAAGATGCGAGGATCGTTCAATAAGTTCTTAGCAAATTCAAGAGATGGAGCTCTAGCATCGAAAATTGTTTGTTTTCTTGTTGTAAGTATCCTTGATTCACGAGACAGCTGTCCAAGTTTCAGTCACTCCTATTCGTGATCACGACGCCTTTCGCACCACAAAAATTCTCCTTTATAACATTTGAGGACGATGAGATTCTCTTCGCCTTCTTTGGAGTAGATTCACAAGAAGCAACCTATTGTTTTAATATTTTATTGATTTCCGGTGCATAATGAGGAATCCGGATCTCTCCGACAATGACAACTCGACGCGGTAGCAATCAAATTTTGATTTGGTAGCCAATTTGATTACCAAATCAAGACTAACTTATGTATCAATGTCAAATTTGTTTCGGCTTCCTTTACCATCCGACAGCACCCAATGGCAATACACAGTTCGCTTTAATGATGCGATCTGTTTTCAAATACCAGTACTTTTTGAACCACCCTTGTAACTTCGAAAATCTCTGCGAAAAGTGCTCGTTACTGTATAGAAACTCACTAATCATTCAGCGATGCTATACAGTATAATATAGTAAAAGAACGTATTTTGAGAACGTTTTATTTAAAAATATTTTTATAGATGCATTCCTTTATTAAGTCAAGTAAGGTCTCAGTGTCAATTCTTAATGAAATTCAAACTAAAGCGCTCTCATTTTTTAGTAATTATGACGGTCGCCTTGTGATGAATTTCCATCATTCGGTTTAAGTGATTAAGAGACACGGTGACGAAAATAATATTTAATCAAAAGCCTTGAGCACTTTTTTCAAGCTTTGAATTTGCAATATCAAAATAAATTAATAGTTTAGAGCGGTGCTTAGCCACACAAATATTAAAATGAAGAATTCTGATTGTATAAGTTATTTTAAGCAACTGATTTTCAATAACAGAATCCGATTCAAATAGATTTCTAGTGACAGGATCCGTGTCAGGTACAAGCTCTCAGTATATCGATATACATTTTCTCGAGCCAATATAGAGTTATTATAAATATATGTAATTCCTCTTTTTATTCATTGCACTTCTTATATGGTAAGGCGCTTTTACATGCATCAGTTCCAGTTCTTTCATCATGGAAGTTTCTAATATCAAACGTCGTAGTTAAGCAGTCCCAGAGGCTAAAGATAAATACACATGAGAACCCGATACAGATTTATTAGTAATTCATCCAAAAGACTATCCCAGAGTTTAATTGTACAGAATGGTTAACATATTAGTTACTATTTGATGTAATAAGATGTTGGAAAGCGAGTTTTGTGCGGCATCTTCTGTGAAACAGTATACCAATCAGTGCACTGCATTTGTGTCATGAGATAGGAATATTTCTATAGTTATCAAAAGACGCAAAAGCTGAAAGAAAGGTTTAAGTAAAGTTGAAATTTCGATGGTGAAAGATGTCATACACGATAAATCATTTATTCGTAGTAGCATTCGTTACGAATTTCATCAAGGAAAAAGTGCTGCAAAAACATGTTAATCAAGTTATTCTGTTTTCGGGGAGGAAATTCTGTCATAAAGCGCATACAAATGTTGGTTCGATTTTTTTGAAGATCTCTATTTTGATGTTAGCGATCGAGAACATAGAGGCGCTCTATTGAAGACTAGGCATGAGAATTCGCAAGCACTGCTCGAAAAAGATCCAAAGGAAAAACAACTTGCCGAACAATTAGAAGTATCACAAAGAAAAACGATTTCTAATTGTTTACATGAGCAGCAACTCTCTTCTACAACAGCACAAAGATTAAAAAACATTTTACTTAACTATCCAGACGAGACGTCTGGCCATTATTATTCAACGTCTGGTCATTATTATTCATTAGCCAACATTATTCATTTAACGAACTTACCAGATGAGACGTTTTTTCAGCCTAGTCGGTAGAGGCACAGCAAAAGCAATCGGTTAACTTTCCTTCGGACCAATTGGACCAGGGTTAGAAACAGCAGCGGCGCTCAAAGTCGCCAACTCACTCTTTCCCACTCCACGGGGTTGAAAAAACGATCTCCACCGAAGTGGTGACCCGGACGTGATCAGTAGATGGCAGCACAGCCTATACCTACTGATCGCAAATGCCCCCGACACAAAAATACTTGCCTTTATACAACTGCCCACAAATCCCGACCAGTGATATTCCGGCTCTGGAGCACGTGTCGACGAGACCCGCCACTCAACACGAGACAGCCGATGACTCAAAAAAAGGGAGTGGAAACTGTCCCATGCAACTGAATTCAACAGAAATGAGATGTATATCAATTGCAGTAATTGCTGAAAAAAAATCAAATTAACCTTCTGCATAAACCATTGTTTTTCTTCGTATCATCACAATGATACTGGAGGAGGAATATGCAGAGACTCTCTTCCACAACAGCACCAGAAGTTAAAAAAAAACTTTACTTAACTAGCCAGATGAGACGTCTTTTCAGCCTTGTTGATAGAGGCACAGCAAGAAGGGACCGGTCAACTTCCTATCGGACCCATTGTACCAGGGTTAAAAACAGCAGCGGCACTCAAGGTCGCCAACTCACTCTTTCCCCCTCCACGGGGTTGGAAAAACGACCTCCGCCGAACATGTAATGGGAAAGATTCGGAAGGCAGGAAGATGGCTGCCACACGCATTAGGCAAGATGAACAAGGATGAGAGTATCTTGAAGTCCATGAACTGTCGTAAAAAACTTTCCTGTGGAAATCGTGACGGGAAATGAAAAACAGATTTGTTGTGACAATCCAAAATGCAAAAACCATTGGGTGAGCCCCGGCAATATAAAGATCCTAAGATTCTAAATCCTCTATTTCATTCACTACACTTATATGTAGTAAGACTCATTTTTATATCGCAGTTCTCTTACAAAGTGAGTTTCTCGTATCAAACATAGTCTCAGAGGTTTCCTAAAGGGAAAATACGCGTGAGAGCCCATTACAAATTTACTAACGATTCAACCGAAATGATGTGCTAGAGTTTTATAGCATAGAATGGTCAACATCTTAGCTACTAGAAACCTAACTGTCATCTATGTTAACAGAGAACCAGTTGTTATAAACGTAACTAAAATTTTAGATTTTATATTTGTTAACAGAAACCATGCATCGATCTACCAAAAAGTTTATAATAAAATGACTATTTTTGCTATTTAGAGTCCATTTATTATGCCTTTTACTATTTCCGTAAAAATGAATTTCTAAATCTACTTCTTTATTCGAGGTATTGTCGTGTTAAATCTGCTGATGCTAAGCGCTTAGGCAAAAAAAAAAAAAAAAAAAAAAATCGTGGCAGAAACTTTTCCGTTAATTCTTTCTGTCTTCATGCTCTCTGAAGGGTAAGCAGACAAAAGTTTTAAATCCACTAATTTATATTATTCGTTATTAAAACCTGACTGATGCGACATATAGTTTACTTATCTATAAAGAGAAAGTACAGGTACACAAACACACATACACACAAGCGAACACACACACACACATATATGACAGTTTTGAAAAATATGCAATCTTGCACATGTTAACTTTTTTTTTTTTTTTTTTTTTTTTGTTTTTTGTTTTTTCATGATCAAATCAGTGAACTTAAAATCGTAGATCCAACCGAAATACAAGCCGACACCAAATTAAATAATTTGGAATTGGATTGGGTAGCTATTGTAATTCTAGATAATTCATTATTTTTTACTTTAAGCGGGAAACACTCGAAATAGTTCGGGTTATGACCATAAAAGGAAATAAAAAGAATAGGAATCTTAAGATTGGGGGATCTGTGCTGAGGAAAAAAGAATAACTAGTGAAAGTTATATGCGAATATATAAGACATAAAAACAAATATTAAATAGAAAGAATTTTATACATATATCCGCATACCATCTCCCTTATCTAAGAATATTTATATTATTTCCTTAATTTAAAATTATTTGAGGACAATCGATTTCGATAAATGTAAGTCTAGTGCGATTGTATTTATTATTCTTCGCTGAATAAAATTAGCATCTTTATCATATATCCGCATACCATCTTGATTAAATTGACTTAAAAGAACGCAAAGAATCCCATCCTTTTGATTGAAGGATGTCCTTTAACCCCGCCTTCCCGTTAACCTTTGTTCTCTCAGAACCAACTCGAGTGAAGAATTGGCGGAAGATCCCCAAGACCGGTGCTTTTCCAACGAAATGACAAGCCCAAACCGCCCGCTGCAATTCAGGCGGCATGCCTAGAATGCAAAGTGCGTGCTTCTCTCTACACCCCCGCGTCACATCTAATTTGCATATGATGCGGATTTCCGTTCGCTCCCGACATCTGTCCGAATGACTGATGAGGGATGGTTGTCATGGCAACGGAGCGAGGAAGTTCTTCTCAATGAATTCCCCGTTTGGATCTATTTCTATATCTATCTATAAATGCATATATAATATATTCCTCATATCTCCCTTGCCTGGCATTAGTATAATATAATTCGGCACTTCTCTTCGGAGCGATTTTCTTGGATTAGGATTTAGGAAAAAGGAGCTGGAGTTCAGACTATTATAATTTTATATTAAAAATCCCCTCCAGGGGTTGTTTGTAATTTTGGCCACCCAAGGGTTGGATGAAAATGAAAGTTTTTTGAAAGGGATGCAAATTTGTTATGAGAACTTTTAAAAAGAATGATGAATTGCGTTCTTAAGGAAGTAGAAGTACGAAAACTTATGCAGTTATGAGAATTCGGTTTTGAATAATCAGAGAAATTATTTAGTAAATCTGACGCATACACGTTGAATTATTTTTCTTTAATCATTAATTAGCTGGCATTCTTCATTTATACTAATTTACGAATGAGTCAGTTTTTACATAAAACCCATCTTGGAGTTCAAATTATATATATATATATATATATATATATATATATATATATATATATATAACATATGAGGGGTGACCGATATTACTAATTATTCTAATAAAAGAATCAAACTTTTAACTTAAGCAAATTTAATATTGACGTTTCACATTAACATAAAGTTTCACATACTTGACGAGACATTTCACAATAACATTTAAAAACATTAAAACAATGTTCCTTAGTATCTTAAATCATAAATCGTCTTTTTGGATAAGAGACAACTTCAAGGGCGTCTTCTTCGTTTCGATGACTACAGTCGACTCTCCTTCAAGAGCAGGCTCCCTTCAGTAGCAGTGGCAGCGCCCTCTGTGATCGGGTGTTTCTTCTACAAACCCATATATGTACACATATATTCACTTTTGGTTGATTCCCCTCAGACAGGACAGATTTTAATGAAGTTAGGTATTTATAGATATTTATACAATGCAAAAAAAAACCTCATCAACATAGGAAAATCTTAGAAAGGTTACATGTTGGAACAAAAAAATGGGTTAATAGGGAGAATTGCTCTCCCTACAAATATACAATTTACACAACATGGATTATTCAAGCTGAAATTTCGACAGTTACCTGTAGCAGCTACCTTTGTATGTTCTACTCCTATAGTAATGTAATTTTCAAATCCTGTATGAATTTGAAAGGGGAAAAGTAGACCACCCAAGAGCATCCCGAACATACCTTACAAGTTGAGCAGTGGAAATTTAGCACACCACTTCCTTCGAAGAAAATCCTCACTTTCCGAAACTTCGTCGAGTAAAACTTTATGTGGAAAAGTGTTTTCGTCCATAAAAATGATATCAAGTCCACTGCACCGCTGAAAAGGTGCTTATAGACCTTCAAGATGTCATTTCTTTAAATTACAGCAATCCTGATCCTTTCTCAAAGACATGGTGGTTGGTGAGCCGGCTTAACGTTATGACTCACTAGACCATCAGATAACCACTGCTATACCGGTTTCCTTCTTGGCTATTGGAGGACGTGTAATGGGTTCCCTCAAGATAAATATACATAAAGAATCAAACCAAATTCGGACTCTTGAGTGAATGAAACAATCTCCCTCAGATTTCTATTCTAATGTCGATGATGTCCTCTGCGTTATGCCCAATGAACATTTCTGAGCGTATAAAAGGAAATCGCAAGCCATATTTTTAAAATTTATTTTGAATTATTTATTTCTGCAAAAAGGCGTGTCTCCTATAACCTTCTGGTACCAGTGTCCCTTAAAACTTAGGTTCACGTAGCTTCATGAATTTCGCGAGATAGATGAGAAGCTGTTTCACTTCTGTTATTCCTTCCTACAACGGAAAAATATTAATATTCTTGGGTCGTCATTGTTATGGACCTTCTATCTATGGTCTCATTAAACCACCCATGTGGCGGTTGCTTTCAACAACAGCGTCAAAATGCTTGAATAGCTGGACCGAAGGGGACATCCTTTTAGCCTTGTTGATAAGAGCTCAACAAAAAGAGCTCAATACAGCAGGAAGGGAATGCATATTTATTACAGTAATGATTGAAAAAGTGACTTTCACTACATATGTTGTTCAGAATGCTTCTCTTTGTAACATCAGGATGATATTGGAGGGGGAGTATGCAGCACTCTCTTTAACAACAACGCCAGAATTAAAACGCCTTAAAAAGCTTGCCCGGTTAGGAATCTCCTTTTAGCCTGTTGATAAGAACGCAGCACAAATGACCGGTCACCTTTTTTTCGGACCGACAGATCGAAGTTCGAAACGCTGTCGGCTGCTCGGGTCAATGTCCTTCCCCTCCACGAAGTCGAAAACATCTAACGCCGATTCTCCTTAAGTTTCTCACACCCTGGTCTTTGCATTAAAATCTATAACAATCTGCAATCGGATCTGCTCTACTTTAAGTCACCGGATGACTCGCCATCTCTTTCCTTTATTCAAAGATGGAAACGTAATTCCTTTTAATTATTCTATCGAGAATTCTTATGAATTTCATTGAATGTTTCAAAAACACACCACGAAAGCAGCCGAGGTGTGCAAATGAACGGAATTCGGAAAACAATACATTCACTTAGGAAGCATTTTTCTCTATATTTATTCCACATGCATGCGTAATCTTTCGTAATCGACTCTGAAAAATTGCATCTTTGAAACGAATGGTCTTCATTCCCTTCGGTATTTTTCGAGAAATTTGACTAAGTATGGGAATTCGCGTAATTTTGAGCAACGGTATGTGTTTGTTTTGAAATCGTTCTAATGCTTATCATCAACACTTCTTCTGAAATCAGGAAAAAAGAGACCAACAAAAAGAAAGTGAGCCTAGTTTTTAGAAAATACATTCGATGGTCGCTCACACATTTGGTCGTTAATGCTACTGTTGTTATGTGATAAACGTTATACTACAGTCAAACATTCGAAAGCCTCGGGCAAGCGAGCAACAAAAAAATGCAACAAACAGCGTATAAGAACAAAATGCTGTATGTGAAGGTAATGATGATAAAATAAGGATTGATGTTGGTCAGTACTCTAATAAATAATAGTATATAAAATATGTATTACATGTGTATGCCATTCAAATTAAAATAATTTATTTTAAATGTGTCAGTAAATTACTTGGAATTTTTAAGCTGGGTTTTTCTCGTACTTTTTAATATAGGAAGACAGTTTTATTGTGAAACTGAAAACAAATTATTGTCTGTGATCTTGAATAAAGTGCACGTAAAGTACTTAAACAATTTTAGTTTCATGTTTTCTTTAATTTTTAAGCATTTTAACTAACATTACCTTTGCAGTTATTTTAAATAATATTAAACAAGAAAATAACTTTTATAGCAAGGACAGTCCTTTTTTTTTGTATTTTGCAACAAGCTCGAGAATTAAAGTTACAATTTACTTTTTTTCCTTTTTTCGTACATTAAATACATTATTCATTTTTTGTCGCATTTCAGATTTCTATTTCCAGTAAAGATACTTTACTTAATATTTGCTTTTTATTTACTAAACAAAAAAGCGTATAAATACTTTTCACAAAGAACCACAATAAAAACGACCCTTCGTCTCAAAAGACGTATCCATCCTTCATCGACAAAACTTTTCAAAAAAGTAACTCACTAAGAAATAAGAGAGAAATCTTTACTTGAATTTAACTGAGCACACATCCTAAGGAAAGTGGCGATGACAAATGTCAAGAAAAATAGATGGCGCTTTCATCTGACAATATTTATTTATCACCACGGTAAACATTGGCTTTTGTTCGAACAGAACAATACTCTCGGATAACAAAACATTTTAACTCTACCAGCCAGGGCAATATTATATTCGTAGTATCGACGTGTGAGATGCATTTCAGCCCAATTGTCGATAAACAAGAAATTCCCATTTCCGAGATTGCGATTGGGGGTGAAAATTCATTTCACTTCTTTGCCGACGAAAAGGAATTGGTAAAGAAAACAGAATTAGAGCGTTCAAGAAACGCCCTGAAGGCATCCAGGCGTTAATTCAGTCCAAACAATGAGGCAGAATGGAATGAAAAGAGGCTTAAGTCGGCATTCTTTGGAAATTTGCTCAAAACAACATATGTCACTATTCTTTCCGAGTAATCAATAA
>BMAW01014000.1:2446813-2504256 GCA_019974015.1 Nephila pilipes
TCCAGTTTGGAATCAGGCCGCTCAAATCCACCATAATAAATTAGAAATCCTACAAAATAATATCCTAAGAATGATTGCCCAAGCTAGATGGTTTTATAGAAATGACGATATCAGAAACTCCCTAAAATATAGTAAACTCCAAGATTTTAATAATAAATTAACTGAAAAATTTAATAATGCCCTACCCAACCACCCAAACCCCTCAATTCAAGAAATCAAAAATTATTCTCGAAATTACAGAACTCCAACAAGCCTAGACTAACCTATATATACTCCGTTAACGCACAATCCTCCCAACCAATGGGAAACACCCTCTCAACCAATAGGAAACCTCCCTCTCCTCTACTGAACGAAGAACCGGTTGGATATACATGATTTGGAGTCCCGATCCTCAAAAGAGAGGTCCTATACTCCGGAAAACAGAAAGATAAAAATAAATCAAAATAAGCTAACGCTTAAAAGAGGTGAGTTAACACCCGAAAAACAAAAACAATGAAGCGCAGGGTGAAGTGGGAAATCAATCGAGAGAAAAATAGAGTGATCACAATTTGAGCTAAGTCAGATTGAAACCACAATTGAACGAAGAACCAAATTCCCCTACCAAGATAGCGAAAAATCATAGCACTTGAGTAGCCGCTTCCTGATTGGACAAGCACTCCACTCCCCTACCCACCTCCACCTCTCTGCTCCCAACCAATGCTCATGTAATATTCCATATCACTATCCCTTCACTTAATTCATTTATTAGTAATAAATAGATTTATTAAATATTTTAATTCATTTTACTTAAATTGAGCAGCATCCATTTAAAAAAAGGGTATTGAAATAGTTTTTAATAAGGTTCAACTCAAGATATAGAGATATAGGCCCATCTGGGTTAGGTGCTCTTGTTCCTCACATTCAATACGAACAAAGTGTAATTACGAAAGAAAAAGTAAAGAAAAGGTATCATTAATATGCATGAGGTAAAAACTTTTAATGCATTTCTTATCATTTAAAGAACGTTTAAAGGTCAATTTCTGGTAATATGAATGCTTCTATTTTTGTTCCGTTTTCAATGTCCTTAAAAACAACATTTCAAATTACCTTTAAAATAAAACAAAAAAGGCTTTGGAAAGCCATAAATAAAATTTTGCAAAATGAACGTTCCAGTTTTGACCAAAATTAACTTCATCAGTATATTTGGAAACTAAGTTATGCATAAATGAAAATATTTATATGTGTATTCTGGTTTTCAGAAAAAAAATTCACATGACTGCAGGATTTTTCAAAGTTTCATTAGAAGATACGGTTTAGAAAAAAACATTTTTAAAGACATAGAATCACCATTTACTATTTCAGTGCTGATCAACATAATCATATGAACAACACAGAACAATTGCATTTAACAGTAAACTAATGCAAAGCAATAGCAATAAATACATAAGAAAAATTATTTTTACTAACATAAGATATGTTTACTTAAACTTTTACACCATGTGAAGAAAATTATAATCGAGAACATTTTCAGAACTGACTGAAAATGTAACAAACACTTACCAATAATTTCAATGGTCAGTTTGAGAAGAGCTTTTTTCTAGTTTTACCATAATTATATAATATTACTAACACAAATACACGATCCAATCAATTATAAATGTAGGCTTAGTAGATTAACATTTCATGCTACCCGTGAGGTATGTTTATAATACATACTATTGAGATCGAAGGCAGACAAGCTTGTTTACGAAAGTGGGGAAGACAGATACTATAATCTTGTTCAGTAATCCCTTTCCATAGCATTCTATAGATATCAGAATCATACAAGGCTTTGTATCACATTCTCCAATTGATCTCTTTGCAATATGGGATGAACATTTTCTAGTTTCAAAGACGGTAATATAAGCTGCTGTCGACATAGTTAAACACTATTAGAATACTGAAATGTCTAAAATTTCGTGCTTTAATTTTAAAGAAACATATCAATAATTAAAAACTATTTAACTATACATATTTAACTCCCTTAATAAATCTTATTCGAGAAAAAAAAGTTGCAATCATAATTTCAGTATCGATTTAGTATGCATAAGCAGTCGATCAGCCGTAAAAGTCAACAATCATCTTTTATAATAACGAGATTTAAGAAATTATAAAAGTATTTTTTAAAAAAAATTAAATTTTCAACAATTTTACATATTATAAGTTAATTAATATAATATAAAAGTAAATGATAAAAACATCACACAGAATATGGGGAAAAATATAAAATTTACTTCATAAAAATCTACGTAAAGGGGTGCTTTTGTGAAACTCGTCAGATGATTTCACTTTTAGAACAAAATAATATTTCACGTCATTATTGAAAAAATAATCTTAAGTAAGGATCAAACAATATATATGGTTACTATTCCAGTAAAAATGGCTCAGAGATTCGGAATTTGATAATTAAGAAGAAATAAAAAAAATTCGCTAAAATCACAAAAATTGTTGGGAAAAGTCGCTTTACTGCCCGAGCTCTTTTAAGGTATTATGAAACAACTGGATGGTCAAGATTTTGACTGATAGAGATGTTCGAGCAGCAATGAAAAAAGTGGGGCTATAAATCCGAAATTATCCGCTCCTCAATTAACGGAATATTTGCTGCAACAAATAGTAAAATTGTTAAAGAGGAAACAGGAGGATCCTATGCTCTGAAGGATTTCATAGCAGAATTCAACGAAAAAAAAATTTACATTCAAAGGAAACATACAGAAAATGGTAAAATTGCCATTGAATATAACCGTAAGGAATTTGGTTTTTGGAAAACTGTTCTTTTAAATGATGAGAGTTAATATAATGCGTTCGGAAGTAACGAACCTGGTAAAATATGGCGGCTCTGAAACGAAGAACTAAAACTCCTAAATATCGTTCATTCGGTGATATAGGTTAGAGATGGGGTTCTATATGTTTTGTGAGTTAAGGTCGGCTGCTGAAGTTGGAAAATTAATTTTCATCGAAGGTACGATGAATCATTTCAAATACTTAAAGGTATTACAAAATAATGTGAACAGTTTTCTAGTCGGAAGCAAAAATGAAAAGAAGACTTCTTTACAAAGTACTGATACAACTCCATATCCCTTCCCAGTAATCATGATTTGAGCCCCATTGAACACATTATTGATGAACTTGATAAATGAGTTTGTTTGGTGAGGTGTTTTTTTTTTTTACGTCGCACAAGAAGCAACACGACGGCTATTGGTGACGAACTTCATAATTTTGAACCTCGGTCAAGTGACGAGGACGACACTTGAGCTGGAAACTCCCTCTTCCAACTTCCATCCACGCAAACGGGAGGAGTTGGAAACTCGACCAGATTCAACGGGCATCAGTCCGGGTCTTTAGTGGCATCAGGACTTGAGCTCACGACTCTACGAAAACAATGCCGACCGCGACCTTCACCACTAGGCTACTGCGGCCACGAGAAATGAGTTAGAAAATACAATGTCCGAGACGAAAATTTGTTTAAAAAGGCAATGTTGCAAGTATGATCTGATTTTACACCAGATACCACGCAAAATCTTTCTGTCTCCCCATTCCATTTTTAGATATTTGAAAATGTTGCGAATTATTTCTCTTTTTGTAATTTTTTTCCCATGCAAGATTTTACAATGCATTACAATAACCAGAAATTAAATAATTTTGAATGATTAAATATAAACAAAATTACACCTTTCCATATAAATCAATGAGCGATAAATGTATTTTTTTACAGGAAAAATTTATTATTTTCCTTCGGGAGTATAATTCTTAATTAGTACTTACAACTACACTGTTGAAAATATATCTTAAATATACTCACAAATTAATTTACGTGCAATTAAATACCTCTCTGTTTAGCCTCTTTTAAGATCATTTTTATAAATTATCCTCTTTATAGGTAGCCACAATTCACTTTTCCATTCACTTCATTTAAAGCACAACAACGACACAACTTAACTAATATGCTAATTTTTGAAAACTACGCTGTTTCCCTGAGTTAATGAGAAAACTTTTCGAAATTTCTAGTCAGGTTTAGTTTATAATACTTATCTTAATACTTAAGAAATATTTCTCTCTTCCCTTCGTTAAAATTTTATAATGATGATACATAAAATGTTTTTAAACTCATATTTTAAGAGTAAATATAATTTGAATGTATGTATTGTGAAGCAAAGCAATAAAAATCCTATTTTTAATTATCGTTGCATACATTTTTATGAGTCAGAAGATGACAAAAAATTGATTTATCATACGAAAGATGTTCCGAAAGTGAGGTTCATCATTTTTTTTCACACGCAAAATTTATTGCCAAAAAAATAATTAATAAACTATGTCATCATGAACTATACACCTTGCACTATTTTTCGACACATTCACAATTGACATCGAGATTGACGTTGCGTGTATTGAGTTTAAAAAAAACCACTCTGGTAAAACTTAGTGCCCTGCGATGCAAGGAATTGTCGCACAGCCTGCTCCACCTCAGTTTTGTTTTGGATGGACCTGAGCATGACTGATAAGCAGTGAGGACGCCTCGTCTGACACCGTTATGTACTTATACACCAACACCATGCCCTGTACTCTAGCTGTGTTGTTTTCATTCGTGGATGTGGAGGAACGCCCACTTCGATCTTCATCCTCCACACTCCGCCTTCACTGAAAATATAACATCAGCGTCCAACCATTTGACGAGACATGACCTCTTCACCATACACGGTCTGAAAGGCATTCATGGAGGACGGACACTTCAGTCCCACTTGCTCATTCCCACAGGATAACAATATGCACTTTCATTGCCGACCACGGTGTCAATAACACCTCTGGCACGTTGGTCTGCTACGGCTCTCATTTCTTCGTCGTTCTGTGCATGCGTCATTCCTCCTCCATTGACGCCACTTCCGTCGTTGAACCAGCAACAGATGTGGATTCTTATAGCTGTCGTTTTTCTTATCTGATGTACTATGTGCTCTTTCAAAACGAAACTTACTTTTGGAACATCCCTCGTAAATTAATGTAAATTATTTCAGTAAATTAATAAAAAATTTATAGCATTTTTGCACATTTTTAAAATCTAATAACTATTTATCAAGTTAAATTGTCCCATTTGTTGTAATATTTGAAGGAAACCTGACTTTTTTAACTTATAATTTCAATATAAGATGACAGGTTCAGTGTTAACTTTTACCATTTTTATATGTGTCTATTCAGGCTCACTGCTTATTTAATTTTAATCCGGAGTATTCGTTTTTAATTTCTATTTACTCTGAAGTTCATGAACTGTGAAATGTATTTGCATATGAAATATAGTATCATTTTCAGCATTGTGAAAAGTAACTTTACAAAAACTGTTATAAAATTTCAGCTTAAAAGTCCTTTATATTTGCTCATAACTCTCAAAGTCTTACTGCTACTTCAAAAACAATAGCTGTTTAAAGACCAATATTTTAACAATGAATTTATAAAACCAATTTTGGTGGAAACTGTGTTGATTCTAATGATAATACTTTGAGGAATTTCCAGACTTCCAGAAATTTTTAATTTGTTATAAAATTTATTAGTTCAAGTATTATGTCATAATTTAGGAAAAAATTTCTCAGTTTTGAATAATTTAATTTTTTTCCTTTCCCTTTTAATATAAGATATCAAGTGTTTTGGAAGTTATATGCATATTTCATTTTTCAAAACAGTAAAATAATGACAAATCTAAGTGTTAAAATAATACATTTTGTTGCATTACCCTGCCAACTATTTGTGTAGCAACGTTCAAAGCAAAAATGTTATATAAAGAGCATTACTCTTTAATTGCTTTGATTGTCTCTTAATTTCTTAAAGTACATGTTTTCTACTTTTCTTTCTAACATTACTTTAATACATTTTCAGTCAAGAATTTATCCATAAATGCAAAGAATTTCTTACAAAATATTGATTTAATTTGAAACTGATTCTGAGATCCATAGATCTGAGATTAGATGTTCTCATCGTCAAATTTTCAAAATACATGCCTTTGCATACATTTTGATTTTTTACCTCAAAACACGTAGTTTAATTTTTTTTTACCCAAATACCTTTCCCCACTCCCATATCTCACTCATTATTAATTTATTTTCAATATGAAATCCAACCTATAGTTTCTAGGAATATGCAAGGGTCATTCACTAAACACTTAGAAATTCCAAGAGATGGCGCTCGTAGCATCGAAAATTGTTTGTTTTTAATAAATATCATGACTCACTAGACATCTGTTTAAGTCTCAGTTACTCGTGCTCGTGATAATGACGCCTTTCGCACTTTAAAAATTCTTCGTTATAACTTTTCCAGCCGATGAGACGATCTTCGCTTTTATTGTAAAAGATTTACAGGAAACAACCCAACGTTTTGGCTTTTTCTTACTTCTGATGCATTATGATGAATCTATTTATCACCGATGCTGGCAAATCGACAAATTTTAATTCAGCATCAAATGGTTACCAAATCAAAATTAACTTATAAACAATGTCAAATTTGTTTCGACTCCGTTTAATAGATGGCAGCACCAAATGATAACAATAACTTAACTTAAGTTTACCATCTATTTTCAAATACAAGTACTTCTTGAGTCATCTTCGCAAATAAACACGTATTTTTAATTAATTAAAAGTACGTCAATTATTTAAAAAATGGCTTTCGGGAAATAAACTTGACTAACAAATTTTCATTAACAACAAGAAGTATAGCCTGTAACTTCACGTAGAGATATGTTGCATTGCATTTATTAACATTTAACGTCATTTACTAGTTATTGTAATCAAAGTAATTTAAAATAGGTGAAATTTCATGTCGCTGGAAAAAGTTAGAGCAGTTAAATGTATTTAAAAAACAAAAAAACTTTTCGTCCATAACTGAATATATCATATTTTGATTGCGGTTTTTTTAATAAACATTATTTTTATCATATCTTTTTCGCAATTCTCAACACTGTTTAAAAATATCGTACTCTCAGTAATATTTATTATCCTTTATTATTTATGTAGAAAGTTATACTTTTCTTTAAAAAATAATCGTTCGCCAGAGAAGACTTCTTTTCTAGGAATAAACTAAAAGTAATCTATTCATCAGAGAGAGGAAATTTATTCATAGGATATTTTGGGTTTATTCATTCTCGAATTTATTCAATCTTCAGGAACTACGGTATACTGTTTGGTAAAGCAACGGTTAAGCGGTTGTTTGACAGTAGGGTCAAATCTCAATTTCGCAAATTGATTGGTTGATTTGAATTACGTATTTTTTGGACTAGTTATAACTAAAAAAAACTAATTTAAAACTGGAGTACACTTTATGGCCCTCTGAAGTTAATATTAAAATTCGATGAGTAAAAAACATCCTTTTAAAATAGGAAAAAAAATTGTCGTTTATAAAAATAATAATATTTAATATGTTTTATTCATCTAATAATTTTTTCAATTTAATCTTTAGATTCTTCTTAGCTTTAGCTTCTGATGGATGAAAAATTATATATATATATATATATATTATCAGATATTTGTTTCTTAGCATTGTCCCATAAATTTGGGGTGCGATTTACGGCTCGAAAAATATGATAATTTCGCTCTAGAGCCATGTGATGTCTTTTGCCAAATAACTGCGCCGCGGTCATGTAATGGATGCAGCATGCAACCCTACTCTCCTAACTATAACATCACGCTACATCACAAATTTGACACCTGTAAAATTTAACTTACAGGGATCAACATCATTCCGATGAGTCAGCTTTAGTGGAATCAGGTTTCCTACATAAGACTCTACAAATTGGAACAGATGTGCATTAAATATAACAGGACTTTAAAAGGTTTGTAAAGAAATAAATTGAGATTTAAAAAAAGTGAAGTACAGGTTATTTAAGATGTATCATCCGACTTCCAAATTCTATAATTTCATAAATAAACGACACAGAACGAAAGGTAATATATGTAATACATGAATACAAAAAAAAAAACACGTGGAAGTTATTTTTACTAGTGTACGAGACATCTTTGTTTAGTTATACGTATAATTTCATTTCGACAAGTAAATTCCTGCCAAACACGTTATAAAGTATCAGTGGTAATTGATTATACAACAGCATAAATACGTTATTTAAGTTCACATGAATTTGTGGCTAATGGTGGCGCATACATTTTATCTTTCCCAAATCTACAAAGGAAGAAATTGCATGTGGCCATATCGGGTGACTTAGGTTGCTCACTATGTAACATCAAGTCATATGGTCTGCTGATACCGATCCAGTTAAGAGGTAATTCTGTGAAAGCTTCTAAAACAGCTATCGTGAAATAGCTTCACGAAGAACACAATAGGCACACCTATTTTTTTACAATGTAAGACATCCATAATTTTCCTTTGCATTGATATATTACTTATCGTTCGGTGATTTTTTTTTTTAATATAGAACTTTGAATTCGAAAGATTCATTCTAAATAACACTGAATTCGATTATTTATTGCAATATTTTTTGTCATTTAAAAATGACTCAAAATTCATAGTCAATGGCCAGTGCGGTTTCAGTGCGACGCCACGTTAGTTTTACAAATAAGGCAACTACTTAGTTTCAATTTTCTTTTCCTTACTTTTCAATATGCTTTAAGTGAACTGAATGAATCTTATAAGCAGAATCTTGCACACATTTCTAAAAAATATTTTTTTAGGAAAAGAACTCAAAAGACGCATTCTTTCAGAGTTAAACAATTACTCAAAAATTTGTTCAATTGAGATGTAAGAAAATCTCACTCAATTTAAAGTAAACGAGTCGTACAACTTTATTTTTCCTAAAATCAATTTTTTTTTTTCGTTTCAATTTACAAGAGTAACATACCTCTTATTATTTCCAAAAGCATTTAATATTTTTAAATAACTCCGATTCTTCTACAGAAATAATTCATTTTTTTTTCTCTCGTTCGACTGCGAAAATTAAATTGCATATTGATTCCTCTAAACAAGTTATTAACAAAAATTCAAACGTAAAACTGCTTCTCGTTTCCAATCCGTGTCGCCCGAAGGCTCGAAATGTAACAGAACCACTTTTGCTGGGTGCCTGCTCTTTCATTCCTTTTCATTAAAAGGGTAACCAAGAAAAGACCTCCTTTTCTTTGAAAATCCCCCCACTTGGAGACAGATGCGAGGTCTCAGATTAATTTCGCTTTTCCAATAATGGATATATTAACAGAAGCCAAAACAAAGCGGCATCCCGATATCCTTATCACGTGTAATTAGAGACTTAATTCCGTGAAAAGCGCTATTGGATGCTGAGACTTCTGATTTATTATCTATGGGGATTTCGCAGATGGAACTTTTGCAGAAGGGTCGATGCTGGTGTTGATGGCTGAGAAAACGTAATTTTGGAAATACTTAAATGTCAAAAGACAGATGCATTAATATCTCAGGAGTCATTAGGATAGTTTGGGTTTTTCCCCTTTAATTAGTCGCATAATAAGCATCATCCAGGGGAAAACGTATCTACGAGTTTTAAATTGTTGCTAGTTAGTGATTGCGTGAGGCGTTCTGTCTTCTCTCATATTTCTCTTTCGACAGTATTGTAATACAATTTTCAATAACGTTTTCTGAATAAACTGGGAAGATAATTAATAGTTTTTAAGTAATGGAGCATTTATATTTTATAAAACTTTATCTTTCACTGGTGAAATTGATAAAAGAATTACAATTAAACAAAGATATTTGACGGGAATTCGTATTTAAACTGAGTTGAGCTAAATGTAAATATTTAGAAAAATTTATATTTAAATTGGAAATATTAATGTAAATTTAGAAGATTTTAATTGAATTTGATATTGTTAAAAATGGTATAACAGTATTTCGAAAGCCAATTAAAATACTGTAACTTAGGAAATTATCGCATAATTCTCAGTTAAAAATACTTGAAAATCTGACTTATGGTTATACAGAAAATTTCCCTTTTATAAGAGATCCATATTTATTATTCAGAAAGAAAAGTGTATTCTGTTTATTAGTAATAAACTCCAATTAAAAACAAATATTTCTCTAACAGTATTGCTAAATAAGATAATGAAATGATATTTTAGCATTTTAAATGCATGGATGACAGTCTCTCTCTCAGTTCAGTAAAACATTATAAAATTGGGACTTCACATTTCTTTACATTTCACTTGATATTTTGTTTTCATTTAGTTTGAGAAATATTCGAGGAAATTTAAAAAGCTTTTATATTTAATATTCTCATACGAAAAAAAAATTACTGAAAAAAAAGGAATTAAATTTGTGAACCTATAAGGTAATTAAAACAGTAATTAAGATATTCAATAATCTCGATAAGTTATTTAATTATGTAAGTTAGTAAGAGTATAAGTTAATAATAAAAAATACTTATTTTAATAAGTAGTTATTTTAAAAAGTTATTTTACTTGATATGAATTATAGATATAAATTATGATTTAAAAATTTTAACTAAATTACCAATGAATATCACTGAACATTGCTATTTACAATTTCAGGTCCGAGTAGTGTGGCTGATGAAGTTTGAAGGAGGAGGTGAGTGTTCGGATGTCGTCCTCATCACTTCACCGAGGCTCAAAATTCAGTCCATCGCCAATAAACCTCGTGTTAAGCAATCAATCAATCAAATGAGGCAATATTTGGTGTCAGTAGGCTCTATCTTTTTTTCTTTCAAAATAATAAAAAATAAAAAAGAGTAACATTTTTGTCCCTTATGCTTTTGCAATTTTATTTTTTCTGCCGAACTATTTTTACTACTTTCAAAACTAGGCTTTTTAGCCCTAGTAAATGAAAATGCAAATGAGCTAATTAGTACACTGTTCACAAGATTTTTTTTCGTGTACTGAAAATTATAGATATCAAAAGCACGAAAACATATTATAAGATATGAATCTAAAAGACTCGTGCAATGTTACCAAAAAATATCAAATAAAATTTTCTCTTTAAAACATCAACCGAAATACTAATCAGTTTCACTGCAAATTTCACAATGCAAATTTTGATTGTAAAATGTTTTCGTACGTCATCCTTATTAGAAAGTAACATAAAGGAAGTTCATATCGAATCATATTGATCTCTGGGTATATGAGTTCACGTGACATGTGTTATAAATTATTTCGATAACTTACAAAATGTGTTAAACATTCATTTTCGTGAAATTATCTATAATAGAACTTAACCTTTTCTGATATATTTTCAACTACATCTCAAATCATGAAATATAAGTGTTTTTGTATATAAACTTTGTTTTTTCTATTTACTAAATTACAGTGCTCAACCCTTTAACTAAACCCAACATATAATAAAACCTTTCTTAACTATTTAGTTTGGGGGGTAATGAACTTTTTTTTCGGTTTGGAGAAAATCTGGGTTCGATTTTCGTGATGACCTTCTCCACATCTTAAGAAATATAATTACGATAAGTGTATATAAATCTTAAAATAAATAATTGTCCCATAGTTTGCAAGCTCTGAAGTTTACTCTCATTTAGAATGATTTTATTCCGTTCTATCGTTTCTATTCCATCCAGTAAATCCGCGATCCTTTTGCAACTTTTATTTATCCAAAAATAAATAGATAAATAAATAAAAATAAACTAATAATTGAAGCGATGAGTATGTTTCAGTTCTATATGCAGCATTCAACTCAGATGCAGTCAAGAGGATAATTTTAAGGAGATATAAGATAAAATAAATTTATGCAGTGCATATAAGACTAATTCCTCTTCTTATAATATAGTTAACACAAATTGAATTAAAATTCTATGAACCTGTATTAGATTTAGTCACAAGTGTGCAAATCCGTTTATTTACAACTGCATTTGTTTTCTCCCTTTCGTCTAATTGATTAATTGCTAATTCGAATAGGTACTTATATCTTGTTACATCTCGCATGCTGAAAGCTTGTTAAATTAATTTTGTTTAGTTATTAACTAAAACAACCTAACTCCAGAAAGTGATACAACGAGACTGCAGACGCATTGGCGAAAAAGAGTGCACGAGAGTTATCAGTTTTATCAGTCCCTCTAATGATTATCGATTTATATTTCAAATTTAAACGTTAAAGACAGAGCCACTTGGACCATTCCACCAATGGTATCATGGTATACATCCGGGAGACTCCTGGTCTTTTAGTGAAGGAGCAAACAACTTAGACTCGCTTCTTCAGTGGATCAGTGGACATCGCAGAATTTTGATTTGCGCCAATGAAAAGAAGTCTTTTCTAACCTGCACCGAGAGTTGCATTCTCCAAGCTGCTTCTGAACCCTACGTTTGAATATTTAGAGCTTTCCAAACAGCATCTCCTCTCTACTCCCTTAATGGTTTTGGATTTTCTTAGAGTGTATGGAATTTGTCTAAATTCACTTGTCTTTGGGGTCTAGCAACAACAAGTTATACATTGTTGAGTTCACATATATAACGTGTGATTTTATTGGAAGAATAGAAAATACTTTTCAAAGTCACTTTTTACAGCGACACATATCATCCATTTCTCGAACTCTAAAAACTTTATAAATATTGTAAACTACATCGAAACAGTCTACTCATTTTGAAATCTGTCGAGGTTCAGAAAATTTCTCGGGATAACAATACTCCAAGAAATACGGATAATATAAAGAAGGTAAGGTTATGTTTACATTTTTCTGTACTAAAAAGTATTTCCGTTGCTCTGGGGCTAATTTTAGTCAAAATACGAAACTCACTAGAAATCCAGTACGTTTACAGTTGTCTTCGAAGTAATTAGTACTGTTGACTTCTGCTGATGGGTAAGCAGAGATGTAACATTAAATCTCAATACGTTAATTTCGATCGACAACCAACCAAAAATTTCAAAATGTTTTGAAAGAGATGTAAAAAGAGATGATTTTAACTTAAACGAAAATTTCGTCCTACAGTACGCTTTGGCAATTATTCATATGTTTAACATTTACTTTCCGAGACGCCGCCCTACGTTCTCTACAGTTATTTGATTAACTAAGTAAACAGGCTTAAAATACTTATTTAGAATGTAAACGGTGTTCGGATGACAAGGAGTAAAAATAAAGAGAAAATCTTTACAAATTCTCCGTTCATTTTCAATTCTACACCACTCCGTTTCATTTTCTTTGACTAAACATCTCGGAAGTTCTTTTCTGGCTAAACGTTTCCTTCTAATGATCTCAACACGTGAATGGGTGAAATGTTAACTCAGTAAATGAGACAACTTTGACTTATAGGGCAGAGAATGGTGGGGAAGAAGTTCTCCGTAGAGAAACGAAGTGAAAGAAGGAGAAAAAAAAATTCGAGCACACATACAGAGAAAAGTATTAACGCTTCAGGCGTAATTTACGGCTTAACTGTGCGTGAACTATTAGTAGACACAGGGAAGGGGGGAGGGTATGATTTATGAAAGCTCGTTCTCTCCTTAACTACCAGCTAGCTGACGGTTATTAGTTGGTTCCTACAGTTATTCGCCTCTAACGATCGAATTCTAAGGCCCGCATACGGGTTCTCAAGCGAGCCGAATGGGGTTTTTGCTTCTCCGACTTATAAATGGGAGATTATAGAGGAAGTTTCAAGAAAATACGATTAATAAGAGTAAATGTCGTGTCACATGACTCAATGGTTGGCAGGAAGGTAAAGGGTGGAAATATTTATTCTTTTGACTTTTCTTCAAAAACAAACACTTTGAGAAAGTGATTTAGAAAAGTTTTTCTTCGAAAAGGAAGTTCATTTGGAGTATTTTACAGGAATAGAAAATTTTAAGACAACGGAGAATAGATTTCTATGTTCGTGTATACAGTCGTATATACGTACACAATATGGGTGTGTGTACAATGGAGGTATAGAAGTAGTATGTTGAATGTAAAGTAATAAGAAGATTCGAAAAAAGGGAGACTTTTTTTTTCTGAAAAATGAATGTACTTAATGACCTTTCATGCACATTTTTCCGGATTTGTACTAATGGACATTGTTATTAAACTTGCTGATTTTAACATAATTTTAAAATTATGAAGTAAAATCTTGAGTTTTTAATCGAATAAAATAGAAAGTTATTCTCTCTTCCATTGGTTCTCTTCAGAAATTGACCTCCTGCTGGTGTAGAAAAACTATCGAACAAAATTACTCAAAACTCTTTAGACGCCCAAATTGTGGGCCAGGACTTGAACACTAGATAGCAACACAGTCTAGAACTACTGTTTGCATATAACTCGAAGAAGTACTTGCCTCTGTGAGTCTAACTGAGGTACCCAAACATAAAATCCCATCTGTATACCGACGAAGGCATACACGTTAAATAGACTCGCCATCGCAATTAGAGACAGCCGATGACATCAAAAGGAAACATTTCAAAAGGCACTTAATGCAACAGGTAGTATATCAATTGCAGTAATAGCTGAAAAATTGACCTTTCCTTCATGAATCATTCAGAAAAAGCTGCTTTTCGTTTCATCACGGGGAATCTGGAGTGATGTGGTATGATGTGGCTCTCTGCACTAACCGGCCTCAGCCATGGGATAGAAACTACCTCCCCAACACGTGGCGGAAAACATCTGCGAACTGTGTTGGAATGAATACTTAGTTTTAAGCATGAAAGTGCTTTTAAAGAAAAACTCGAAAGAAGTTGTCGTAGTTGCTGGTGTATGATATCATTAGGCACACTCGTAAAAAGAAATGAAACTGAAACTTGAGCGACGAATGAATTGTTAGTTAAAATTTATGAATTAATATATGAGTCTTAAAAACAATCAATTTCGGTATCGTACTTTCGTAAAAATATTTCAAAAACGCATTAGATAATTGAATGAATTTCAGGATATAAACAACTCAAATATTTAAAGAAAGTTGTATGTTACATTTTTTTTGTAACTCTGAAACTAATAATACGCAATTTTTTTTCTTATTTTCTGAATTAAAAGTTAATATCTGTCGATAGGAGTTTTTAAAAAAATTAATGATGTGTAGAAAGTATTACATATTATCAAGTGTTTGAAATTCTAACGTAACATTAAAAAAAAATGCCATGACTCAAACTTTTATTAAAACTTTGCAAAATTCAAATGTAGACTAAATTCCCGATGAAAAAGTTCGATTGCAAAAACGGTAGAAAGTTATGTTATTTTCAATTTATCAGATCGCTTTTAGATACAGCTGTTTTATGTTACTCTACAATTTTAAGGCTGTATTTTCGCCTTCTGTTAAATATCTAAATCAAAACCCGAAACATATAGATATTTAAAATAGTTAGAGTAATTGAAACATAAATATTTGTTTATTATACGAAACTTAAAATTAAGAAGTATTCAACATTTTTTTTTAATTTTAAAATTTAAAGCGTCATTTATAGCTCCTTTTTTTCTAAAACGGGTTAATGCTAAAAATCTATACATACCAATACTGTAGCAATGTAAATGAAATATTGAGCACTTTTTTATACCAAAAAGATTCAAATCAATATTCAGATTGATGGAAACAAAAATAACCATTATAAGGACATGTGTTCATGTCTATATTGAAGTGAAATCAAAATGTAATAATAATATTGGAACATCTTTCTATCTGAAAAAATGGAAGGGTTGCTCAGGTTTGGGTCCTGCTCTTTAATATAAGGTAAAGTTTAAATTTAATAGGTTAAATAATAAATCTAAAACGTTAAATTTAAAAGGCTAAATAATAAATCTAAAAGGTTAAATTTAAAAGGTTCTTGAATACTAAAGTAAGTTTTCCTTCCTGGGTATTTGTGTAAATCTTTGATGCATAATTATGGTCGACCATGGCTTCAACAAACAACTTGTTACAAAAATTGTGTTATGGATGGCAAAATTTTGTTACTAAAAAAATTTAATATATATTAAATTTGTAACTAACAAAATTGAAAAGTTATTAAAATGCGGAATTCTATTATTTGAAAATTAAATCACATAAAGCTAGGTTTTGGTTGATTTTCACCGATCTGAAGTTAGATACAAATTAAAACACAGTGCAAAGTTCCTTGAATTATATTTAATAAGTAAGAAATTCTGCGACACTAATGAAATAAGAGTTTCAGTCGAACATTTTAAAATAGTCAAGTGATGTAAACAACAGATTATATCTCCTCCGCAAACTATCATTTAATGTCTTCAAGAACACATTTTCGATCTTATTCAAACCCTTAAAACGTTTCCTCGAAATCTTAAAAGGACTCGAAGTTTAAACTTTAAGGAAATTAAGATCATCCTACATAAAGTCCCTTCCTGCATTTCATTGAGACTGACTTTATTTATACACTCCGGACTCCAACCGTCTTACGCCGAAAATTCAATCTCATTCGTGCTCTGGTATAATAATGAGACCAAACCGCATTAACACCATGACTTATACTTAATGAGGAACTAGAACATGCAAGGAAATGAACCCGGCCACCCATTCAGGTCATCTCCCATCCTTCCCCTCAAAACGCAAACGAAAATTCCCGACCAAGGAGTTTTCCAAGGAGTGGTGATAGGGGGAAAGGAAAGCCATCACCATTTGTATGGTGATGGGAACTGCGTTCATCTCACAATACTCATCTGAATAATGGCGAATCTTTCCTTTTTCGTATTGAGAAATGGGGATAGGGGTGGGCGATTACCAAAAACAAGAAAAGCGATCGCGGCACACATGAAAAATGGACAGTTGTGTTAGCTAAGATTTTTAGAACCATTATAATGTGGCATTTACTTTTTTTTTTTTTTTCTGTTGCTTGTTCAGAGTCTATGTAGTATATTTTTGCTACTGTTATTATTCCATCGTGTGAGCATTAACTGGTGTTTGATTCTTCTGAATACCAGGGAGCAGGGTTTGGCAGACTTTCAATTCCGGGAGGGAGTATTTTATTCTGATTTTTTTTCCTCCCTTTTTGGAACAGATTTTTCTGCAATTCTTTTATTTATTTTCGTTGTGTGAAGTTTTCTCTAGCTGTCAGGTCATGGAAATAAACGATTTCATTTCTGAGATGGAAGCTAAAAGGCACTTAAAGTGTAACCTCCCTTCAATGCAGTAGGCGCTTATTCGGATACTTTGTAATTTCTTTTAAAAAAAAATTGCTAAAAATGCGATGATAAATTCAACAAGTTTAGGAGGGATCGATTCTGATATATTTTTATCATAGAAATGAGTACCAACTAAATGACTTTTATTTCAAATGCAAAAAAATGGGGAAAAAATGCTTTTTCGTGGAGGTTTTTAATTCATAAATATTTGAAGCATTCTATTCACATAAAATTTAAGCGCAAAAATGATTTTGTTTGGCTACAAATTGTTGTCCCTTAACGTAATAAAAACCAGTAAAAGTTATCAATTCGTTTTATTATTATTTTAAATTGAGTCGAGTTGATGTATCTGGTGTAGTTAACACAAAATTTTGGGCTCAAAGCTTCGGTTAATTCAGAATTTATGAATCATATATTGACATTAATAAATTAAATCCATTCCATAATTCAATTGATAAAATCAGTCATAGCATTCCAAATATTAATAAATATTGATGATAAAAATAAAAACTGTTTTGAGAATAGGACATTATTTGGCAGAAGATGCAAGTCATGCTTCATCTTGAAAAAAAAGAAAAAGCACATTTTTTTTTATTATATATACAGCATTTTAAAAATACCAAACTGGAATTTTCTAACTTATTTTTGGAGTATGTCTTTTAAAGTGTTCTTTACTTAGACTTTGTTTTTATGTCTTTGCTTACGTTCCAACTTTTTTTTGTTTCTTTATTGGTTAAATAAATATAGCTTCTAAATTTTATTTTTCGAACGATGATACAAATCATTTTAATATAATTTTGAAATTATATATATATATGTGTGTGTGTGTGTGTGTGTGTGTGTGTGTGTGTGTGTGTTGAGAATTTCAGTATTACTGATAATTAGGGTCATATTTTCCAACGGCTTTTTTCAACTGCAGCTACTGAGAAATTCCTTTTGATCTAGTTAATAAGAGAACTGCAAAAAAGCGACCGATCAACTTTTCTTCGGACCGACAGATCGAAGGTTCCAAACTCTGGCTATACGCCGAAGTCAACTTTCCTTTGTCTTCCTCCGCCTCGGGATAGAGAAATATTCCTCCAAAGGTGGGGTGAAAAACATCTTCCACCAAAGAAGTGACCCAAAACTTGAACTGTACATGACAGCACAACTTAGAACTACTGGTCCCCTATGTCCCAGATACACACAAAAAAAATTACTTCTGTGTGTCTGAGACAACCATAGTGATATACCGGCTACAGCGCATATGTTTAAGAGACCAGCCACTCAACTCGAAATAGCCAATAACGCCAAATGGGTTCTGCTAAAAACGAAACCTAATGCAGGAAGAAAGGGATGAAAATCAAAACCAGTAATGTTTGGAAAAGGGACCTTCTCTCTAAGCATCATTTATTTTATTTCTCTTTGTATCATCACAATGGTAGTAGAGAGGGCGTATGCGGCAGCTTTCTTCAACAGCAATGACAAAAGTTAAAACTTCTTAATAACTTGCCCAGATTTTGATGTTGTTGATAAAAGCGCAGAAAAGAACGACTGATCAATTTTTCTTTGGACTGACAGATCGAGGGTTCTAAACGGCCTTCGGTACTCCAAGGTCAAATATACTTCTCCGGCTTGTGCAAGAAAAACCTTCTCCGAAGGCGAGAGGGGAGGACATCTACCAAAATATAATCCTCTTAAGCAATACAGAATTGTTCTTTGTACAAGTTTTACTAAGACAGTTAGTTATATATACAACTAGGACTATTTACATGAAAGTTACATTAACTAATATGACTTTCTCAATATTTCCTCTTTCAACTTCAAAAATTCCTTCAATTGAAAACGCTGATCGAATGTTTAACTGCAATCTTCAATAAAGTGAACGGATCATTTAATTGTTATTTTTATTTTTAGCGTTGCGATGTGATTACTGGGTGAACTCTGAAAGTGGCAGCATATCACTACGATGCTTCAATATTATGTAAATAATTTAGCCTTTTATCATGTGACTTAAAGCAATTAAAATATTTTTAATTTAAAGGGCTCTACACTCTTGTTTATTTGAGTTCATTATGAAATGCCTGCTCATGGTTTTATTTGAAGTTAGATTGAAAGGAAGATTCCCCTTACTACCAAATCAACACAACCTAAACATATTCGGTGAGTCATTGTTAGAGGTAAGGTTTTAACTTTATTGTATTTATCATGCATGGCACGTGATATTATTTGGCATCCCTGCCGAAATCGGTTTGAGAAAATTTGAGAATTTTTAGAAATTTAAATCTGAAGTTTTGTATTCTAAATACTATTCCATCTTTTTACATAGAATTAAGAATTATTCAAACTAATAATGTTAGATGATTAAGTTAGAAGGTTAAAAAAAAAAGAAGGGAATGAAATTAGAGCTTCTTCAAAATATTGTAAAACTATAGAAACCGAATTAGTCAAAAAAGAAGTTGATTCAGAACTTTTAGAAGAATTTGCAAAACATGTTACTGTTGACCCAAACGAATTAAAAGCTATCGATTCGGATTTAGAAGAATTATTAAATTAGAAGAACTTAGTTAAAGATCTAAACTGCAAAATATAATGAAAAAAAAAATCATAAAAAAGGACATTTAGAGCATCTAGAAAAATTTTCGAGGTGAATTAAAGAAGAATGCTCTGGTTAGTAATCCTGAATGTTTCTGCAGTTCATATCTGTCAGCCAGCATATAAGAATTTCCTAACATTAAATTGCCTAAATTTTCGATTTGAAAATTTTATCGTTAAAATAGCTCATGACTTACGTTTTGGAACTCATTTAAATCTGCGATCCATGAAGATGAATCGTTAGATAAAATAAGTAAATTTAACTATTTAAGCGCACATTTAGGAGGATCGGCACTTAGCACTGTACACGGATTTGCAATTACTCCTGAAAATTATGATATCGCTATTAATTCACTGGAAGACAGAATCGGTCGTAAAGATGCTTTAATAAATACACATTTAAATAAATTACATCGGATTTCTCCTCTCAAAAATTCAGATAATATTGCATCATTTAGAAGAATGTTTGATAATATTTAAATCTAAACTCGCAGACTTGAATATTTGCTAAGGATATTCTAAAGACTGTTTGCAAATTTTGATTGGATTTATTAATAATAATGATTTAAAATTTTAAGTTAGAAAAATTATAGATACTGGAAGTCGAAAATCATACGTAAATAAGTATGTTGCTGTTATGGTGAATATCAAGTATTTAAGTGAAGAAACTATTATGAATGGGCTCTTCAGGGTATTGCAGATATCTGACAATCATAAAAGAATATTCCGTTAAATTGAAAAATAATAACCCATTAATAGAAAAATTAAGAATCCATATTAGAATCCATCCCTTAGATTTATTCATGGATTCTAAGGGGCGATTGCAGAGTGTAGAAAAATATTCCGTTAAGTTGTGTAATGTTGAACAATATTTTTCCGTGAATTAAAAGAAATGGATCAAAATAAAGTTTTTACTTTTATCCCTAAATTAAAATACTGATAAGTATTAATGAATTAAAGAAATCTGGTATATTTTGTTAGTGATATTTGCATAAAATGAAAATCCAAGCTTATGTGATAAAGGTCCATATGAGATTCGAATTTTATAGGGACAACGATTGTAGCAACGATTCTTACAAAAATAAATCAAAATCTTTTCAAATGATTTACGTGTAATAAATGCTGAGTTAGAATGGATAAAAATGGAACTGAATGAAAATAATAGTTCTCCAGTACCCTTATATCTCTTCTTGTCAATGACTTCAATATATCCGATCTTTGGAAGCTTAATACATTGGTTATAAGAAATCCTACCGAAAAGATTAGTAGAAAACTAGAAGAAGCAACTAAAGGGCACTTTCATCATAGTATAACACGAGATGAAGAGGATCGCTGTATTGTATGTTTATTCTGGACACAAGATCACCTATCTATTCCTGATGGCTGAAAGAAGACTTATAAGCTGTGTCAAGGCTATGGGAACGAGACGGAAAGTTGGTTGAGTACGAAAATGTGTTTCGGGATTGGTTGAACGAAGGCGTAATCAAAGAAATATATCCTGTAAAAAAAACTAACGAGGGAGAGCGTCTCTTGCCTCACCATCCTGTTTTCAAAGAAAATTCGACAGCCAAGATCCGACCCGTATTCATCGATTCAGCAAGAAAAAAAAGAACACACCTTTTTGTATGACTGCCTTGAGAAAGGATCCAATCTTGTAGAGCTGATCCCATCGATCATAAATCGCTTTCGTATTGGAAAATTTGATGTAATTATAAATATAAATATTATGTTGCTTCAAATTGGACAACAAGAACACAATAGACTTTATCTGAAGTTTCTGTGGAAAGATAAAGAAAAGGAAGATCTCAAAAATTTTCAACACAAAAGTGTTGTGTTTTGAGATCGATGCAACGTTTTTGCTCGGTGCAACGTTGGAACTTTATTTAAGAAATGCCTCAGAACATCTCCAGGAAATAACATTGATGTTTATGAAATCTACTTTGATAATTGTGTCCACAGCGTTAATGATGAAGTAGAAATTGTCAAGTTTATTTCTGAATCAGAAGCGAAAATGAATTCTGCTACATTCGAACTTCGAGGGTATTAACATTCTCCCTCAGAATCAAGGTCAGAAGATGGAGAGACGGTGAATCGACAAGTTTCCTTTTTTGGACTGTTCATGAGAGAATTTGCCAAATGACACATTTTCTCTGTATATAAGGGGTTATATAAAAGAAGTGAAAGGATCGATCTCAAAAAGACAGGTATATTTTTCAACTGTGCATCGAATATTTAATCCAATCGGAATTTTGCATTGTCATTTTAGATCCCAAAATGTTATTGCAAGAGTGCTGGAATATGGGTCTGTCATGGGATGCAGAACTTCCTCAGTTGATGATTCAAAAATCTGAACCATGAAAGGAGTAATTTCAAACGTTAAATGTTTTTAGAATTTCCCATATGTCTTCGGAAAGAATTTGCACAGAAAAGGAATTATTTTAATCCACTTTTTTTTTTTTTTTTTTTTTTTTTTTTGAAATACAAATAAAACAACCTTTTCGCATGTCTTAGAACAATCAGCTGATATCACAATTTGTCACTTAACCTCGGCCCGAAACAGGGTTGCTCCACTGAAACAGGTTTCTATTCCACGAATAGAACTTTTATGTTGTACAACTGAAGCTAGTTTGGCCAAACCGACAGTATCCGATTTTTATTGAATTAAAAGCATTTATTTTATTGAATGCATTTTATTGAATTAAAAGAGATGAAATCTGGCGAACATTTGTTTATAATCGATTTCATGAAATTAGAAATTCCGACTAAGTCTGAAGGTTTTATCGACGTATTGCTGGACCCCTAAAAGAAGTGTAGAAGAACTGTTGAAATCTCGAAGTATTGGCATCGAGAAAAGATGTAGAAACATTCAGATTTCCCATATTATTGCCAAATAACATCACTTAGTGAAAAAATTGGTTATGGAAGAGCACAAAGAACTTTTGAGCATGCCGGTTCACAAATATTGATGTCAAATCTGAGAGCGTTTTATTGGATTAATTATCACGAGCAGAGAAACAATTCCTCGGGTAATTAGAAGCTATATAACAAATAAGAAATTTTCGATTCGTTCTTTAGAAACTGTCAGTATTGCTCTTCCGGAAGATCGTGTGAGAGATGCTACTATCTTTGAAGTCAGTGGAGTAGATCTATGTGGTTCAATGTTGTATAAATGTTGAATAGTTATCTTAACATGTGTAATCTACAGAGCCATTTACATGAAATTAGTGATTTCTGTGTCGAGTGACAATTTTATCTTGGCTGTCCACCTTTTCATCACAAGAAGAGGTCGTCTTAATACAATTTACCCCGATAACGGAAATAATTTTATTGGTATACGCAGCGCTTTGAAATCTATTGATTGAAATAAAATTGAAGATTTCATTTAGAAAAAGAACTTCATGGGAAATTCAGCCCTCCATCTGCCCTTGGTGTCAGGGTTTGAGGAAGAGTTAGTAAGGATGTTCTTTAAAAAGTACTGTGAAAAGCATGTTTGAATGAAAAGGAATTAGTTGCCGTATTATGTAACTAATTCCTTTTCGTATTATGTAACTAACTGCGAACAGCCTGATTAACTCTAGATCTCCCACTTATTTATCAGGGAATCCTGAAGATTTAATTGCCCTCTCTTCGTGAATGTTCCTCCAAGAAATTAAAAGAAGTTGGGATGTATCGAACTTTGATGTAATTGATTCTGAGAAGTTGTAAAAAAAGATTTGCTTACAGAACTATGATACCTCAAAATTAAGTTGATTTATTGTTTTTTTATTAGCATCTCACAAGGAGCAGTTTAGTTTAGTTTATTATTAACGTCGCACTAGAAGCAACACGAGGGCTATTGGCGATGGTCCTCATAATTTTAAACCATGGTCAAGTGACGAGGACGACACCTGAGCTGGCACCCCACCCCTCTCCGAACTTCCACACAACGCCCATGGGAGGACATTGGGCCCCGACAGATTTAACATGCATCAGCCCCGGCTACACGGTCACAAGGAGCAACACGACGACGAGAGGGATATTGGTGACGGACGTCGTTATTTTGAACCTCGATCAAGTGACGAGGACGACACCTCAGCTGGAATCTCCCTCTCCTAACTTCCATGCCACGACAACGGGAGGACTTTGAGCCTCGATAGATTTAACGTGTCTTAGCCCCGACTATACGCTGGGTCTTTTCGGCATCAAGGCAAAATGAAGACCTGAGAAACAGATTATGAAACGAATGTGCCATCAGGGGCTTGCCTACTTCTGGTGAGTACGGGCATCACTCATTCGAAGTACTCTTGTGATCTTCCTTTCCGGATTTTCAGTCTCCCGTAATGGGTGACTCACCCCTGATATTCTCGAATGATCTTTCTCTATTTTCGATCCTTCTTCTTCTCAATTAAATTTTAATTCCCTCTCCCTTTTTTTCGAACGTCTAGATCCCTGTTATACCTTATCTGTGGCATTATAGCCCTATCTGGCTCTTGCACCATTAAACTCCATCATCACTCACTTACCGAAGCAATTATTTAGGTTCTTTAAAATATTATTCAAAGGTTTGTAAGGAGTCATCGACTTAAGAAGAAGATATCGCACCATTTAGAAATAATTATATAAAGAGAATTGGCCCCGTTTTGTAGTAGAATTGAAGACAATGTCTAGATCTTTTCTACGATCGATACAATGACTTTATCCTCTGGAAGACTTTGAGAGTGAATTCTCTTCATTTCTGTGTCTTCCAACGAGCAATTCTTCATCAATCAAGACAACTTCTGTTGACACACAGACATCAAGAGACTCATTTGTAGTATCAGACTTTTTGCGTAGCATAGAGATTACCGACTAAACTCAGAAGGAGCAGCATGTATCTACGGAGCTCTAATATTCCGTAAATACAATTTAGTATTTCACACGGCCCTCTTAGAGTAATTAAAACATATTTATTTAATCAAAGATTATTTCAGTTTGTTATAAAATACCTGTTCATGTTTTTTATTTGAAGTAGATTACGGCAAAGACTATTTACTATCAAAGCACTACAACAAGAATAGTTTCGGCACGTCATAAATAGAGGTAAAGTTTTTACTTTAGTATATATATTGGAAATGATGTCATAGCTTAAAACCATTATTCTTAGAAAAGGGAACTATAACTGAAAAGAAATAAGGGCATTTTTACCAAAAATAGTAGGAAATATAATGCATTGTAATAAAACCCTAGTTTATATATATATATATATAAACAGGAATTCAGAACACTATATAATATAGTTAAGACAGACAGAAAGGAAATAATTTTTTTTTTCATAGAAGCAGATTTATATCTAAAGTTTTATATTAAATATTCTCAGAGTAGCTTTTGACTACTTTGACATATTTCTGAGTAATTTGAAAGACCCAGGTTAACTACATTATTTGTTTCTCGTTGTTTTTGAGAAAGAAATGTAACCCATTTTGTGTGAGAGAGAAAAACAGCATTTTTATATATTAGAATTTTTGTATTCACTGGTATTTTTTATCTATTTTCTGGTATTTTTCATCTGTAGTTGGTAGTGATTAATACTGAGTAAAACTTTTTACTTTCATATTTATCTGGATATATATTGTTTGATTTTTGTTTGAACAATACCAATTCAAAAAATGTTGTTTCTCGTAAAAATGAAGACTACTTATGATAAATATATTGACTTACAGTAAATATTTCATTTTTTTAAGAGATATAAGGATTTTGAGTGCAAAATTATTGATCGCAGGAAATTGAGTCATTTACTATATAATATAGTTAAGACAGATGTCATAACTATATTATATAGTAAATGACTAAATTTGAGTTTGTTATAAAATACCTGCTCATGTTTTTTTAAGCAGGTATTTCATAATCATTTTCATTCCATTAAAAGTTTTCCCAATTTCTTTCAAATTATTTTTAAATCAATACTTAGGTTAAACCCCGTTTCAAAAATATTTATGCATTATTTTTCAATAAGATACAATACTTAAATATCCAATTACAAGAGAGAAAAAATTTTCTTGTTCATCTGTAAGATTGTCACTTTTCATTCACACGTATGTTCAAAAAAAACCCTCTTAAGTTACTTCTTCAACAGTATTCCAGATTTTAAAAGTTTTCCGTAGGAAATTGTACTTTAAATAAGTTACAGTTGTAAAAAATAAAATATTAATTTTGAGAGAATTTCTTAGAAATTGCGTTATTCATTTCTAAGAATTCTTTAAGATTTAAATAGATTTCACGGATAATTCTTTCAAAGTCTGGAATTGAAAAAAATATCCTTTTGGAAACATCACATCTATATGAGTGATATTTGTCATGTCATTCACTTGACAGTGTCATTTTAAAGCAACTGGGCTTTTAAGAAAAGCGCCGTTATCCTGTAACAGTGACACTAAGAAGTGACAGCGTCTGTCTGGAACCTAGAGAGGCTGTCACTCCATCGTTGAAATGCGTGAAAACTATTACAAAAGTTTTCATGGCATCTTTTAATGTAGAATATTATTTTTATTTTGGAACTCTAACATATTGTAAATTAGTAAATATTAAAAGCAATGCTTTTTTTTATGACGAAAAAACAATATTATATTATTTTCAATTATAATCGAGCATATCTGTATATCAAACTTAAAGGTTTCCGGAAAAAAAATTATATATGAAAATTTCGATACACATAAATACGTATAGAAATATTATCTCTATTTTCTTACTTAAAACAACTATGTGTAATTTATTTATGATAGGATAAAAATGAATTAAACTTAACTATCAAAGAAAGTTAGTTTTTAAAACGTACAAATATGTATGTTCAAATTCGCTAATAATGTATGCAAAATTGAATGTTTATTTAAAAAACGGAAAAAATTATTTATATATAAAGGGGTTACTAATTTTTTTAGAACTTAATATTTTGCTTATATCATTTCAAAGTAATTTTCACTTTTATTCAGAGAGGTAAAAACTTCCCAAGAAACTTTGGGCATCAATATCAAGACGTGTTTGACAGTTTGGAATGTTTGCAGGCCTTGTATTTTTTATTTTTTTGATAATTTTTCAATTAATTTTATTCAACGTTATCATATAAACTCTTTGGGTTCATCTTGGTCAAAGTAGTTTATACAATGTTATGTCCTCATTCACAAGATAATTAATCACAATTAAGTTCACGACATGTACAAGATTGTGTGAATTCAAAAATTATTTGATCCAAAGAAATTTTGTTCGATTTACAGTATCTATTTTATAGTAAATATTCAAGGACCGTGAAAAAAGTTCGATATGTAGAAATTTTTAATGTATTGAAATTCGAAACATAGATATTTAACAGTATTACAAATATTTCATGAAATAAATTGCGGGAAAAACCGATTTCGTACATAGAATATTTTTATGTATTTGCCTGCAAAAATCCGTTTTCCATTTGTGTGGTTACAATTTCAATAAATATACAGTTATCACATAAATCCTTAACCCAAACCATAAGATTTCATACGATCCATGATTTTTTTTTATGAAACGTGATCAACAATTTTTATCAGTACAATTTAATTATTTTATTTATCACACGGATCCATAGCATTATGATTGGTGTGATTGAACGTTATTCCAAGTCTAAAAAAGGGCTATTGAGACAGGGGAATATGTTTAATCTGAGTCAAGGTCAAGTGATACTAATGAGTACTTCCCTTTCCCAGAATCCGTACCAAGCGACGATTTTTAAGTTCGCTTCCATTTAACCTTGAAGTAACCCTCATTATTTATCCTACATAAAGGTTTTTAAGATAATCAGGAATCGAACCTGCTATTCGAATTGGACACTGTTGGGCACGAAATACTTTCAATCTTAATCACTAGATATTGTGAAAGTTATGTGTTTATTATTTAAAAAGGAGTTCATTCAGGATTTTGGAAAAATGGGGGATTTTTCAAATTTTTCTTTTGAATTGATTAACAACTAAGACATCAGAATGTATTAATTTAGGTATTCTAATTTGCTATGATAATTCAATGTGTCAATGACTTTATAAAGATTTTTTTTTCATAACTAAATATAGAGATATGTTAGATATAATACAATTCGAAACTGTTATTTTATATTAACTGTTATTTACCAGGCATTATTTAATATGTAAAAATATCAATATTGTTATTTATTCCATACAATCTCAACAAAAGGAAAATATTTTAATGATAAGGTTGAATATGATATGCTAAATTGTAAAAGAAATTCGCTTTATCTTTAACATTTCGAATTGAATCTTGTCAAAACATTTATTCTAGATAGTCATTCGATTTTTTTATAGTAATAAAAGTGACAGCGTCTAGAAACATGACGTCTTCTAGTCTGATGGCCCTCCCAGCAAATGTAGTTTTCAATTCAAGTCACATCAACTTCAAGAAAATGTTATAATCATAAAATCAAAACTTATTTTCTTTTTATTCCGCGCATAATTTCGAGAAAACTGAAGGAAACGCATCAAACTTACTTCGAAATAGAATCTGAAATACCCATTGAAGATAAAAGTAAATGAAAAAAGACTTCGCATTACCCAAAATATCTGATGAAAGATAGCGGTTGGGAAGTTGGTTTGGAAGAGCAAAAAAAATTGACATTCGTAGAAAAGAGCAAAAACGTCCATGTTTCAATTCTTCCGATGCAATGTTTTACACACACGACTTCTCTTCGCCGCCCTCTCCTCATAGCCAAAGCAATACTTACTATTCCATAGACATTCCTTTTCAATTGCAACATTTTTGGAATAAATCTTTAGGCTTTTCGAAGCCACGGATGAGATGCTTCTGCAAGACACACACAAACGCTCAACGAAGTTACTGACTCTACAGTCTCAATTTGCATAAAAAGGGGGGAAGGAAGCAGCGCAGTCTTCTTCTGACTGACGTTTTTCTTCCTCGGTCCTGTTTGTTCTTGAACCTGCCCTATTTTCTTTATTTCCCTCTATCTTTTCAGTCTCTATCCTTTCTTTCAGTGATTTTTTTTTTTTTCTGTCTTCTTCGTCCTATTCTAACCAGTTTCTTTTTTTTTTCCTTACTGCATTTTATGGTTGCCCGATCCCAACAGCAAAACTTGGACGGGCTCGGGAACTTTGCTGAAAGGGTGAATTTCAAAGAAGTCCTTTTCGGGGAAATTTCGAAAAAAAAAATTCGCTCTACGGTGTTAGGGTCGATGGAATATTGAAAAGAGGTGGAATTAGAGCCTTCTGTGCTTGGGGTGGATCTGCGTGAAAAGGAAGGACGTGATTGTGTCCTCTCAGCAGGTAAACTGTTCGCTTCACTTAATACTAAGAATCGTGGATAAAGGAGTTGGACTGAACTTTGGTCTATTCACAGACAACTACAGTTGTGCGATTTTCGGGACTTAAACAATTGGAGGAAGATCTATTTCAACGCGATAAAAAGTTTCCCTTTAAAATCAAACAAAGATTCAAGGCTGACTTTATTTTGTATTACAGAACATGATCTGAGTTTGAAATATTTTTTCTGAGTAGAAATCGTAGACTTTCATCAAAATACTTTTACTAACATACAAAACATGATATTTGGTGCTATAATATCTATTTGAACCAATTGATTCAATCATGAAGGTATTTTCTATATTTCGTCTCCTATATTGAAACATATAATTTTAAAATTGATGTATTGATTGCTTTATTAAAGTCGTACCTATATAGAATGAACTAGGAAGTATTGGGGACATACCTCGTAATTTTTAACCTCGACCAGTGGCGAGAATGACACCTCAGTTAGCACTCACTCTTCAAACTTCCTCTACAAACCAACGTGAGGACATTGAGTCTCGATATATTTAACGTACATCAGCCTGTCACGCTGGGTATTCGCGATTTTCTCTTCACTTATCTCGGGGACTTAGTATCAATTTTAATTGCGTAAAGTTACAATTCCTTGCCAACCAAACTGAAACGTGATTAGGTAAATTAAAAGAAGATAGATATAAAGTGAATTGATTTAGAGATGAGGATATATAAATAAAATGGAATTAATGGAAAACGAAGAGAGAAAGAGGGCAACGACTTGTGTTCATTGAAACGCATTTTATATTAAAAGTATTAGGATATGAATCAGCTATTTGTGAATCGTTTGAAACGTGCAAGGGAAGTAGTAGTCTGAAAATATATTATTTGTTCCTAAGATAGAATTGATAAGTTAGTGAGGATCCGAGAGTGACATAAATTATTCTGCAGTGATAATTAATAAAATGTTTTTATATGTTCGTAATTGGAGATAAGTCTTTATTACTTAATGTATATTAATAAGATATGGCACAAGAGCAGAGTAATGAAGGGCAGTCGTTATAAGCCTCTCTACGTGATTGGTTTTTACTGGCAACAGGATTCGAACTCACGACTCGACGGAAACAATGCCAGCCACGATTTCACGACCATGACAACTCGGCTCCTGTGGCAGTTCCAATTTTTTTTAAAAAAAAGCCTTTAAATGGGAAAACGAGTACATATTGATTGTATTCAAATTTCAAGGAAGTTCGAAGATAATTAGTTATATGTTTCATAGTTGAAAAATTTTTACTATTGGGAAACTTTTTTATCTTAAAAGGCAGTCCATATTGTGGTTACATTAATTTACACCTAGCGAAAACAGTTTTAATATAACGATTGTCTCCCTCTTTATACCAGTCGTATTTTAAAAAATTAATTAAACATCATTTTTTGAGTTAATAGTGTTTTTTTCTGGATTGCTCACTATTTCGAATATTATGTGGTAAAAAAATTGAATAGGGCTCTTTTAATTGGCATGTGTTTCTTATACTATAGATTTTAATTATTTATTGACTTTAAAAGATAGAATTCGTCCCTTTTTAAATCAGAAAAAAAATTATCATCTCTTTCCTTCATTTTTATTAATGAGGTTTATAAGGAACTAGAATAAACAGAATGTTCGGAAGAAATAGAAAGAGACCATAGAATGCTTCTCGGTATTTGGGATTTAAAACAGTTTGGAATTATCTGTTTCAAGAATAAATGAAATTGTCTTTTTAAATCTGGAAAAACACAGTAACTTTTCTCTTTTTGTTCGTATGAGCAATATTCTAAGAAAAACACACACACACAAAAAAAGGATATATTTCCTAAATTGACACTAATTTTGTAATTTAAAGAACGAAACAGGCATATTTTAAAAGGCGGAAATCGTCTTTCTAAATATCATATGGATTTTAATAATCATTTTCATCAATATTATTATTAAAAAGTAAAAATAAATAAAATTCTGTGACCAATTTTCATTTTTTAAAGACTTTCTCTTTTGAATAATTTTTAGGGGTAAGAAACATTAAGAGCAATATTCAACTCCACCACGAAATGGCAGACTAATTGATTGATTGAATGTCTACTGACTTCTTCCTCAGAAGCAATACGAGGGCTATTGGCAACGGACTTTCTGAACAAAATGGCAGAAGGTAGTTTGGAAGAAGAAACGCGTTTATTGGCAGACAATGATATCATTGGATCAGTTCGAGTCTGTTTTCTCACATTTGTGCACTTCAGGTCTTTTGAAGCCTTTTCGGTTGGTGATGTTTTTCTACTCCATGGTGGAGGAAATTGTTGACTTTGAATGCCGGTGACGTTTCGAGCCCTCGACAATTGAGTCCGAAGAAAACTTGATCAGTAACGTTTTTGAAGTGCTCTTACCAACTAAGCCAAAACTAACTCTTGGAGTCAGTTATCGTGTCGCTTTAACATCTGGTAATGTTGTTAAAGAAAGCCACAACATGTTCCTCCTCCAGTATCATCTTGATGATTCCAAGCGAAATATTTTGAACGATATTTTAGAGAAGTTTGTTTTTATAACCATTACTGCAATTTATATCCATCCCCTCTCTTTAGTATTGAATTTCATTTGGGGGAGGAGTTTCCATTTAACATCGGCTGTCTCCAGTTGACGTGTCGGATCTATTTGACACGTGTTCTTTAGACACTATATCACTATCTGTGATTTATGTGCAGTTGTCTTAGACACCCCGAGGCAAGTTTTTTTTTTCACGTAGGGAGCACATCAGTAATACTAAGGTGGGCCACCAAGTTCGGTGGGCGATATTTTGTAATGTTTTTCAATCACATGGTAGAGTGTCGACAGCGTTTCAAACCTTTGGCTATTGAATTCGAAGAAAATTTGTTCGGTCGCTTTTTGTAGTGCTCTAATCCACAAGACCAAAAAGGACTCCCCCTTCAAGCTGGTTATTAAGGTTTTTTTTAACTCATAGTATTATTGTTGAAGAGAGCTGTATATCTTTATACCTTGCAGAAACGTTCTAACATACTTATACAGATTTGTATTAATGAATTATTTCCATTGCTTGAAATGTGGAGCCCACTTCATACGCTTTAATGATTCAATTCATTCGAATGCATCCTTTAATAAATAATGTATTCGAGTGCATCATTATTTCATTGATGGTAGTATACGAGGGGGTATTCAAAAAGTATTTTTATTTGAAGACAGATGGCACCATTATGGTTAGTTGTGTTGTAACAGCTAACTTTAATGGTGCCATCTGTCTTCAAATAAAGACCATTGGAAGCAGTTATCGGAAAAAGTGAAGCCCAAACAAATTTGACATCGATTCAGAAGTTGGTTTTGATTGGTAGCCAACTTTGATAGTTGTCGTGTCGAGTTGTTATGGTTAATCATAAATTGATTCATCATTATGCCCCGGAAATCAAGAAAAAATCAAAACGTTGCATTGTTTCCAATGAATATTTTCCATATAAAATCAAAGATGGTCTCATCGGTCAGAAAAGTTTTAATGAGGGGAGAAAAGCATCTTGATCACGAATACGAGTAACTGAGACTTTGATAGAAATCTAATGTGTTATGATGCTTACTAAAAACTTCTAAAGACAAAAAAAATTCCAATATTTTCTGTGGGCTTATTGAACTAACCACGTATTAAGGAAACTTTAATGGTGACTGCATGAAAAAAATGTAACTGCCAGCAATGGTCGACTTTGTTATAAAATGCCAGTAAATTCGTAGAAGTATGCATTGCGACTAAAATTAACTTTCACTGACCACGAAAAATCAGTCCTTTGTTGTCTCGGGATAAATAATTTACATTCCAAATTCAAGTTAATCGGATTATTTTTGGGTGCTTTGTTTTGCAATCCATCACATTTCAAAACATTTGGAAAATAAAATGTTTTAACAAAATAAAATCTTTTAACTGTCTTCTGTATCACATCCAGTAAATTCTTGGTCCCACCGTCTATCGTAAAAACAAGTTCCAGAAATCATCTTCCTGTTTCATTAACTCCAGTAGCAAAAGTAAAATAAAAAAAGAAAAAGAAATCTCCCCTTCACAGATATAGAAACTTCGAGCTCTTTCAAAACTACATCTAACACCTCGCGAAAATCCCCGTCGAGAGCTTTTCTTTGCGTCCATCCTCTTTGTGTGACCACCGAAAATAATGGCAGTGGTAATAACTAAAATAACGAGGATGAAGAATGGAAAAGGAAGAAAACATTTCTCTCTCTGCGAAGGATTGACAGGGGTTGACTTCTGGAGAGGTCTGCTAATGAAGGCGAGCTGATAAGAATCGGAATGAAAGCACCTCCCGTTCGATGTTCTAATTAACTCCGCCACCTCCTTCAAAACTGGGCCTCTTTTCAATGAGTTGAAGTGGAACATCTCAATGAGGGATGTTGCACGTCACAGCGGAGGCGGAGTAAGATATTTTAGTGGAGTTGATCATGTGGAAGGGAACTTCCAGAATGGTTAAAAATTGGAATGGCAGGATGTTCCACACCTACGCAAAGAATTCGCGAGCCTGAGTCGATGATAGAGAAATGATATTAAATTATAGTATGAATAAAAACGATCAGCACTAGGTGAGGCTCAACAGATAGTTATGCATATGCACAGGGTGTAGATGATGTTAACGTCTGCTCCTTGTTACTCGGCTCTTGAGCCTGATCTTATTAATTTATATCAAGAAATAATGACCAAACTCTAACTGAAGACGTACTAGAATAAGAACGTTATTAATTATCACCGTGGAATAGTTAAAGGCGCTCTCTCTAGGATCCCAGCCTTACTCCCAATATTAATTTATGGCTTAAAAAAGAAATCTTATCTTACCGGTTCATTCGTTCTCAATTCAACAACTCTCATCGACAGTAACAACGTAATATTTTGAGTGGAACTCTCTTGAATCCACAAAACTAACATAAGAATTTCAATCTAAATAACAATCTCTGTCAACAAATCGTTATCCTCAATCTCCATCATTTCCATAAATTCTATTTCGTTTCTATATCATTTCATCGAAATCAATTCACTTCGTTTATGTCTTAATCTAATTTACCTAATTAGGTTTCATTTTGTTTTGGAAAAAAATTCGAATTTCATGCAATTCTCATTGATAAAAGTCATCGAGATTAGAGGAGAGAAAATCGCGAACAGCCCAACGTCAGAGTCTCTTTTTGCGAATGAATAATATATTCGTTTTTATTGAAGGGTCTTAACTTTTCTTTCAAATGCTTGTAGCCAGGAGCTCGTGAAAAAATTTAAAGAATCTGTGAATTTGCAATAGAAAAAAAATGGCTTGGTATTTTTACTGCCTGTGATAATTGGTTAAATCTTACATGTCATTTCTTATAAATGTAAACAATTAATTGCAATAAGTATTGGCTGTAATTGAGTACAAAAATTAGTTATGGTCTCGAAAATAAATTCAATGATCTTAATCAAGATAATAATTGTCTTCGTCCCAATATGTATTACTTGGAATTTCTTATGTATTAAATACTTCATTATTTAATATATTTAATATTTATGAATTGTTATTTAACTTATTTAGAGTAAGAGGTATGAATAATGAATGAGAACATATAATGTATACCTGTATCATATTTAATTTAATGAATATATACATATTCACATTTTTTAAGGAGAAAATTCATGATAGACAGAGAAAGAGAAAAAATAAAAGGAAGTTAAAAGCCTCGGTCCGGTAAAAGGAGTCCGTGCCCCTTTCGGAAATTAAAAAAAAAAAATCTATAGAACAAAATGAAAATTCAAAATTTTTGACTTAATCGGAAAGAAAAAAAAAATATGTGTGCAGTATTCTCTCTCCTCTGCATATTGCGTTATGAATGGTATATAAACTTTTAAATAATTAATGCAAGAGAGCTAAAGAACTTCGTATTCTCGAAAAGAGTTTGACCATTTTTTATATTGATCATACAAATGGCTTTAAAAATTTATTTAAAAAAATTAGTAAGGTAAAATTTATCATTTGCTAATGCGTGTGAATAAATTTGACTTTAAAGTACAAAATTTTTCATTCGAGTAAAAGCAATGAAAGAGTATGCCTTATTCTCTCTTTTTCACTCAGAGGTAAAAAGCTATTGCAATTTCAGAGTAGCTCACACTGAACTCTATATATATAATTTTTATACGGAAACATGTGTTTAAATTACGTAACATATTTTTCATATACGTACAACTCTATTTTTAAGTATATAAGGTGATACAATTCGCGCTAAATTAATGTATATGCTTAGCGTTGATGGCGAACAACTTGGAGACGAATATGCATTTTACTTTATAGTTTCAAATATTTTTGCACTGATTGTAAGTTTTTAAATGTTGATTAAGAATAAAATAATAACTAAAGGCTTACACAAGCTGATACAAAAAGCTATTTTGGATTCAAACTCAGTTGTTAGTAATTAAATGCAATCTACATGCTTCCAAAAAAAGATCTTGTTAAAACATTCATGGATGAGAAAATTAGCGCCCCAAGAAGGAGTCGTCAAAATGAAACGAAATTTTACATACGTAATGACTACTTTGATATAAGTAAATGATTAGAAAATCAAAGAAAAAAGATCATTTATTTCAAAGAAAAAGGCAAAAGAACGGAGGATTTAATACCCTGTTGAACTCCCTGTAGCGCGAATGCACGATGCGATACGATCGGGCATTGAGGCATACAAGTTCTGTATGATGTATTGAGACATTTCGTTCCATATTTGCTGTAATCTTGTCTCTAGTTCGTTCACACTCGTGGGATGCCCAACTCGCCGTCCCAAATGATCCCATATATGCTCGATAGGAGACAAATCTGGGGATCAGGCAGGCCAAGGAAGGGTAGTAACAGTGCGGAGACAGTCTTGTGACACCCTTGCCGTGTGAGGCCGAGCATTGTCTTGTTGAAAAATGGCTCCTGAGAGCCGTTGCATGAGTGGCAACACATGTGGTTGCAGGATGTCATGGACATACCGCTGAGCTGTCTTGGTGCCACGGATCAATACTAGGGGTTACCGTGTATTGTAGGCAATGGCACCCCATACCATCACACTAGCTGTGGGAGGGGTGTGTCGCTGTAAAGCAAAGGCAGGATTGAGGCGTTCACCACGGGGTCTCCACACAAGAACACGATTATCATCACTGCTAAGATTGAATCTAGATTCGTCGCTAAAGACGACTTGGTTCCATTCCGCTGCAGTCCAGTTTCCTCATTCGCGGCAGCACTCCAAACGGTGGTGTCGATGGGTGGGCGTCAAGGGCAGCACACGTAATGGGCGCCACGATCCCAAATGTCCTTCAGCGTGGCGCCTTCGTATGGTTCGAGAAAACACAGGGGCCCCTAGTGAAGGTGCTACCTGTACCTGGATGGCGGTCGATGAAGCAGTTGGCTGTACGCGTGCATTTCTTATGATGCAGTAATCTTCTCGACGACTGGTCTGTCGAGGGCGTCCTGAGCCTGGTCTTCATGTAAATCATATCTCTCGGATCCACTGGTCCCAACACCTCCTCACAACACAATCAGAGCGGCCTAATTGACGAGCTACTCGCCTAGCTGACCACCCAGGTTCCATCATGACGATGATTTTCCCCCTCTGAAACTGCGACAGCTGCTCATATTGTCTTCGGAAACGGCGTAATGGCATGTCTACCTCAGCTCTTCCTTTGTAAACGATTCAGCACACTCAAACAAGCTTTGGCTACCTGTTTTATACTCCACGGAGAACGACGTTAAACGCCCTCTACCGGCTATACGTAATGCGCAATCATGCTGCATTTCTAATCATTTGTATATCTCCCGACATGTACCTTCATGCCAAGTTTCTTTACGATCCCGCAATTATTTCTTGGTGAGCTAATTTTTTTTTTGTCCATGAGCGTATGATTTGGAAATTATTAATGATAGGAATCGGAAATGAGAAAATGAGATCAAGTTAAGGAAGTTATCGAATTTGATGCAACTTCTGTATTATTTCTTATTTTTTGACATAGTTGTAGAATTTTTATAGATTTACTTTGATTAATACCAAAGAATAAAGTTTTAGACAAAGACCCAGAAGAAATAAGAGAACATATTCATTCTTTTATTCAACAAAAGTATTTACTGTCGGCTGCAGATAAATAATAAAGTAATTTTAAATTTATAGTGAATATAATTTTGCTTATAAAAGGGTAAAGATTCAACTACAGTGACTTATCAACGCCAGCGACTGTTAAATAGAATTGTAATGTGTATCCTGTACACAGCTTCAACTCCATTAATCTTCTCCATATCTAGCCTGTCATTCCTCCTTAAGATTGTTTAGCGAATTAGCTTATAAAGGAAAACTAAAAGATTCAGTTCATTTTCAATTTTTATCTAATTGCATAAATTTAGGGGGAAAGAATGTGGGCTAGCTGGAAGACGTAGAATAGATGAATATGTATAAAATCATAAAGTGACGTAATAAGAAGAAATTCATACTTCTCAAACTTGATAAATTTCATTATTCCATTGTTACATCGACTAGACTTTTGATCGACTGTTTCATAAAATTCTGATACAAGTTTCAAAATTAGAAACACATCAAAGTGAAAGCTAATAATAATTTATTAAAATGACAAAAAGGAAACAGCAAATTCTAAGCAATTTTTTCGTAATTAATACTGTGTAGTAAATTTTTGGGGACCCGGATGAAAATGTGCTTCTCTAGAACTACTAAGGAAAATGATCTCAGAACATAAGGAGGAAAATTACATATCGAATTTAATACTCTTTCTCTAAGTGAAATTTATGTTTTAAAATTTATTCGTAGAGCTTTTGAATTTTTTGTGTGACATATAATGATATTTTAATCATTTTATTAAACTAAAAAGTAATTTTTGGTCAAAAGGTTTTTCTTTCCCTTTTTGTTGAATATGAACATGAATTTTCAGATATATTTGCATTTAAAGATACCATTTTTTAAAATAGCACAAAACATTTTTTAAAACTGCGCTCTACAATGCACAAAATAAAAAAAAAAATGACAATATCCCAGTATACTTTCGTTGAAAAAATTATAGAACTTCATAATTTTGGAAATTTTAACTTTTTCTCTTTTTTTCATATATAAATTATTTTCTAAAACTCTCAGATGTTACTTAAATAAAAAAAAATATTTTAGGTACACTATATGCATAGGTACCCTTTATAGGGGTATAAAAATTTGGGACCATATTGCGTAATATTTTTCTTTAAAATGGTACCTAAACATGAATATGTCTCACAAATTTTGCATGTGTGTGTGTAGCAGCAAAAGCTATTATCCCTTTTTAAGTACATTTTCCCTTAGATTAGGGACAACAAGGAAGATATAAACAAGCTCGGGATAAATAATTAAGAATTACATTTAAAATGCGCGATGGCTAAAAGGTAAAAATGATAATTCTTTCATTTAAAATAATATAAAATAAATAATTTTCCCTCTTTGTTTATGTTTTCGAGGGAATTCAAATTTTTAAAAATGCTTATAACTTTTTTTCTTATAACTTAATAAATTACCTTACACACATAAGGTTTTTTGTTCATACCATTCAATATATACAAGTAAAATGCCTGAATCTTTATGCAACAACAACAAAATTTTCTTCATATTTTAGTAGATTTTTTGCCAATTTTAAAAGTCCACTATCTTTATTTAACCTTGAAAATTTTAATTTGAGATTAAGATAAAAATTGATTTAAAAGATTGGCTCTTTGAAAAAAGAACCAATTTATATGCGTAACTCCAAATATAACTCAATATTTCCATTCAACCTATGCAAATTTACAAACAATAATTTCTTAAAAATCTGGGTTTTTTTTTTATCTTAATCTCAAATTATAATATCTATTACTATATTGTAAAATGTTAGGGTAAGGTTGTTAAAGGGAAATTGTATTTTTATTGCCATGAAAAAGAAAGGAAAAAAAGTCTTAAAATAAATAATGTTGTTTCAAAACTCAGAGAGTGAGAATTGTAAATACAAAAATATTTCATTCGCAATATAATTAATTTTATCTTAGATATTCATTGTTCGCAACTTCCTAATTTTGTTTGCTAGGCACTTTTTATCTGAAATAAATTATTCATTGTTTTTAATTTCTCCTCAGTCTTTTGATAAAAATTCTCTAAATTAGTTTTTTGCCTTGGAATGTATTTTACTTCAGTATTTGCACACATAATTACTTAGAAAAATTTATGTCTCTTATTAAACGATCTGTTTTTCACGATTAAAAGTTGTAAAAGCGCATACCTTCATATATTGTGCGTATACAACATATCTCGTACGTCAAAAAAAACATGCTTGATTAAAATTTCTATTCCAACAAACAAAGTGCAAGTTGTCTTAAAATAAAATTTAAACATTTCTTTACATATACATAAATAAATATACAAAATCGTAACTAAAACTTTGCAAATAATTTTCTGACATAATACATATTTTCAATACATGCGTACGTATCTATGCTACATAAAATCATAAAAATGTGTTCGACAGAAGTGGATATTTTTTATGACTTTTCATACGATGTGTCTTTAAATTAATTTTACAATGTGATCAACGCTAATTATCAATGTGATTTTATAAATGTACATCTATAATTTCTATTATAAAAATACAAATTGAATGTGCTGCAAAAAGGACACTAATTTTTCAAAAAGTGTATCAAATTTAAAAGTTGAAACTTATGATGAGAGAAAAATAATACAATTGCTTGAATTAGAAGGGCTCGAGATAGGTAAAGCAATTGCAGTTTGGTAATGTGATTGCTCGAATTGTGATTGGAAGGTCGCAAAACTTTTACGGTCTATCATTAAAGTTAATATTTCTCGGAAATCTTTTGATTTCTTTGATAATTAAAAAGACACTAAGCTGTAAAATTAAAAATTAATACATATATGTAAAAACAAAAAAAAATATCTACAGTAAGTACTTTTAAACATTTAAAAAAAGACTATGCTTATAATAGCCTAAAACGATAGCAATGTCTTCGACATTCTCCTATGAGTCGCGATTTACGAATCCTGAATTTTAAACACACAAACTGTATCTGTTTCAACACAGATTTCCTTAACTTATGTATTACAGTAACGATGAGGATCTTAAATTCTTCACATATAGTTCTTCTTCTGATATAGTTTAACATCTTTTGACGAAATAGAAAATTAAAGTGTTACGTAATACATATTTAGAAACAATAAATGTTATCATTTTCGATCGCTGGGTGTTTCTTAAAATAGAAAAAAAATTAATACATCAAGATGTAAAACTTCTAATTTATATTATCTTTTGTTTCTTATAAATTTTATATTAAATATTTTTAAGTTTCGGAAATATTTACAAAATTATATGCATTCGCTTAAAATTATTTAAAAATATTTGTATCCAATTTACAACTTCCGGATATAGTTTAAATATTATTGAAAATAAAATAATCATGCAATTTCTTAATTTTTTTTCTTTTATTTTTTTTTAATGAGCGATTATGATTTCTGAAACTGTAATTTTATTATAACAGTCACCAGTTCTAATAGTTGTATTTTAAACTCAATTAGAAGTAAACATTTTCTTTAATAGCTTTGAAATGATCTTTTAAAAAGTACTTATAGTATATAATTTTTTATTTCGTTCATATAGGAAATTTAAACACTGATTGAATATAAAATTGCTTTTTAAAAAAATGAGGTTTGATGTGTTTCTTGTTTCTTGTGATCTTTGAAGTTTACATTATTTATCTATTAAAAGCTCTAATAAAATTTATTCTGCTAAGAAAAATTAGAATAAGCCAGACTCGTGCAATTGATTCAGTATTTAATTGATTATAAATGTATTTGAAATTACTAAGACAATAATTAAACATTAATTTTCCTAATTCACGTGAGAAAAATATACCGCTTTCTTTTCTTGTCGGAGGATATATTATGGCTTATTTATGTGTTCGAATATTTCATTTTTCATGTACAGTTTCGAAATTGTTTCAAATTTTGTAAATGGCCAGATATACACAACCTTGGTATTCGAAATTCTGAATCAAGGCTTAATCAAATATTTGTATTTTTATAATGTACATTCTGTTATGATTTCATGACACCATGATTTAAAAAGGACCTTCGGTAAAATAATTTTGTATAAGTTATTTGTTTAAATAGCAGTCAAAATCTTACATTTTAAAGACATTACTAAAACATTTGAATAATAATTATTTTGAAAAATCTGAAACATCATTCTTCGTGTTCTAAAACACAAAATATAAATAGTTAATAAAGAAGTTTGACTCATTTTACACTTTTTCAAAATCAATGATAGAATACTGGAGTAATAATTTTCTAAATCTTAATAAGAGAAAAAATCTGACTTTTTTTTACCCTCTAGCAACACATCAATACCAGAAAATGCTATGTAAATTAAATGCAATCAAGAATAGTTAAAAAAATAAACTCGTGATTTTTTTTTCACGCAAAATATAAACTGTACATCACTGACACAAATAATTCAAAAAGATAAATTTTCGGATAACAAAGGAATTATTTTTGGAACACGGTGGAAAATTTTTAGTTCTATAATGCCTTTCTTTTCATTATAAAGCTAAAGCCTTAAATCTGTAAAAAAAAAAAAATTCCAGGGTCCTTTTTTTCCTGTCATTTTCACTGTGGATTAAATGAAACGTTCTTCAACTTTTCACTTTCAGTGTAGCATTATAAAATTGGTTGCTTTAGGATAAACATGGTTTATTTCAACCCTAAGTATAATATTCTTTAATTAAAAATTCTTCAATTCAATGTTTAAAAAGTTGAATTCTCTGACTTATAAGCCTTATTAATACAGATAAAAATGAAGAACTCTTTTTCAATCAGAATTTTTTTTCTATATTTCGAGAGATGACACTTTAATACGTTTTCAATATATTCAAAGCGACGGAGATAAGTTTTTCCTCTAAATATGTTCTTTACCTTTAAAAACATTGTTTATTTTTACCAGGCATGAAAGTTATGAAAGAGGGAAAAAAAGAGATAAAGAAATTATAGATTTCTTTTTTTAAAAAAAAATGTCAAATGAAATTGCTTTCTCTTGTTTGAGCAAAAGTTTTCACCCGTCGAGTTTGTTTATGGAAGAGATGAAATTCTTTGGTCGTTTTTTTTAATATTATTCTCTAAGTCGAGAAGATTTGTTTTTGACGATCAAAATCACACGAGAACGTGGAAAATCTTGCAGCAGTTACGGATCAATTTGAGGCGAGGACAGTTTTTAATACAAGGGAATTGTTTGTTTTACTCTTATTTTACTATCGAGTTGACTCAAAAAATTTTAACTTCAGTACGGTAAACATAGAACGTAGAATATTTTCCATGAGAAAGTAGAAAATTTATTTTCAGTTTCTGTAATAAAATGGTGGAGGAACTTCTAGTTCTTTCAATTGTGTCTCTGCGACCTTAAAAATGTAATCTTCTTAAACATACTTACAAAAACTCTCTTTATTAACTTTCTAAATATATTCCAAATTCTTTCGATGGATAGGCTTTTCAGACAGTTTTGAAATTCTGTTTATTTATTTACTTATACTTCCAAGCATGTTTGAGACGTTTTTAGAATACTTTTAATAGAGATCGTTTTCTTGTTCTTTTATTGCGCGTGTGTGTGATCTACTATCGTCTTTGACTTTTTCCATAAAAATATTTTCTGTGGACTATTACATTTTAATCTCTAAAACCACAACTTCTCCATTGTTTGATCAAAGTATTTAAACACTAAAATACATTCTTTTATTCAAGTTGGTGACCATATTCTTCAGTAAGGTCACCAATATTTGTACATTACTCACGCCCAAAGGAAGGTTTCTTTTTTTTTTTCGTTAATCATTATTTGTTAAGGATTCAGTTAGAAATAAAAACACAATTGTATTTAATTGAAGTAATAACTTTGCTGTGTTATTAACAGTGTTGTAATACATATGAGTATAATACAGTTTTTTTTTAAATATTTGCATTAGAAAAAAAAAACGATAATTAAGGAAAATAATGCAGTATTAGAATATTTTGTTTATAGTAATTATATATGCCACCATATTAAAAGTTCCTTGTATTTAAAAATAAGAAAACTATACAAAATGAGAAGAGATCGTAATAAAAAAAATTCGTTCAACGGTATATTCTAATGTATTTTTAATCTATTTTATCACAATAACTTAATTTTTATAGTCAACTGTTTGGATCATATAACAACAAAGTCACACATTTTGTAAATCATGGTATAGACGCGTATAATATTTTATATACATACACATGCATTTATATCCAGAAAAATATGAAACATTAGTTAATAAAACATTCAAAACAAGTCAAAAAGAAATTGCGAATCAAAACAGGAGAACAAACGAAAAAAATAAAATCCAACGAATCCAAAAGCAATTTTGGAATTGCGGACCGAATATCTGGGTTTAAACTAAAGCCAGGTATCCTATGTGGTTAAATTGTTATAAAATATTAAAAAAATTTAATAAGATATATGCCTATAAATAGATATAAACAGAGTGCTGATCTAAAAGAGAATTTTAAATATATAGATATTTCTCTTTTATCATTAACATTGCTAATTAATTTATTATCAACAATCTATAATTCTATAATTTATTAAGTGCTAAAAGTCTATTATTCTTTTCTTTATTTCTGTATTTGGAAATTTTAAAAGCATTATTATTTAATATATGTCGTCACAGAAATTTACTGTATATAAGTTTACTTATAATTGCATAATTTGAAGGAACTTTATTTGTGAAAACCACCACAAAATCCCTCTGCAAATCTTCTATCTCAAGTCTGAGGTCTTTAAATGTCACTTCACTTTCCACCCCAAAATTGAAACTCAAAATCTCCCCCGAGAAACAGAATCTAAATTCGACAAAGGCTTCAATAGGCAAACCATATTTAACTGCAACTTTTAAAAACAAACCCATCAAAGTTCCTTGTGATTTGGTTTCTTATGATTCTGTTACTTTTTAAAAATTATTATCCTGAATCCAGTGATCTTAAGCATGAACTATCTTAATAAATTGTTGCCAACAATATTTAAATCACCTGTAATATTGTGCTGAAAATGTGAATCGTTATATTGCTACGAATCTGCGATAACGTTTCCTTACCACAGTACTTTTATGAAGAAAAAAAGAGATTTAAAGAGGTTTCGTCATTCACCAAGTAAAGCTTAACCATTGAACCCCTATCCTTGGTGACAATGTGGGATGACTTGGCGGGAAATTGAGCGACTTATGCAAGAAAATAAATTTTTTCAGTTCTGCTGGAATTTTCCAGAAACATTGATTACGAAAGAAGTTGTGGAATTTTCCAGAATATTCCCGTGACGTCACACCTGGTAGGAACAGCTATAAATATAGAGAGATGCGAAGCCTGATTGAATTGGTAGGAAATTGGCTGAGTGGATCTGTCAGAATTTGATAGCTAATCTTCCAAGAAGTGGCCTGAATCGGCCGGGACTATCGAAAGCTGTCTGACCCCGAGCGAAGTATTACTTTGGAAATTTGTGCGAACTAGTAGCTAGTGAGTTAAATGTTATTGAAAGTGATATGATGGTAATAACAAGTGCTGTTTTGTATCTGTTTGTATTGCTGATCTGTGAAAGTGCTGTGTTCCTAATTGTGCTCTTAATCTGTCCAAGATTTTCTATCTATCTTCGTCTTGTCCTGAATATTTGTGAATAAAACATCATTTGTCATTATTCTCCTAGTTGAACTGATTTTACTCTTAACCCACGGGGTCGAGAATTTTGTCACAATATTTTTTGTGGTCACAACATCTATTGTATTTAAAAGCTTTCTTTAATTACTATATATTTAAATAGAAATAAAAACATATATTTCTCAAGATCACCAGAAAATTAATTTTATTAAAAGATTTATTCATAAATAGAAAAGTGTGATATTCTGTAATATAGTTTCCTTAGTATTTTACCCAAATATTCATTTTATGGAATAAATAGCCTCAGAAATCATGAAATGACGCGAAAACCCTGATTAACTGGATACCTGGATATAATTTTAGTAAGGATAAAATAAAATAAATGAACGCTAAAAACTAATAAATGATTAATAAAATATTAGTTATTTTACATTAAATTGTATTACTTAAAATTGTATAAAGAGTGGCGAAAGTACAACACCTGAATATTCAATTAAACTAAATTTTACTTTCTCTTTTACAGAGTCCTAACGTATTCCTTAGGAAATGGAAACAAATCTCTTAAATTGCGAATTAATTAAATAAAACTAATGATATTTAATGTCATCTGAAACATCACTGACATATTATCAGTACTTGACAACTTAATTGACCCAAAATTGCCCTCTTTATCTCTACCCACGTCTTTGAAACTCCAGATGATGGTTTCAGTTTTGTAACACGTTTCATCAAGAACGTAAAAGGCTTTAACTAAATAAAATGGATAATATCCTAACGACACAAGAAATATCACTCATAAAACTTTTTGACGAATTACAGATAGATTATTTTTTCCCCTTCTTACATTTACGTATTTCTAAGAAATCCTTTTAGAAATAAAAAAATATACATAAATGAAGCTGAATAAATAATATTAAGGATCGTATGAAGTATTATTGATTTAATGATGTAACTTCATAATTTAATTGATGTAATTTTTCCCTGCGTCACTTTCACTCTTCTTTGAGACATCTTATCGATAGTTTTTAATCTCCGTTTAAGATTTCATCCACCTAATTAATAAAATAAATTTAATTCGATCCTAAATAATATGAAGAATTGCATTAGTATTCGACAACTTAATGAAACAATTTTTTCTCGCTTTGTTTCTTCCCCTTCTCGCGATGCCCCGGTCTTTATCTCCTAACAGATCTCATCAGGAGTCTAACCAATGCATCGCCCCCATCATTGGCTTAACAGAAACATTATCAATGTAAGATCTCCCAAATGTCCCATTCCTGCAATTTGATTCTTTGGGAAAACGAGTGCCCGCCCCCATGCAGGCCCATTTCAAATTCGCTCCTTAATTACCAGCTCCTTGTTAATACGGGACCCGGAGAGAACCGGTTAATCGCGAAACGGTTCTGGATCTTTGAGGAAGTGGAAATAGCACCGGGGAGAGAGAGATGAGTTACTTATCACAGGCGAGGATTTCGCAGTTGCAAGTCGAGAGATAAGTAGTTCAGGAGTAAACACTGGGGCTGTCTTCTTCGTTATTAGATGGGGGACTTTGTTAAGGAGGGTCCCTGAATCAAAATGAATATCTAGAGAGGATTTGAGGAAGAACGCGAGCCTCTCTTTGAAAAGTGTAATGTGAAATGGAAACTTGAAAATTAGATGTGGAGTGGAAATTTCGTACCTTGTCGGATTTATTTCAGCTCCGATCTTCGTAATTAAATGTAATTTATTAGAGGTGAGTAGCTTTTCATTCACAAAGGTGCAATAAAGCTGCAATGAGTTGGTCGTAAGAATGACAACTTTCGTAATATGATCTAAGAATGAGTTTCTAACGATACATTCGGGTTTTAAAATTCAGTACTTGTCTACTTAGAATATTCATATCTAGATATGAAGCAATGAATTTCTTTTTGTGTAACTTTACGTAACTTGATCTCACCTAGTTGCCAGAAATAATTTGAATAGTATAATCCATTCTATATTTACACCTAGAACTCAAACCATAAATGTATAAAAGTTAAGAAATTAGAAGCAAAATTTGCAAAGAACAGATTTAGCCACCCAAGATATGCTTCTTTTTATAATCATTATTAAATTACTCAATTAAATATAAGAATTAATGAAAACGATGAAATATCGAGAAAAGGACAAAAGTAAACTTTTCCGAAAAAAAAACTAAAGCAAGCGATAAACTATTAAATTGGCTAAATGTAATTAAAATTGAAGCAAACGATTTAAAAAAAAATTGAAAAGTGATCTGGTACGCCAAAAGTGATCCACCTAAAACAATAGTCCATTGGGTTGCTAATAATAATAAATCAATACCAAAATTATTTAACCACAAGACATTCCAAGAAGGAAGCTGATTGAAAAAGACGTAATTTGAAATTCTTGGGGCAAAAAACTAAAAAGAAATTTTTTAAAAAAAAGGCTGCCTCCCGGCTTAAAATTCTGAATAATGTTATCAATTTTCAGTTATATCTTGATTCCGGTTTACATATGATTTAAGATAATACATAAAAAGACAAATAAATAAAATATTTAATTTTAATATTTTTTTCACTTCAATCCAATAAAAAAAATTGGGGAGAGGGGAGAATTTATAACGACATACTTTTTAAAATTGAGTTCATTACTGGTGAAAGCAGGTATCAGACATTTATTGCATTTATATTATTTCAATCCAATAAGAAATTCGAGGCAAATTTATTATGGTGTATTTTTAAAAATTAACTTATTTACTGGTGAAAACAGACATCAAAAACATACACAAAAACAAGATACAATTTTGAAAAGGGGTCAGGTGCCACATTTATTGAGTATAGATAACAACAGTCCCTTGGGTGGCTAATAATCTTTTAAATATTAATATCTCTTCTCTTAACTTTTGAATATGTGAAAGTTTTCGAATTCTTGAACACTTCTTGATTTGTGTTATTGTAGTTTTCATTCGAAAATTAATTAGTTGCGTATTATTACGAATTCATTTTTAGTAGTTTAGATTTCCAATTATTTAGGAATAATTAACTTAAAAATTTATTTTAAAGAAAATTCCAGCGTAGCGAGAAATAGTTTATTGCGAATAGAAGTAACTTCTGGTATGAATATATTGAAGAAAAAAAAAGGAGAACAAATACATTTTTCTCAATTTATTACTGTTGAATATTTAAGTTATCCTTTAAATATAGTAAATATCTCGATTTTATTCTAGTTGTTAACTGTATATTAATTTTCTAAAAAGAAATATTAAGTCAGAAACACGTGTGGAATATTCAAACTGTCGAAAGGATCCAATCTATTGTTTTTTTTTAGTTCATATCAGCTCGATATCTGGGATGGATACAGTAAAACACGTTCCATTTTGATTGAGTGGTTGTAAGGCGGTGAGAGTGATTGTAATAGAAATTAATAAGTTAATCCAGACCTTTTTTTAGATGCAAAACTTTAATTTAAACATTAATGCAGCACGAAACACAACATTTGAGATAATACTACACATCCACAGAATTATCGGACATTGCTAGTTCTTCCGCCATTGTTCTCCTGTGCCTCGCTTCTCCCTCACTCGACTCGACTAGCATTCAGTTCTTTCTGCTCTACTCGTCAAGTTGAGTTGTTCTTCAACTCCGAGTCAAGTTGAGTTGTTATTCTTTTCTCATTAATCTTTACTGATACAGAAATTTTTTCGAGCTATCGCTGCTGACCTTCCATACAAAAATACTGGGGGGAAAAAAACTTAAAAGTTCGTGCTTAAATCTGTTTCAATGGATTAACTTCACTGAAAACTGGCGCCACATCAAAATCCCGTGATAACATCATAAACAACCTGGCGTGGTCTTGTTAACATATGCTAGGTTTCCCTATATGCTTTTAATTGGGTCGTTCGGTAAGCTAAGACTGTTTATACTTGCTTTTGGCGTTTGTTTGTGTTCTTGTAATACAAACTTTAAATTATTTTCTGTTTTAAAAAGATCCTTTTCTAAACTCCTTGCGACCATTAAATTATTTTCACATTTTTTTTTATTGAACTTATTTTATATTTCAAATTATTTCATTTATAAATATTGTTATTATAAATGATCCGTTAATATTATCAACAGGTTAAAAATAAAGGTCCCGAGATATTTATTCTAATATTGTAATTATTCTAAGCCGTTTAAAAAATAAATTTGAATTGTTGAAGTGTAATCAAGCTCTTCTGAATTATAGAACCTTTCATGTAATAAAGACATTTTATTTATCAAGCTGATTCTGATTAAAAAATAAAGCAACATTGGATTTAAATTTGGATTAAACCATTTTCTCTTTTAATGAAGATACATAATTAAGCTATAACAGTTCTTTAACGATTTTTGATATAAACAAGGGTAGTTTTGTACCTTGAATTGTAGTTTTTTTAAAAAAAAAATGGGTGAAGTCCTAGTTTACGGGCCACTTGGCGAAATTTTCGAAATTGCGCCAAGGTGGGGCCAAAATTGGGTATTTCATACCCGCCCAAAAGCGGGGAAAAGATGGTGTCGCCTGTGGAAGACAAATTTTGAAATAAGTTGGCGTTTTCATCGAAAGAAAGGAAATGTAAAAATCGTCGAATCTAGAAAACAAATTTTGAAATCAGATGGCATTTTCACTGAAAGAAAGAATATGAAAGCATCAAGTTTTATTTTAAATAATACTCTTCAATATTTCATTCAAGAAACAAATATATCATAAAATTCAATTCCACTCAACGTGTGTGCTGCCCATTTCCGCAAGTTTAAGCCAATGTTAAAAACAAGTACTGACATATTAAAAATCTACAAACTTTCCTCAAATAATGTTATTAAATTAAATTTTATAGATGAGCAGTAAAAATACTTTTTAAATACTAGAAAATCACAATTTAATTAGGATGTTTTCATAATTATAACAAATTGCCAGGGGGTAAACCAAATAATTTTTTTCAGCTTGTTGGTAGAAGAATGATTCAATACCTTTATACTATAGCAATTTAAAATTTCGATTTTTGCATTTATTCAAGGAGCAAAATATACAAAAAAAAATTTGTCATAATCTCTTATCCAATTAAAATGTAATATACTTAGTAATATGTAAGTTACTTCAGTTTATGAAGCTTTACACGTTTCACAAACGCAGTGCAAAGCAAACGAATATAAGATTTATTCACATCGGCGGGTAACACGTGGTCAAGTTGTAATGTGATCGTGATGTAATATGAATTTAGTCCATTAAAAATATTAACTTCCAAATTATTTCAGTTTCAGACAGCAATTGCATGTCATTCTTAACAACATCTCATTCCTGCATTTAATCATTTCAAGAACTTCTTTAAAATGTGCTGCAGGTTTGTTAAATAAACATTTTGGCTCCGAATTTAGTAACAAGTACACAAGTTAATATTAAATACAAGTGCGTACCAACGAAAAAAACATATTAATAGCAATAAATATCAAAGCAGAAATTTGATTCAATGTTCCAAGATTTAATCACTAAATAAAAAGAAGATAATGGAGTTTCTAAATTCATTATGTAATAACTGATCCAAGATTTACCTTGATTACAGTATATTCGATGTTTTTTAAATTTAGTACAGCAGTTGTTATATTTTAAATTCAACTTTTAGGAAAACTGCTTGTATATTTACTTACCAGTTCTAACAAATTACAATTTAGGTAGATTTTGTATAAAACAGTAAATCCCATTGAAAGCATAAAATTTTTAGATGGAATTTTTAATGTCTTTCAAAAGTAAAAAGATATTATAGCGCGAAAACATATACATTGTACATTATTTATTTGTCTTAAAATCCTTTCAAGCTCTGTTTTTTATTTATTGTACCTTGGATACAATACTATCCCAAACTTCTATTTTGTATTATAAAAGTTTAAAGTATTTTTCAGTATCCGTCACAGCTAAAAACAACATTTAAATGATTCATATAATCTGAGAATATTTTATATGTGTACTAGAATATTATTAAATATTGAAATATTCATAAAATACAATTTCTTCTGAAATAATTTTTTTAAAAAAACATTACTTTTTCGAAAGTATATATATAGGATCTTAAAAATTATAACATTTTATATCATCAAGTTACAAAATCCCCATACTTTGAAAACCTTTAGTAAATAAATCTCTCTGAAGTACTATTTTTCTATTAAATATTGTTTATTTTCACTTTTCCAGACTTTGTTTAGTAAAATTATTCGTTTTGGCATCCCTTTCTCTCTCTCTCGATGTGTGTGTGTGTGTGTGTGAGAGTGTGTGTATTGGTATTGTGTGTGTGTGTGTGTGTGTGTGTGTGTGTGTGTGTGTGGTAGCATTATGCACATTTACAATATAACTAAATAAATATAAATTTGACGAAGTACTTAGAAAAAAAAATTAAATAAAATGAATACATTTTTTTCTTTCCAAAGTCATTTTGATGCAACGCATTAAATAAATAAATATTTATATATACTCAAAAGATTAAAATATTCTACTATATCTGTATTCCAAATAACAAAACCAAAATATTGTTAACGGAACTAAAATTAATGAATATTTTTCTTTCTCTTGGCCATCTATTTTTTAAAGAAATTTAATTTTATTACTTTGAATATATTACATTTAATGAGCTATTTAACAGTAATTTACTTTAAAAAAAATATTAGTCCTAATATTAAAGTGAATCCAAAATATTAGCTACCAACATTTCTTTTCTCCAAAACACACTATCTTTTTTTTATTACCGTATAAGTCAAATTTTAAAAAGAAACTTTGCATACATTGTTTATAATCGAAGGCAATTTCTTTCTCAAAATCATAATGCATTAACCAACTGGAGTACAAGATTAATAGTTTATTATTCAAAATACATCAAACATAATTTTACAAAGTTATGAATAATTTTAATTTGAAATGAATTTAGAATCTGCGCAAAATCTCAATGAGCATACCAAGTAAGATCCGCAATGGAGAGATAATTCCAGAGTTTAAAAAAAATGAAACAATAAAACAATGAGAATAATATTATGAGTTTATAAGATGTATGAATATTTTTAATCTCTCATCTGTGTGAATCAAATTTATGTGTTCATTTCGACCGTTTTGGATGACTGAATAAGTAAGTATATTCATAAATGTGTAAAACAAAAAAAATCAAAAAAATCTATTGTATAAAACTGTTTAATCCAAACAATTTACTGCGTTTTAACTCAAAAGAAACGCTTTCTTTCAGTTTTCGATGAAAAATCTTCTGCCATTTTCCTTAGGGTTTAAATTTAACGCTTCACCTTAGCCCCTGACACAATGATTTAACGTACGATTTTTCTCGAGTAGATGTAATTTAACGTTATTTAATGTTAACAGTAATTTGGGCGTTTTCGTGCGCAGTCATAAAACTCAGCAATATAAGTGAAAAATGAAATACGTAAAAAAGGGGAAAGTACCAACTGCCCCTAAGAGGCCCACAAATTTGCATAAAACAAACAAACCATTTCACTGGACTGTTCCACTTTTGCAATTCCCGGATTATGTCTGTTTGCGTAATCCTTTATTTCGAAAAACAATTCGTCCAAAAACCGAGCGGGAAATTTATGACTTCTGATTTATAGTAAAAGTTATTAATAGTTCCCTCACTGATAAATTTCCTTCCTTCTCTTCCTCTTTTTTTTTTATGCGGAATAAATTTCAAACTACTGGATAATGAGACAGAGCCGAGAAATAATGAGCAAAAAGAGATATTGCACGTGAAAAGTAAAATGATTTTCGCATTTCGCTATTAAAAGCGAGAAGAAGGCATAACCTCCATTGTTCTGCGCTAACGCAGACGATTTCTGAAAGAAAACACAGCAAGAGTAAAAAAGAACTGAACTGAAACGCAAAATGGCGGTATATTAAGCAGGAAAAGAACGGTCTAGATAACATCAGCTGTTTCGCGTTTCGTTCAATTATCTGCAACGGATGTTTGTTTGCTGGCTGTATGCCGTAAATTTGCAAGCAAGTGGGATAATTAGATTGGAAAATCTAATTACAAAGGTTATTCCGTTTTCGTTTCTTATTTATTTCGCCGTTTTTTCTCCTCTGCCATTACTCCTACTTCCCCCCCCCCTGTACATTCGAAATGATCATCTGACAGAAGACGTCATCTGGATTGCTGAGAAAAGTAATCAATTCCTTTCTTTCCATACAGTTATGAATATTTTTTTGAGAATAAAAAATTATTTCTAAGATATTTTTATTAGTATTTTTTTTCTCCGCTTCATCCCCGCGGTGAAATATTTCCGAAATCAAATAAACTTCTTAGTAGGGGAAAAAAAACGATTATTCTGATTTTTTTTCCTTCGTCAATGAAAGAATAAAGCAGATTATTAGTATGTGAAATAATCGATTGCTGTTTATAGCAATGCAGAATGAAGCATAAAGTCCATATAAAAATAAGATTAATGCATCTGTTAGTTCTTTGAATAATTTGATTAAAATGAAGTGCTATTCTTTCGATTTTTACTTATTCGTAGCGCCAAAGAGAATGCTAATAAAAGTTACTGAAGAAATATTCAATTTTAAGTGGAATCAGACTTCATTTTTTTCTTTCTTTGGAGGTTAGAAACTAAATGTAAAATCAAAATGTAACGATTGTAATAATACATAACAAATCGCTGGAGGGAAACATTAAATTGAAATCTTTCAATGCATTTAAATTTAATTTAAGAGATCTAAGAACTTATAAACGACATCATATTAAGGTATTTTTTAGAACATTTACTCAGTTATAAATTTATTGTCATGGTAATTTCATATTGATATGTTGCTCTATTTGTCTAGTCTAGAGGAATTTAAAATAGAAGATATGAACATTGAAAGAATTTATTAAAATGTTGAGATATTTCTGTTTCTCAATGTGATTGTGATTGTTTATTAACGTTGCACTGAGTGGCAACACGAGGGATGTTGGCGACGGACCTCGTAATTTTGAGTCTCGATCAAGTGACAAGGGCGACACTTCCGCTGGCATCTCCAGAATTCCACACCCTACCAACGGAAGGACTTGGGACCTCGACCAGATCTAATGTGAATCAGCCTCGCTTATCAGGGTTTGAATTCACTTCTCGACGAACACACTGCCAGCCGCAAGCCCGCGACCATGACCACCAGGGCCACTTCTGTTTCTCACGTGAAAGAAGATTTAAAATACGTTTTTCACTTAAGCAAGCGATTTAACATATGAATTTATTTTATTTTATTACGTTAAACTCGTATAAAGTTAGAACAGCTCCAATGGATTCAAATTAATATTTTTAAAGACATGTTCTATTCAGACCCTTGACAAAGTGGGGAAATAGATCGTTTTAGCTTACATCAATACCAGTTATACTTTCAGCCAATTTTTTTTTTTCCTACTTCGTCTTAGTATTAACGCTTTCACTCTCTGTTTTACAAAAACATATATCCGTCTATTTCCCTTTTATTCAAATGAAAGTTTTTCCCGCGACGAGATCAGTGACCTACTTATTACACAGATTATTTCCAAAATTTGCCAAGAACATCTGACAAAACATTACTGGTTTCCTTTTACTAAAGCACAGAACAAACTTCGACATACGGTGTGAGCCAAAAGTCATTTAATATTTTTCTAGAATATCAGCAATCATTTAATAGCAATCTAGATAATTCCTACATTTAATTTTGTGGCGAAAAACTATACTTTTCATGTAACGATTCTTTTCATAAAATTATACTTTTCATATTTTCTATACATATTTAGCTTCCTTTTCCTATCGAAAAAACGAATCACATGGCGTACATTTCTTTCTCCCATTTTATTATTATTGTTGCAGTTCTTTTTAACCTTGTAAAACGCTATCAAAAAGCTTACACGAGATTACCACTTCGTTACAGGTAAAATGAAATTAAAATGGAATTGTTAAATGTGCAAACATTATGCTTGAAATAAACTCTTTCTCCCCTTGGACAATTACACAAAAAATTGTTATCCTCTAAGCTGATTTCATGTCGCATTTTTTGTTGAATTAATCCGTCCGAAAAAACAAGTTTACTATACATTAAAGTTCTTTGAGTTATAAAAAAAATGACACAGACAATTTTATTCATCAATATTTGTAATACTCGAGGCCAAATAAAAATCAAATTTCTTAATCCGAAGAAGAAGTGAAATCTTTAAATTTTTATCAGTTTTACTGATGATATTCATTCAGAATACATAACTTTAAAGAATACAGGTAATGAGCTACCAAATAAGATGAATACAAAACAAGAAATAAAATGCACCAATTCAAGTAGCTTTCACTGAATATTCCAGATACAACAGATTACGCAATAAAGTTTTGTATCTACATAATACAATAATGATTCAATAATAAAAAATATTTCCTATAACTATCCAATTCTCATCTCCAGAGCTTTTATCGGTGGAAATAAGTAATATCTAATGCTAAAATGTATAATGCACTTACGAAACATTAAGTAAAGAGGCGAAGTTAGGATCGCCCTCGTATAAATTCCTGTTACAAAAATTTCATTTACTTAATGAAAGTAATATAATTCCCTACACAAAATATATTTCCGATAACTATTCACACACAATGCAGCTTCAAAGTTCTTATTAACATCGCAGGGTAATATCAAAAGCTAAAATATGCAGAGCACTCGAGAAAGGCTGAAGAAGCCGGTGAAAGCGAATTCGTTTCACATATCCAGAAGGCATGTTGACTCCTCTTAACCACGTACGATCATCATTATCAGATACTCAACCATTTACAACCTAATAACCGGAGCGAATAGTGAGAGTAGTAATTTGAAGCATGAATGAGCGCAGTAAATACTTAGTAACATGAAAGAGGAACCTTTTTTTGCGTTGATTGGATATTGATAGCTCTCATTTGTCCGTTCTGACTGAGAGTTTTTTTTCCCATCATGAACGCCAAAAATAGCGGAAGTTTTCGTTTCTTTTCGACATTAGTTTTTGATTGTTCCTGACCTGTGACATACTAATTTGAATTTTTATATAAATTGATAAAATCGTTAACGTAAAATTAATGGAAAATGACTCTTAACACAGACCTCAATATAGCATTACTTTTTTTTTTTTTATTTACAAATAAGTATGCTTTTTAATACGATATTAAATTATAATTCAAAAACTATTAAACAAATTAAACTAACCGTCTAGGAAGTGATAAACTGCATATATATATATTTTAGTGTTGCATAGCTGTCACAGGACTTAAGAAACTTTTGAAACAGAAACAAAGAAATGCATTCATTTTATGACAGCCAGCAGCTTAGAGCGGCGAACACAGTACACTAGTGACTGTCTTCTCGCCAAAAGAAAACAAAGAAGTTGCCATCGTGCTAAAGATAATAACGTGGGAGTAATATTACAGAAAATGATTATTTTACTCAAAACACGTATTAATAGATATTAGACGGAAATTGAACCATTGTATATATAATGAAACACAATAAAAGACAGCCAATATAAAAGATACAATTGATCTAAATATAAAATAAATACTATATAGATGGCACTGGTGTATGATATGATAATATAATTATTTCATACAAAATACGTATCAATGAAATCAAAGAAATCAAACATAAACATATAGGTGAAACACAAATAAAAAAAATTAATAATAATAATACAAATTGATCCAAGCAGTGCATGATATTTGATAATTTTAAATTACATCAATCAATATAAAAGCAGTTTCAGAACAAGTTTATTAATAATTCCTACCATTTTATTATCCTTTTTTTTACATCAAAGTCGCATTAACTGTATGCACTTACCTAAATTAAACCTTAAAACGTAGGTTGCGGCTGCTCTCTCCCACCCGTTGCAAGTAACAACGACAGGTCTAAAAGAGCTAGTCTGGTAAAAACTATTTTCTATCTCAGTTGACTAAGCCGCAGCACAAGACATATGTAACAGGATCCGAAGAAACCCGGTTCAATTCAAGCTCGGTAAGCTTAACAGCCTCTCCCGAAAGCTCTCAGAGTATAGTTCAAGGCAATAACTAAGCTTCGACTCATGTTTCCTGTATAAAGAATTATTACAATTATTTCGAGCATTATACTGCATTTATCTTCGAAAAAATTTGTAATTTCAATGATTTTCTGCTAAATAGAATCCCTGAGGTTGTCTCTCTGTCATAAAAAACTATCGTGTAAAGTAATGGAATATTGCATAACAAATCAAATTTGATCTAAAAAACTCACATAGTGTTACGACTTCAAAGTATTGCAATTATTCATTTGGTTACGAATTTGTATGCCAGGAGAGGGTGCTGTTATTTTTATCCAAAGTAATTAATATAAAGGGATTTGCACATAGTGTGAGTTGAACGAGAAGTTCTCTCGATTTAGTGTCTTGATCATTGTTAATATCCTCCTAAAAATAAACGATTCGTCAGCATATGGCATGATAAAATGTTTGCAGAATAAAGCATCAAAGCTGAGATGTGTTGATCTCTCCTAATTGTAATTTATATTAGCAATACTCATCGTCTATATCCCTGATTAGCTTTGTTCAGTACTATTTTAACTCTATAATAGATGTAGCAGTTTGAGGTTGATTATGATTTAAAAAATAAAACATTTAAGACCGTCAGGAGTTTATCTGTATTTCAGAATTGTGGGGAATATTTTTTTTCTTCTTATGCTTGGAGATTTGCATTATGCAGAAATAGTAAGAAAATACAAATAACAACTAAAATTCTTAAGGCTCCATACAATTTTAGAATTAATTTCCAACGAAATGTCTAAAAGTAATTAAAATACGTCTGATATAAGTAGTGAATATAGTGACATTTCCAGATTCAGACAATAAACAAGCGGTATATATAAATCAAACCAAATGATCACAATTATTTATATGAAAATG